>JAWZYV010011662.1:0-399345 GCA_038373885.1 Cheiracanthium punctorium
GCTGATTCAGAGGTTTTCTTCTTCTCGACGTGAAAGGACCCCATTCAGTTTAAAAACTCGAACGTTTAAAAACTGGAACCGAGAGCGACGAGGAACCGAGAACTGGAATCTCGTATACGAATGCACCCAGTGATTGATTAAATTTCAAATCATGAGATTACAAAACCAGCCAACCAACCATCACTAGTAATAAATAAAAATAAAGCGCCTGATTCATAGCTGTTGTCAAACTTTTAGTATTTATTAAAAAAATAATGAATAATTTGGTTGGTCATAAAGGTGTTTTATGATATTTTATATACTTTGCATACTACAGCTTAAATTATTAGATTCTAGCACTATATTGAAGAAAACTTAATTATGAAAATGACTGTATACTTTTTTTTTTTATTGACTCGGTTTTTTAAATAATCCATGGAAATAGTAAGTGGGGTGTGTGTGTGCTAATATAAGTTATGGAAGGTACGTACTTTTGACTCCCCATCCCCTTAAGACATTTAATTTACTATAAATTTCAACAATATTCAGTATTAATTCAGTATGTGTTATGTTGAGCTTGTACTGCCTTAAAATTAAACTTGTTTTCTCTTAATGATAAATACAATTATTAATTTTCATTTCAATTTTTAAAAAATGTTTTTTTACTGCTTTGTATTACTTCTTTAATGATATCATTCCTACATATTGAAATTTCATTTACAAATGTAAATGAAACACTATTAAGTCATCGGAAATGCTATGTGAGCTTGTATTTACAGACCTGTTGGTATTTTAGCATGAAAATGTCGGCATGATATCTTAATTCTTTAAAGGTGTCACACCTACATTTAATATTTAATATACAAATCAGGGGTCTGTCCAGGTCGAAATCGGGTCCGAAAACGGACCCTTCACAAAATTCAACAAGTTAAAAACGGACCCGGTTCCTTCACAAAATTCAATATCGGAAAAACGGACCCTTCACAAAATTCAGTTTGACCAAAACGGCCCTTTCACAAAATAACTATTGCACTTTTCAATTGAGTTTAGGAATTATTAACATTTAGCGATCGCCGATCGTCACCCAATAATATCTTGGCCTAAATGTAAACAACGTTGATGATGATGACTGGAGGTAGGTTGATTGGAGACCCTCAGCCAGGGGGGTAAATTACACCGCATACGATTGCAGTTTGAAGCAGACGCCTGCACTTGTTTGTTCTTTCTCCTAAGTTCCCTCCACCTGCTATGTAGGAGCTCTCTTTCTGGGAATAAAAATCAGACTAGTAGCGAGCGCTCATTTATTAATTCTTTTCATGTGAGTTGTGTTTATGCCAAAAAATTAAACATCAAGACTTATTCCACTATAATATTAATAAGGCTCATTGCCAGAAGAAAAGGCGATGACAGCTGTCATTCTCGGAAAATTACAACGATCTTCATGAATAAAGCCAGTGGCGTATGTAAAAAGGGCAACCAGGGAGGGGATTAAAAGAAAGCACTTTGTTTTCCAGACTGGCACGTTTATGCACCATGTATTAAATGTTCAGAAATTGTTTGATGCAATCTCAAAATGATTAACTTAGTACTAAATCTTATTCCTAAAGACAGACATAAATTCAGACCAATGCATGTTTCGAAATCGCGCAAACTTTCTAACTCGCAATAAGTCGTTGTGCATTTTAAAATGAATCCGTAATTCTCTAATGTTTAGTAAATATCTGTAATAACTATAAATAATCTGTAGTAGAAAGACCATGTAATGATTACACTAAAAGCAATCATTAAGAACAACTTGCAAGAGTGCATAACATCCAATTCAAAACAACGGGAGCTGCCGTCATTTATGTGGCTAAGTCTAAGCTTATTGTTTACTAATTCACAGCTGCATACTTATCAAACATAACATCCTTATGTGAAATCATTTTGAACTTCCTTCTTTCCCCCCCAACTGAAAGCGTAATGTGCCAGATGGCCCTTTTACATTGCTGAAAAAACAAACATTCCAGGGGCATCTTTCAGATCACGCAAATGAAAGAAAACAGAAAAAATAATTATTTATAAAAGGACATTTTATCTGGTTACATTTTTTTTTTAAAAAGGCTGATTGGAATTTTGTGAAGGAACAGTTATATCTCCTGTTTTGTAAAGGGTCGCTTAAACGTTGATTTTGACTTCATTGTATTGTCTCCTGTATAAGGAAAACTGTATGGTAAGGAAGGAGAAAAAGTTTTTGCAAATAAGAATGGAAAAACGGACGACATACCAAGGCATAGGGGAGAGATAAAGGGTTGCTAGACATTAAAGGGTTGCCGGGTGCCGCGCCCTGTTTAATCGGTCGAGAATCCACACCATGGAATGTGAAATGGGATAAATATAGGTCAATCATTGCTCAAGGCTGGAAACAAAAAGGGGGGTAGAAATAGTGTAATACTGCATTTTTTCATTCTTGGGAGTGAACAACAAAGCATAGGAGTGAATTTATTGGGATTTAATGTCTTTTTAAAGAACAGTCATAGGGGTACACTACAGAGAAATGCTATCGGCATAGGCAGTGCCGTAGCGAGCAAAAAGTGATAGAAGACCAAAAATTTATAACTTAATTACATTTTTTAAACTTAATTAATGTATGAGCACATCTTACAGACTGGGAATTTTCTGCTTGGAGACCCTATAAAAATGTACATTTGCATTTATTTAGATTTAATCTTCCAAAAATTATAATCATTACTGTAAAATTCTGTACCTTTTTTTTTTTTTTTTAAACATAAATTTGTGATTTACTGTAAAATATTTGTGGAAAATATTTAAGGAATAAGACCCCAGGTCTGTGTTTTTGGGATATTCTGTGTACACTGACAAGTAATTTTTCTTTAATGGTACAAGTTGAAATTAATTTTTAAAAATATAATGTTAGCTAATTTCTCCTATCTGTAATTATCTGCAACTTATTTTTGATTTCCCTTCAATTGTTGAAATTTAACTAGATTTAAAAATTGCATTTTTTACATCGTTAGTATTAGAGTATTTCCAGTCGAAACTGACATACATTGTAATATTTAAAAATTACTAAAGTTTGAATTTAGGGTGTAAATAAGTGTTTAGTACCTGCAATTTAAAATCAAAACTACCATGGCATAAGTTTATTATAAAATCTATTTTTTAATCATTTAAAAGTAAAAGATTTAAAGCTTTATATTTTTAATTTTAATCGATTTTTTTTTTTTTTTTTTCTTAAATATTGTTCCAGGGTATGACTATACCGGATGTTCGGTGAACAGGAATTATTCAGTTTTGGCCAACTTTTTTTCAGGGAACTAACTAACTATAACCATTTTTAATTTTTTTAAAAATATTCAATTCTATTTCGTGATTGCTTTCTTGCTCAAAATTGAAATATGAAATAGAAAATTGGAAGAAATTCACAAAATAAGGAGAGATTCATAGAAATAGAAAAAATTCACAAAATTAGGTATAAATTCACAAAATTAGGTAAAATTTCACAAAAATAGGACCCTGGGGAAAAAAACCTGGACTGACCCCTGTTTCAAATGTAAATGAAATACTACTAAGGCATCGAAAATGCTATGTGCCAATCATGAACTTGTATTTACAGGTATTTTAGCATTTTGCTAAAGCTTTTTTTCTGATTTTAGCTTTTATGCTAAAGAATTTTTGAACTCGGCTCAAACCCTGGTTGGAATTCTGCGAGAGACAAATGGCAATCGTGCACTTCAATATCAGATAGAAAACTGAATAATTAAAGAAATGAGAGATAAAGTGCCAAAATAAAGGAAGAGTTTATAACTGTCTACAATGTGTTTAATAAACCACAATGTATTTCTATTGAGAAAAGTTTGAAAAAAAAAAAAAAACTGAAAAACTTTCATATTTTAAATATGCACTAATGTGCTCTATATTAAAAGCATATCATAATACATGTGCCGTCCATATTTTTCTTCCTTATTTATAAAACACTTCTTTGGAATCGAAATATGTTAAAATCACCACCTACTAAAACTGTTTTACAATCTTCGCCAAGCCCATTCTAACTATACTTCACCTTTATAAATACTTTTTTAAATGTGCATCATAATCCAAGAGTGTGCCATGTTTATCTTTTTTGTTACATAAAACACTCTTCAGAATTGAAATCGATATTAAAATGGCCTACCAAAAGCAGGGTTTGGTGATTTAAATCAGCTTGATTAAAATCACGAATTAAATCAAGGGATTTTTTTTTTTTTTTTTTTTTTTAAATCAGTGATCAAAATCATTTTTCAAAAATGGATTTTGTATTGATAGAATGCATTCTAAATAAAAATCTTCAACACTCAAATGAAATTAATTTCTTATAATAGCATTAGATGCAATTGATTAGATGCATTGATATGATGCACTGCAATGATTTAGGGAATCCTTCAAGGTAAGGGGGGGGGCAGTGACTTTTGAGTGTGACAGTGTGAGAACAAAAGAAATTTGATCAGGAAAATTGGCAACGCTAGAATTATTTCAGATTTTAGAACACACTTGTTTAGAATTCTGTGTTCAGAGAGCTATTGCTAAAGTACAAGGATAATGGCAGGAAGGAAGAAAGATAATATTTGGATGTACTTTAATGAAGAGCAGACAGTTTCTGGAAAAGGTGTTAAAGCCAAATGCAAGAACTGTGGAAAAGTTATGATGGGATTAGTAGCCAGAATGAAAGCACATATAGATAAGTATTTCTCCTCTGACAGAAATGATATTAATAGTGATCAACCTCAAGAAACAATTGAGAACAATTTAACTTGTACAAAATCTATTTTTTAAATATGTATTTTTTTTTCCTTTTATGCTTTGATATTTTCAATAAAGATAGTTAGTTCGCTTAAGGAAAAGTTTGTTTTTAGCGATGAAGTGAACATATGTTTTTACTAAAAAGTTAAGTCAGAAAATCATTTTTATTAATGAAATAGAAAAATATTAAATTACAAAATTTAGTGTAAAGTAAATACTCGTATATCATACCATAATTGTTTGATTTGTTTTCAGTTTGTAAATGCAAGAATTTGCAATTTCAAATTAATTTTTTTTTTCCAATACAAAGTATTTGCAAATTAATATTTTTGTTGTCCTGCATGTTAAATTTGATTTGAATCGTCATGTTTGTTTCACATTAAAATTTGTTTATCTATGCACTTATTATAATAATAGCTAAAATAGCATAAAATATATTTAATATATATTGTTTAAAATGTCATACTACTTTTATAATATGCAAAATAAATCCATATTAGGAATTTTTAAAACATCTTTTAAAAAAATCTGATTTAAATCAAAAAAATCCGATTTTTTTTATTTAAAAAAAAAAATCAAAAAAGTCACGAACCTTGACCAAAAGTGTTTAACAATCTTCGTCAGGCATATTCAAACTGTAAAAAGTTAAACATTGGTGCAACGGCCCACTTACGCAGCCAAGACTACGCTGTTCAATTTCGCCTTTGCAACCTTGGGTTCTGGAGTGCGGAAGCATTTGCCTCGGCCAGATGCGAAGTTCCCAGTTTTTAATTCATAACCAAGCTTGGTACTCATTTTATCGGCCCACTCAAGGGATAAAACTTCGAAAAAGGTATAATTAATGTTGTGAAATAATTTATCTTCCCAACAGGTTGCAAATTCCTAAACTGAGCCACAAATTAAACTTCACAATAAAGAGTTTTTACAAATATGTATAATTGTGCATAGGATAATCGTATTTTAAATTATTTTACACTTTTAAGATACTGGGCTACCATTTTGATAAGCATGTGTTATAGACCTGCATTGTTTGCAGATACAACTATAAATGGGTGCCAAAATGGCGCTATTCAAATCACTTCTCTTTTTTCAATTCAAAAGTAGTAATTATTAGTTATGAACTATGTTACGAAAGCGAGGCTTTTGCTAATATGACTGTGTATCAACTGATTCAGCATCTCAGGGGTCGCGCTGGCGATCGCCAATGTCGCAAATTGCGAAAATAAAATTAGTTTGCCGAAAGAAAATACGTTTTGGCGAAAATATTGACAATTGCTTTCAGACAGTTCAGACAAATCAGATTATTTTTATTAAAAAAAAAAAAATCATGAACCCTTCCCCCCTTGCCCTATGCTGCCGGCACCCATGGCCCTATAGAATAATCATCAATTTGGCCCCTATGCTGACCGGAAATTCGATATTTTCAAGTAGTATTTCCTGACTGCTGCATGCCCTGTCAATGAATCAATTTTTCCCTATTCTTTTTAGTACATCGACGGGGAGGAGTGTATGTGCGTATGTGGGGGGGGGAGAAGAGCAGCGACTGAGCCATGCCCCCCCCCCCCCCTCCTCCCCACACATCATTGATAAGAGAATAAACAAATCAACTTCCTTGTTGTTGTTGGAGAGAGGCTTTTTTGGGGTCTAGCCGGGACCACGTGGCCGAGCGCCAGCAATGGTAACTAGAGATGGGCGGTTCGACTCATTTTACTGATTCGAATCTAGACTCACTCACTACTTCGATGATTCGGATCAGTGATTCGAATCTTGAATCAATAAAACAACTAAAGAAATTTTCCCTCTCTCTGCGCCGAAAGCCGTACTATTTAAACACCCTTCACCCATTCATCGGGTTTCTTCTCCGCTGAGTTCTCGGGCAGTTAGCATCTCTCTCTCCTTGCTCCAGTAAAACTAGTGTTTAAACTGCCCGAAATGAAAATACAGGGGAGCTTCGTATGACCCCCTGGGCCTGTAAGATTAAAAGGTTAAGTTTGGTGTCAAAGTATTCGAAATTTTATGTATCGATGGGGGTGTACGTCTAGGGGGGGTCGAGAATCAATAGAAACACGCTCCGATGGATAGTTTCCGAGATATACGTTAATTAATTATGGTAATTAGACTAATTAACCATGATTGAGGCTTAAAAGGACTGCAAACATGTAGAAATTGGCTCTGGGATGGTTTCCAGACTTTGGAGATGCCGCCGGAGGAGGCTAGTGTTTAAAATGCCCAAATTGAAAATATAGGGGAGCTTCGTATGACCCCCTGGGCCTGTAAGATTAAAAGGTTAAGTTTGGTGTCAAAGAATTCAAAATTTTAAGTATCGGTGGGGTGTTGAGTCTAGGGGGGGTCGAGATCAATAAAAACGCGCTCCGGTGGATAGGTTCCGAGATATACGTTAATTAATTATGGTAATTAGACTAATAAACCATGGAGCTGTTTTTTCTGCGATGAGAGAAGAAGAAGCTTTCCGAGAGAAAGCAGTAGCAAAAGCATCACAAGCTGGTATTGATCTCAGGATTTTCTTATCGCCGGCCTCAGAGGCGTAGCCAAGGGGGGGGTTAGGGGGGTCATAACCCTCCATGAGGAATTTTTTGCCATACAAAATGTATATTCTTCACTACATTATCATACACACGTATACATATATATGAGTTGCAGTAGTCATAACCCCCCCCCCCCCCATGAAAAATTTCTGGCTATGCCCCTGGCCGGCCTGTATTTTTGCCCTTTATCGAATTCGAGATTTCACTGAAATGAAAATGGGAATATCGGATATTTGATGTTGAGATAAAACCGATATGTCGATTTTTGGCCCAGTCCTACTGAGGGGCTGCTGCCCCCCCCCCCCAAAAAATGGGACCCTTTACTTAGCTTACAATTGAACTTTATCTTTAAATTTGATACCCAGCCCACCCCGAAATAAAATCCTGGCTACGCCACTGTCAATAACACTAACTACGCCACTGCTTTAGACCCTATTTTGTATTTCTCTGAATTACAAAAGAAAATAAAATCATTCCCCTTAAACGAAAAACAAGGTAAAAAAAAAAAAAAAAACGAAATCTGCTGCAATAAAGCGAAATGTTATTTTGCTTACTACAAAGTCCTTTTGTGAGAGCGCTTAATACCGCCCCTGTATCCTTCATTAAAAGTGACAAGCACAATCCTAACTTTATTTCATTCCATTTCCCTTCACATGAAAATCCGCCACCATGTAAACTTAACGTTCCGTTTTTTTTTTTTTTTTTTTTTTTTGAGGGTGGGGGCAGGGGGACATATATTGAAGTTAAAAGTAGAAAAGGGATATTTCATTAAACTTTAAACAAATATTAAATCAGCCAGACAAGTTGGAAGGAGGGATTTTCTTAATTTTTTTTTCGGGGGGGAGATTGACCCCTCTTGCCCTTAGGAAGTAACGCCTATGCCCCCCGCCAAAAGCAAACGATGTTCGACCCACTCCACACCCACAGACAGATAAAACTTTAAATCCGACCACCAACCAAGAAATGAAACACCAAAGATTCGAAAAAAAAACTTCAATTAAATGAAACATCCTTTCAACTCTTTTCGACTCTGAGTCGATAGAAGATTCGAAAAAACCCCTCCAATTAAATGAAACATCCTTTCAAATCTTTTCGGCTCCTTTCGACTCTTGAGTCGATAGAAGATTCGAAAAACTAACGAATCTCAACGATAGTATACAATCACCGAAACAGAGCGAAACACTGAATCAGTAAAGATTCGTTGCTGCACCAACTCAGTGACCAACTCACCCACACCCACTCATTTACTGTTTCAAATCATCTATCGACTCAGAGTCGTAAAGAGTCGAAAAGAGTTGAAAGAGTAAGGGAAAATCTCTGGGAACGGCAAAGGGAAAATAAGTTTTTCTTCCCTTCGCACTTGGAATATATTTCCCTTGAGGGCTTGAGATTCGAATCAGTAGAGAGTGAGTGTAAAGACTGAGCCACTCAGTACCAAGATTCGAATCACTGATTTGACTCATCGAATCATTGGCCATCTCTAATGGTAACGAGATTCAAAGAGAAGGGGAAACAAGGAGGGGTGGAGAAAAGGAGAGCGGCATTTTGATTGAAAAAAACAAAAACAAAGAGGGCAGAATTTTATCAAGGAAAAGGGCAAGGAGGGCGGAATTTTATCAAGAAAAGGGCAAGGAGAACGGCATTTTACCGGAAAAAGGGCACCAGGGCGGGCCCTGGTGCCCTTTTTGGTACCCCCCTGAAACGCTCTAGAGTGATCCCTGCATTAAATGTATATAACAAAGAACATTGTTTAGTTTGTACTTCAGTATGTTAATTTATATTCTAAAATACCCAAGTCATTGAATTTTAAGCTGCATGAGACATAATCATAATTCCCAGCATAAAACGCATAACAGAAAATTCCCAGATGTGTGAAATTTGAATTTTGGACTTTGGTCAAATATTAGGGTCAATGCAAACAAACAAAATGTTTCAAAAGACAGTGCCAAATGTTTTGGGATGCTAAAGTGTGGCTCTTACTTCTTATTAAACACTTAGAGTATTAGAAATATTATGTAAGTAAAGTCTTTAATTGAGGAATAAGAGGTGGGAAAATTCCAAATAAAAAGTTTTGGAGAAAATTTGATTTGAGTCATGAAAATAAACCTCTAATTTCTGTTTGTACCTTGCTTCAAAAATGTTGTTGTTTAAACTAACAAATTTAAAACATTTTTTTTTAAACTTTGGTTAAATAAAGTTCATCCAAGTATTTATGTTACATTAATATAGTATATAAATATATATATATCAGGTGATTCAAAATAGTCGTTAAGGCGATTATTTTTTAAACCGTAAGTGATCGAAACATACTTCCAATTAGAAAAGTTTGTCAAGTTAAGAGTAGCTTTCAGATATGGCATTTTTTTACTAGGGGTTGTATACATATTAAAATATGAAATTTAATTTTTATACGGTCCCTCCTTTCCTACCCTTTATATTTAGAAGAATGTTGCTTTTTGCCTAAGAAAATTAATAAAACAAATCCCGTGTCTCCACCGAATAGTTTCTGAGAGATATCAATTTGAAAATTTTGGCATTTGTCGCCAAGCAATAAGGTGATGTCTCCAAAGTGAGAAAATGTAATTACTTTTCAGCTGGCATTAATGTATGTTAATAGTCACTGGATAGACACAATTGACCCCTTAAATCTTATTTGGCTAGAATTTTCCTGTGGAAGCATGTTTGGCCGCTTCTGGTGAAAGCTACCACATCATCGTAACCTATGGCTTTATTTGCTCATTCTCTTTTACATTTTAAAAATCCTTTTCTAAAAGCGTGATGTAATTCGTGGATGACGCCCCCCCCCCTAAAAGACTATAATATCGCTAATTTCATAAAGCAGTACCAATCATTTTAGGTAAAGCTGTACCTGTTAATTCCACTTGTTTGAACGCATTTAATTGCTTTTCCCAACAAAGGGATCTTTATTTATCTTTTATCAACTCATAGTTGGTCCCCTAAAGTAAAGATTTTTTCGCCTGAAAACTGATGCCAACACAGTAGGTAAATTGGTGCAAGTCATCAGTTTCAAAATTAATTTTCTCGCTAACTGTTTCATTTAGAGACGCGGGATTTGTTTTATTAATTTTCTTAAGGCAAAGAGCAACGTTCTTCTAAATATAAAGGATAGGAAAGGAGGGATCGTATAAAAATTAAGTTTCGTATTTTAATATGTATACAACCCCTAGTAAAAGAAATGCCATATCTGAAAGCTGCTCTTAATTTGACGAACTTTTCTAATTGGAAGAACGTTTTGATCATTTACGGTTTAAAAAATAATCGCCTTAACATCTATTTTGAATCACCCAGTATAATAATGGACAGACACTTGCTGATTAGGCATTGACCACTACAGTGGCTCAAAGGTATTGGCTTTCTATTATGGAAGAACCCAGTGATTGATGAATGCTACCCTCTGTGAGGGGATCATAGTTTTATTTAAAAACCGAAGCATTATGACAAGTCGAATCTAAATTATTATGTTTATTTTTATTTGTGTATTATTATATATTTTTTAATTTACCAGCTCATTATTTTGATGAAGTTGAAAAGTATATTAATTCCTTCAAACTACAAGTTGAGGATGAAAAAAAGGAGATAGCAGAGTGTCAAAAAAAGTTTTCAACTTTATTAAATGCTTTTTCACAAAAGGTTATTATCCAGTTTATATTTGGTTCTTTAAACTTTTCAATATTTACTTTTTAAATTTTTTTATGTTTAATTTTATTTATATATTTATTTTTAAAACTTTATTATTTTTTCTTTCAATGTTTTATTTTCAGGATATGATTTTGCTTCAAGTTTCAGTAAATTCAGGCTAGGAAAATAAAATTCTTTACATGGCAGCATGCTCTAAAAAAATATCTTAATTTGTTTGCTATTGTGTAATTACAATACTTGTAAGTGTTGTAGTTATATTTAAAGTATCTATAGTAAATTTTGATTTCATCTCAATCATTTTAGGTGAAAATTATGGTTATCTTTAGCCTGCTAATTAAAATTTGATATATTAAACCAGTTATAATTATTTCAAATACAATTTAATAAATCTAAATTCCATTTAAGAATTATATTTTATCTATTTATAATATACTAGTACCTCTCAATAAGTGACACCCATAGGATCAGACGTTTTGACCCTTAAATTGAGGTATCCCTTATTCAGAAAGTGCATGTTTAAAAATGTGTGTCTTAATTGGAAATCTAGGCTGCACTTTAGATAAATTTTGCATAAATAAATAGCATAGCTGCAGTAATTTTATTAAAGTTAGGTTTGATAATACATTGAAGTTGTTTCAGTACAGTTTTATTTATTTATATAATTTTTAAATTTTATTTCTACTATTAAAAATATACTTTTACAATTGATTATAGTTATGATTATTTGAATGTAATAACTATAATCTATTATGACTATACTGTAATCAATAATATGCTTATAAATATTTTTTTTTTTTTTTTCTATCTGGTACGAAGTCATCAAACGAATAATCTTTGACTGATTCAAAATTTTCTTCTAATTACACTCTTCTTGAGTATGGATCAGTTCTTCGTCAGTTAAAAACTACTTTCCACTTAACGCATCCAATGTATTATTATACAATACTGTGCCTATCATCATAGCTTCTTCAGATAGTGTAACAAAACAGCTGTCATTATAATTAAATTATTTTTGCAAAGTGAACTCTCGTAATACACTACTCCATCTTTTAGTCACTGCTTCAAAACAACACTATACATAGAATTTTCAGTTTTTTCATCATAACAAGAAGACATATGACCGATTTTTAGCTGTAATGCAGTTCAAAACAAATTCCACTGTTGAAATACATCTATTCGAAATTTTAACACTATCATAAAAATATTAGACTTGCAGAATATAATCTGATATTTTAAAGTTGACAACCCATCAACAGATGACAGATGCTTAAAAAAAAGATAATGCTGTTGCTGTGGCATCATGAATGGGTAAAAATTAGAAAAAAAAAGTCTGTCCTGCAATTGTGATAAAAAGAAATGTACCTTAAATAAATGTTTAGTTTTGTGAGTGTTAAAAGTGAATTATTTTGAATTTGTAAAATTCTGATTCAAAAGTAAAGATTTTAAAAGTAAAAATAAAATTTGAATAGTACTAAAAATCAATAAGTAGGTAGTAGAAAAAATAAATGAAAAAGTAAATAAATATTTACTTGACTAAAAAATGAATTGATTACCAGTGGGATCATTCCATGTCAAATCAACACAATTTTGGGAGATTTTAGGAATTGATGTCTCAGATTTTTGTGATTTTTGGTATGCAGCAATATATCACAGACTTACGAAAAAATACCAAATTTCAGTTGTGTAGCACAATTATTTATGAAGTTATTAATTTTTAAAGATTTAAATTTTTATGAAAAAAATTCATATTTTGGCTCCTTTAGATGCCTATAGGTCGGCAGCCAGTGATGGTATAAAGCTGATAGTGGTCTCATTTTAAAGCTATTGAATGGGGCTTTAATATGATATGCCACAAGATAGGGGTTACAATTTTAAAAAATTGAAAATTTTAAAATTTAAATTTCTCAAAAAGTGGCTATTTTAAAAATTCCAAAATATTATCAAATATAGTTTGTAATGTCTTAATACATACAGCAAAATTCTATCATGGGATCTCAATGGGATCAGGAGATACTGGGCTTCAGAAATACACATGTTTTGTAAATAATGTACCAAATTATTAAAATTTTATTTTTTTAATTACTAATTTTGCTATGCAGTGTGCAGAACACTATTAAATTAATAAAACAAAATCATTACTTTATAGTATTATGTTTGGAAACCTCTCTTTAAAAGAAAACTGAAGCTGATTAGCCTACAAGTCCCCTTTTACTCAAATATGCAAATATATTAACAGCTAAGGTGAATCCCACTGGATTACGCGATGATGATGACAGTGAGTAACCAACAAAGGAAAATCTTTTGGAATGTGAAGTGGCTGTCATTTGTGAGTTTTCTGAGAATTATTCGATCATTTTGCAAGATGAGCCATAATCATATCATTGGTCAAATAGTCAGGCAATCATTCACCCTTTTGTGGTGTATTTTAAAGAGAAAGAAGTCAAACATTTAAATTTTGTAATAATATCAGACTGCCTCAACCACAACATTACAGCCGTCTACCTGTTGCAGACAAAGTTGATGGAATATCTGAAATGCAAGTTTCAAAGACCTCCCAAAAAAATCTTCTATTTTTCTGATGGCTCTGAGGCTCAATATAAAAATATAAAAAAAACTTTATTAACTTGTGTAATCAAGATTTTGGAACTGAGGCTGAATGGCATTTTTCAGCAACAGCACATGGTAAAGGACCATGCGATGGGCTGGGGGCCACAGTCCAAAGACTAGCAGCCAGAGCAAGCCTACAAAGAACGTATAAGGACCAAATTATGGATGCAAGGCAACTGTTTGAATAGTCACATCAGAACATATCTAACATAGACTTTGTATTTGTGACCCTTGAATAATACATTAAAACTGAAGAACAATTGGCCAGCCGGTACAATACAGCTGTAACTATATCAGGCACCCAGAAATTCCATACCTTCATACCTCTGAAATGTGGAACCAAAGTAAATGTGAAATTATTCTCTTCTGCAGTTGTTTTGAGCATATTTCCTGTTGTAAAGGACGTACAGCAGATATTATTGGGTATGCAACATCAATCTATGGTGACACTTGGTGGTTGAGTTATGTTCTTGATAAAGATTGCAGTGAAGTGCAAGTTACATTCCTCCATCCTTCAGGTCTATCCCCCTCATTTATATATCCCACACCACCTGATACACTGTGGATCCCTTTTGCAGATGTGATATGCAAAGTTAACCCCGTCACACAGACTGGCCAAACATACAGTTTCCCAGACAGTGAAGTGAACAAATGTTTGGGTATCTTCCAACGATTGAAGTATCAATGTAATTTGTTAACCCTTAACTTTACTCATAATATTGGAGTTTTAATGGTAAGTGTCTATGAGACCTTTCTCCATTAAAAAAAAATGTAAAAGTAATAGCCATTGCTTGTTTTATTGAAATGTGTTGCTTGTTTCATTCAATGAAATATTCAAAATTTTCTGAAACGATACTAATTCTTGTATTTTACACAACACGTGTATTTCTGAAGCACAGTATCTCCTGATCCCATTGAGATCCCATGATAGAATTTTGCTGTATGTATTAAGACATTACAAACTATATTTGATAATATTTTGGAATTTTTAAAATTGCCACTTTTTGAGAAATTTAAATTTTAAAATTGTAACCCCTATCTTGTGGCATATCATATTAAAGCCCCATTAAACAGCTTTAAAATGAGACCATTCTCAGCTTTATACCACTACTGGTTGCCAGCCTATAGGCATCTAAAGGTGCCAGAATATGAATTTTTTTCATAAAAATTTAAATCTTTAAAAATTAATTAATTCAAAAATAATTGTTCTACATAACTGAAATTTGGTATTTTTTCATAAGTCAATGAAATATTACTGAATACCAAAAATTATGAAAATCTGAGACATCAAGTCAGAATCAGTGTGTTGATTTGACATGGAATGACCTGGTGTTGGTGTATTAAAGAGCAGAAAAAGGCTTTGCACAGCATGAGGTTCAAATCCGCAATGCCACAGTGTAAGTCCACAGCCTTACCGATTATTCCATGGCACTCAACCTCTTTTGTGTGTAACTTATATTTAAAGTTTTGGTGATGTGGCTTGAAAATAAGTATTAATTTTCCTCTACTGTATTTGAGTATTGCATTTAATATTTTACATGTAGTATATTCACATGGTATACTACCACTATGCCAAAGATCATGGAAATCCGTTTCCCTGAAGCCGTGCCTCCTTTTAGTAAGTCTCACAAACTAAGCTTTTTAACTTCTGCTGAATGGACTACATCAGCTTTTTTTAATGTTATCCTTTTTCTTTTTTATGCTGATGCTATGCTAGATAGTAGAGGTAGATGTAAAACTATGACTCAAACACAAAACTATTAGCCCTTGTTCTCCCCAATCTTAGCAACAACTAACATCCACCTACCTTTATGCTTGGACTGACAATCAACATTTGAGGAAACTTAGCCCCTTTTCTTTTGCAAGAATGCTGAATCTGCCTTCTTCTGATGTGGAGCTTCATTCTTTGTGTACCCGGGGGAGCTGGCCTAGAACTTGATAGGATACACTTCCACAATGAACTCTTCAACGAAAAACTCTGCGATTCCTGTCCTCCTCAGAACTCTGGCTATGGAGACTATCCACAGTATTCCTCGATCTTCTTTATAGTAAGATTTATACTGACGGTAGCAGAGGCGAAGGGGGAATTTCTGGTAGTGGAGTTTACATTCCTACTCCTACCGCCACTTTGGAGTTCAAGATCAAAAACCTTAATTTTTGTTCAGTTTTTAGATCAGAGCTTATTGTTATCAGAAGGGGCTTGCAGTACATAGTTCAGGTGGAGGATCATTTCCAAGACATCTGGATCTTAACTGACAGTCATGCTTCAATTCAGCACCCCTCTAATTGGGATATTGTTTTAGACCAGACTAACCTGGACATTTTTAATCTACTTCGCAGACTTTCACCTGGTCTTACCATACATTTTCAATGGATCCCTTCACATGTTGAGGTTGAAGGTAATGAAAAAGCCGAATACTTGGCTAGGTCCGCTGCTGAGGAGGGTGTGAGTTATTGTGGGAAGCTCACCTTTAGCGAGATTTCTTCCGTGGCAAAAACAAAATTGAACAAGCTTTTGAAAACCCTTTCCAACCACTCATGATATTTTGCAAAAAATCCGGGTGGGTCTTTCCTGCCAGACTTAGATAAAGTGTAAAACTGTCTGCGAACTCGAATATTTTCGTAAAAATTTACTGCATAAAAAGGCTGTTTGCCTCCTGAGTCCTATATTGTAGCCCAGCGGTGCGCAAACCGGGGGTCGTGAGAAAATTTTTGGGGGTCGCCAAATTCAAAGAGATTCAAATTTATGAAAAATCTACAATTATTCATTTCAAAGAACTGAAATAATACAAAAAAAGAGACTCACAATTATTATTTTACGAGCGCGATATTCGCGATCGCTATCACGGGGCTTCAGAACCACGTTATCATGCATAGTGATTTGCAAATTGATCATGCATAGTGATCTTCAAAACTATGTTCCATTAAAACAAAACATCGATATCGATTGGATCCAGAGGATGACTTGCGATTTCCAATACAGATCCGAACATAGAAGCAATCATGAGCTCTTTGCAAGCACATATTTCACATTGACTTTTTATGATGTAATGTTTTTTAAAAGTATTTTTCATTAAAAAATATTTATATCCATATGCATAAATAAAGCTTGTTCCCTAAAATTATGTGATGATTCATTAACTGATTTTTATGATGTTACAACTTTTATAACATTTTTTTATGGTGGTTTATAAGTTTGGTGCGCTATTTTAAAAACCCGTTATTTCAATCGATGACGTCACGACACTCTTTTAAAAACACCCTGTAAGAGCAACTCCCAGAAAGAATTTCAATGTAACTTCGTTTTCAATTAAACAAAATGTTTACTGTCTATCCAGGGGTCGCGACAAAATTTTACTCAAAATAGGGGGTCGCAACAAAATTTTACACAAATTAGGGGGTCGCAGATGAAAATAGTTTGCGCACCACTGTTGTAACCTACAGCTAAACATTACTTTAAAATAGCATACTACTTTAAAGTTCATATTGATGTTGATTATTTTGTAAACTCAACTGATTTATTTACTGTTTTTTCATAGACATATTATTATATTTTCATTATTTTATTTGCACACTTTTCTGCTAAAATTTAACAATAAAGAAATTTGCAAAAAATTAAAGTTGTCTGCAAAGTTGGAAAATTTTCTGCAAACCCCGTTCATGCGTTTGTCTATATTATCTGGGTCTGTTTACCACTTAGATTCAGATCCCACTATACTGTTTTTTCCGTCTTCTTGAGTGGCTACATTAGAGCCCTCATTTTTTGGCAGGGTCAAAAATTTACCCTGAGTGCCATTAGTGTTCAGCAGACACGGCCTCCCCTGCCCATACTTTAGTTGGTTTTGTGTTAAGTCCTCCGGGAACCTCATCTGTTTTTAGACTTTTTAGTATTCATGGGAATTGTCTAGCCCTGCTAGATGATTCCTAGATTAATAACAACAACGGCAAGTACTGATTATGATTAAATGTCCTGCAACTTGCTAACAATTTCCTTCTCATTACTGAAAACTAGATTTTGAATTCTTTGAATGTGTGCAACCTCTTGATTATACCACTTTCTGCTTTTTTTCCCTCAGTCTATTGATCTGCTTTTCCCTGCTGTACTTTTAAACAATTTAAAAAAAAGAGAGAGAGAGATTAAGAGGTAAATCCCTCCAGCAGAAGTTGTAAAAAGGGTTCTCATTCACATTTCCCAGTAATTTTTCATCATTAAGAACTTTTACAAAACCTGATGCTGGGTTTAGTTTTTAATTAACTAAAATAGCTTGTTATGTTTCTACACATATTCACCTGACAGATAGTGACCTCTTTAGAGAGAAGAGCAGAAGTGAATTTCACTTCTGCTTATCATGGCTATTTACTTAGTCAAAAACGTTCTGCACTTATGTCACTGACAGAAGGAAAATTTCCCTTAGGGTTTATCCTTTACTTTCCATTTTATTGTTCCCTTGTCATAAGACTGTGTTTTGCTTATGCCAAACTTGCCTTTGAAACCCATATATTATTTTTGAAACTATTTTACGGTATCCCTTATTCAGAGGTAAATACATTAAGGTAACTATGCAAAGGGACTGGGATCAACAGAATTGTCTCTTAAATAGAGGTATCCCTTATTCGGAGGTGTCCATTACAGGAGGTTTTACTGTATTTTTTTCCCCTCTAAAATGAAACTTTTGTCCCCCATTTAGTTGTTCCCTGCTTGAAAATGTTTAGAAAAATAACAGTACAAATAGAGATTGTCCAGCTAACAATATTTAAAGCAATTATGTATTTCATCTCTTGTTGATTATTTTTTCTTTCATCAGGTTTTTAAAATCAATTTTGAAAATGTTTAGTTTGATTATATTTTATGATTTTAGAGAATCATTTATGTCTGCTTTCAAATCTCTTGGTCCCTAGGTCCCACTTTTTTATGATGAAGTTTATTTAAAAATCCACTTTTATGTTCTTGAGTTAAATTTAGTTTAACTTGAGTACATTCATTATTTGGTGAAAAGGACACCAGGGGTCAGTCCAGGTTTCTTTCCCAGGGTCCTATTTTTGTGAAATTTTACCTAATTTTGTGAATTTATAATTAATTTTGTGAATTTATACCTAATTTTGTGAATCTTTTCTATTTTTGTGAATCTTTCCTTATTTTGTGAACTTGTTCCAATTTTCTTTTTCATTTTTGAGCAAGAAAGCAATCACGAAATAGAATTGAATATTTAAAAAAAAATTAAAAACAAAATGGGTATAGTTAGTTCCCTTAAAAAAAAGTTGGCCAAAACTGAATAATTCCTGTTCACCGAACATCCGGGATAGTCATACCCTAGAACAATATTTAAAAAAAAATTCGATTAAAATTAAAAATATAAAGCTTTAAATCTTTACTTTTAAATGATTAAAAAACAGATTTTATAATAAACGTAGGCCATGGTAGTTTTGATTTTAAATTGCAGGTACTAAACACTTTTATTTACACCCCAAATTCAAACTTTAGTAATTTTTAAATTTTACAATGTCTGTCAGTTTCGACTAGAAATACTCTAATACTAACGATGTGAAAAATGCAATTTATAAATCTAGTTAAATTTCAACAATTGAAGGGAAAGCAAAAATAAGTTGCAGATAATTACAGATGGGAGAAATTAGCTAACATTTTTAAAAATTAATTTCAACTTGTACCATTAAAGAAAAATTACTTGTCAGTGTACACAGAATATCCCCAAAACACTGACCTGGGGTTTTATTCCTTAAATATTTTTCACAAATATTTTACAGTAAATCACAAATTTATGTTAAAAAAAAAAAAAAAAAAAAAAAAAAAAAAAAAAGGCACAGAATTTTACAGTAATGATTATAATAAATGTTGGAAAATTAAATCTAAATAAATACAAATGTACATTTTTATATGGTCTCCAAACAGAAAATTCCCAGTCTGTAAGATGTGCCCATGCATTAATTAAGTTTAAAAAATTTAATTAAGTTATAAATTTTCAGTCTTCTATCAAAAATGATAGTTTCTAGCAAAAAATTGCTCGCTACTGCCCTGCCTATGCCGATAGCATTTCTCTGTAGTGTACCCCTATGACCGCTCTTTAAAATGATATTAAATCCCAATAAAATCACTCCTATGTTTTGTTGTTCACTCCCAAGAATGAAAAAATGCAGTATTACACTATTTCTACCCCCCCCCCTTTTTTTTCCAGCTTTGAGCGTGATTGACCTATATTTATCCCATTTCACATTCCACAGTGTGGATTCTCGACCGATTAAAGAGGGATTAAAGAGGGCGCGGCACCCGGCAATGTCCTTTTTCTCCCCCCTATGCCTGGGTATGTCGGTCCGTTTTTCTTTTCTTATTTGCCAAAACATTTTCTCCTTCCTTACCATACAGTTTTCTTATACAGGAGACAATACAATGAAGTCAAAATTGATGTTTAAACGACCCTTTACAAAACAGGAAGTATAACTGTTCCTTCAAAAAAATCCAATCAGCTTTTTTTTTATTTTTTTTTAATGCAATGAGATAAAATGTCCTTTTTATAAATAATTATTGTTTCTGTTTTCTTTTATTTGTGTGATCTGAAAGATGCCCCTGGAATGTTTGTTTTTTCAGCAATGTAAATGGGCCATCTGGCACATTACGCTTTCAGTTGGGGGGAAAGAAGGGAGTTGAAAATGATTTCACCCGTAAGGATGTTATGTTTGATAAGTATGCAGTTGTGAATTAGTAAACAATAAGCTTAGACTTAGCCACGCAATGACGGCAGCTCCCGTTGTTTTGAATTGGATGTTATGCACTCTTGCAAGTTGTTCTTAATGATTGCTTTTAGTGTAATCATTACATGGCCTTTCTACTTCAGATTACTTATAGTTATTACAGATATTTACTAAACATTAGAGAATTACGGATTCATTTCAAAATGCAAAACGAATTATTGCGAGTTAGAACGTTTGCGCGATTTTGAAACATTGCATTGATCTGAATTTATGTCTGTCTTTTAGAATAAGATTTAGGACTAAGTTAATCATTTTGAGATTGCATCAAACGATTTCTGAACATTTAATACATGGTGCATAAATGTGCCAGTTTGGAAAACAAAGTGCTTTCTTTTAATCTCCTCCCCAACCTGGCTGCCCTTTTTACATACGCCACTGGCTTTATTCATGAAGAACGTTGTAATTATCCGAGAATGACAGCTGTCATCACCTTTTCTTCTGGCAATGAGCCTTATTAATATTATAGTAGAATATGTCTTGATGTTTAATTTTTTGGCATAAACACAACTCACATGAAAAGAAATAATAAATGAGCGCTCGCTACTAGTCCGATTTTTATTCCCAGAAAGAGAGCTCCTACATAGCAGGTGAGGGGAACTTAGGAGGAAGAACAAACAAGTGCAGGCGTCTGCTTCAAACTGCAATCGTATGCGGTGTAATTTACCCCCCTGGCTGAGGGTCTCCAATCAACCTACCTCCAGTCATCATCATCAACGTTGTTTACATTTAGGCCAAGATATTATTGGGTGACGATCGGCGATCGCTAAATGATAATAATTCCTAAACTCAATTGAAAAGTGCAATAGTTATTTTGTGAAAGGGCCGTTTTGGTCAAACTGAATTTTGTGAAGGGTCCGTTTTTCCGATATTGAATTTTGTGAAGGGTCCGTTTATCTGATATTGAATTTTGTGAAGGGTCCGTTTTTAACTTGCTGAATTTTGTGAAGGGTCCGTTTTCGGACCCGATTTCGACCTGGACAGACCCCTGGACACTGAAAATTCAGTAGGAAACCACAAGTAATTAATTTTATGGGCTATACCTCAAATTTAGCGGTCGCCAAATGCGATCATTTAAAACTTTTTGGCGACCATTATTTTAGTGGCGATCGCGATTGTAGCTACCAAAAATTTTCAGTGTATTCTCCAAAATTAAACATTATGGAGATATTTTCTCATAATCCCAATCAATTGGCAATAAATCTTTCAAGACCCGTTCGGGCCGAATCACTCTAATCCAATCACATTGGTAAGTGGTCTCAGTTCTTCCGCATTAAGTTTTGATAGGTTAAACCATATTTTGTGTGAAATGGCTGGGAATTCTGGAGCTGAACACACCTCGGCCATGGGTCTAATTTAGGACTCCGTAGTCTTAGAGAACCAACCATGAGAGTAGGGACATTTTGCTGGAAAGTGTCACCTAAAGCATTCTTGACTCAACTCAATTCAATTATTTAGAGTTTTATAGGGTTATCACACTAGCTTAAAATCTGAGCAACTTTCTGGCTGAACAATTTTTAGACCGATTTTCTCTAATGGAGATGACATTTGTCATAAATTTTAATGCTGCAATTAATTTGTGGTGGAAGAACTCAACAGACTATGGACGTTCCAGGCGACAAGATTGTTGACTGTAATGTTTAAGTTTTTTCATATTTCTAAATGTTTACTCTTTTCTCTTAAGTTTTTCAATTCATATATATTAGTTGCTGAAAGTAATAATATGTGTGTAAATGTAAGTATTGAGCATAATTTTATCATTTTTGGTACGGTAACTATGTAATTTTATAATATTAGTAAATGGCTACTATTTTTTGAAATATGGCAACCATTAGTCATTGCTCTTGGTAGCCATTTGCTGCCATTTGAAAATTTTAATTCTTACCTATATTATGGGCTCTTTAAATTAAATATAGGAACCCAGAAATGCAAGAAGCCAGAACAGCACTGTAATTTTTTATGTTAGTTTTTTAATTATATTGAATGTACAGGATGTCCAGTGCTAATGGAGCCAAATGGCTACTTCCTAAACCATTAGTCAGAGACATACAGTTCCAATTGCAAAAATGCTTTAAATTGTATAATCTATTATATCAGAAACAATCGAAGTCAATAAATCAATTCCTATAAAAATTAAGGAATTTAAATTTTTATACGGTCCCCCAGTCCTATTAGTTATATTTAAAAACATTTTCTTTTTACAATTTGATGCACAATTTAAAAAATATAAACGGCCTTCTGCGACCAAAATTTACCGAGTTATAAAGCAACAAATATATTGACTTAAGTCACTTTTCCACATCTAAAAATGTCCCGTTACGGTAAACCGTTAAGGGACCTATAAATATTGAAATTTTAAATTATAGGTTTTAATTTCATTTTCTGGCATAATTTGGAGAAAGAAGCAAAACTAATTTTAGAATACTAATCTTTAAGCAGAAGGAAATAGTCAGTACTCTATAAAAATCTATCCAGGGTCAGACTTACTAAATCGTATATGTGTAGCACTGAGTATGCTACGCAAGTACAGGAAGAGGTTTTCTATACGGGTGCATATTTGTATTTCAGCCGAAGGAAGCTATGCTTTAAGCAACTGTCATGCTAACAGAATTTGTAATATTATTTTAAGTTTCTAAAATGAAGATACTTGTATTTTAAAATGTTTCATTGTCTAATTTAATGAAGTGTTTTATTTATTATTATTATTATTTTTTTTTTTTTACACCAGTTCATTTTTAAAAAAATCTTTATAAAATTCCATTTTCAGTATAAGCTACATTTTTATGTTAATTTATTTGATACACATAGTTAAACATCAATCTTCTTTATTGTGATCTACATTCATAAAATAGTTAATGAAATTGCTAATAAATGTTACAAGGCTCAAAACCAAGTACATTAATTTTTCTCAAATTCATTTTGTATACAGCCCCTATTTTGCTGCTCGAAAAGTGCTCTAACTTTAAATTGCTATAACTTGGTGAATTTTGGTCATAGAAGGATGATTTTTTTATTGTGCATGAAATTGTTTAAAAAAAAATTTTCTAAATATAACTGGTAGGACTGGGAGACTGTATAAAAATTTAAATTTTGTAATTTTTATAGAAATTGATTTATTGACCTTCATTGTTTCTGGTATAATAGATTATATAATGTAAAGCATTTTTGCAACTGGAACTATGTGTCTCTGACTAATGGTTTAAGATATAGCCATTGGGCACCATTAACACTGGACACCCTGTATATCAAATTTAGAACGTGTAAATCGTAGTTTTTTTTAACCTGGATAGTGTCCTATTGTGGCGATATTAGCCCTTGCCTTAATTCTGAAATGCTGCTATTTATATTTATTTATTATGAAGTTCACTATGTTCTTCTATGTGAGAGTAACAACATTGAAATAATAAGTTAATTTCAAAAAATAAATGAATGTTGATTGAAGAACTGAACATTCAAAAAAATTTTTTTTAAACATATATGGTATATAATAATATGTGTGTATTCACTCTTAAAACATATAATTATATAAAGTAAATTGCATGTTCCCTCCCCCCCTTCTCCTTTGGAATCAAAATTATTTATTCCTCTGCAAAATATCAGTAATTCTTCCTAAATTCTTCTCTTAAAAAATATAATAAATATATGCATGCAAGACACTTTTTGTCTGTCTGTCTGTCACAAAATTAGCATTGTTATTGCCTTCTACCTATCTCTTTTAGTAGTAATATCCAGAACAGCACAACATCTATTTAGAATTAATGCTCAGTTGTCACACAATTAGGTATTTTGTTGCTATGGTTTTTTTGTATTGATCAGGATCTTCAAACATTGCTTTTGTTTGTGTTTGCTACCAAAGTGACAATATAAAATGATTCTGATGCATTTAGTTGAGCTCTTTTTTGAGATATTGCATTAAGCTAATCTTTAAAATGTTGTGTAAATTGTATTATGGTCTTTTGGATAATTATTCCTTGTACAAAAATTGATGTATTAAAATTTTGCAGCATTCCTCACTTTTATTTTAAAATTCAAGTATTTGTTTTCATGCTGTTTTCAGTGAGCAATTCTTTGATTCAACATAATATATTTTCATGTATTTAAACTTTATTTCATTTATTTGTAATTTATTTTTAAATCATGTATCATATGCTACTGGATGCAGTAAATTTTAAATATTGCACTTTTAATAATAATTATTATTATTATTGTTGTTGTTGTTATTGTTATTATTTATTACTGTGATCAATTTCATTTTTTCCCTTTCTCCCCCCCCCCCCCCATTTAAATTCATATTGATTTATATTTTATTTCTAGCAAAATATTTTTGTTATTAAATGATTTACTTAGAATTTTTTTTTCTTAGTTCAATTTGTATGAGAATTTACTTATTTAGTGTTTTAAAAGTTTAAAGATAAAGCTTGAAAGCTGTGAAAAAGAAATTTAATACAAAGTGTGTTTCATGAAAATAGTCTGAAAATATGTTCATGTGCAGTAAAATAAATTGTATGTAAAATGTATCTGATATATTCAAAGTATCTAAATATAATATCAGATGATTAAAATTAATGTCTATTTTTGTTTTATACAAAACAGTATCTAAATTTATATTCTTTAAGGAGGATTATTTATATTATTCTAAATTTATATTCCTTAAGGAAATCCTTTTGATGTTTAACAGCATTGAGTGTTTTGAACCAGATGGTATAACTTAATCACGCATATTGCTTTTTTGCTGCAATGCCATTGCTCAAAAATCATGTTCAGTAAATGTGTAGAAGCATATATTTACCAAGATGATATTATTGCCATTCCACAGATGAATTTTAGATGCTCAGAAATGATACTCTGTCAGTTAAAAGTTCACATCATTGCAATTCATCTTATGGTATCAATTCAAAAAGCATGATTTTTAAGTTATGATGTTGTTACTGTAAATGATTATTTTTGCTGTTATATATTATTACTACATTAATATATAAATGATTATAAATATGTACAGAAATTACCGTACATCTAAAATGAAAATAAACAGTTTATTAGTCCACATTTATAAAGTATTCCTAAGCTTTAAAAAATGAACTTATTTTTTGCCTGAAAAGTTAATTTGGATAATCAGATATTCATGCTATAAAACTGAACATTTCTTTAAATATATTAATATTGCAATAAAAATCTATGATTATAATGCCTCAGTTCTGAAATACTATTCTGTATTATATACCCAGCAAACACACACAGGTTCTCGGAACGTCTATTAACATTCAGAGAACCTGTGTGTGTTTGCTGGGTAGGTTTATCCACTAGAAAATAATACATATACATTAGAGTTTCTTGCACATGAATTTTTGAGAATTTTAGTTTATACAGCAGGGTTGGGTTTCTTAGAAGAAATGGATTTCTTGCAAGACAGTGGAAGAAATGAACAGAAAAAAGAACAGATGTTCAAATTAAAAATATATTAACTATATAAAGCAATTAAGTATATTTAATATAATTATATTAAAGCTAAAATAAAAAAAGTTTATACCAAAAATATATTTTTCAAAAAAGAAGTTATTTTTTAAAAATAAACTTAAGATTCAACAAATATTTGGGTCATTCTCAGATAATGGTAAATTTTATGTCCTCGGCTAAAAATGTCAATTAAGAGTGCCAGTCATAGATGTTTAAATTTTTTGTCAACAATTCTTTACAAGCACTACACTGGGTACTAGTTTAAATATATAAAAAAGTGAAATTTCATTATTTAAAAAAAAATGAAGTGGTAAATGTCATTACCAAGGCTTGTCCCAAACTTCAAACTTTATTATTTGAACCTTTATTTTAATGAACTGAAAAGCCTTAAAATAAAGGCAATAATTATTTAAGAAATTTTCATTTCTCTATTTTCAATATATATGAATCTTTAGATGTATGGAGAAAAAAATCTATTAACAGTACTTATTTTAAAATTGTCCCTAGAGGTAATTGTCTGGTGTGCAAGTCTTTTTTATTTAGTTGTCTTCTAGATGGTGCTATGATAGTTACAAAACTGTTAAAAGAACAGAAACATATGTTCTTACAAGAGATTATATCTTCTTTAGCTTAAGTAAGTAAGCACTATTTTATTTTCTTGCTTTTGTTCCAAATTAATAGTCAGTGTATTTATTATGCGTCATTACCAAGTTCATTTTTACTGAAATACATAATTAATAAATTTAGCTTTGCTGAATGATTTATAAAGAGCTTTGAGACTACATTCAGAATAAATATTGCATTAGCTTTCAATTGTTATAATTTAGCCGTAAATAGGCTTAACATTAAAAATGTCATTACCAAGGTGGTCATTACCATGGCATTCTGAAAACATGGTAATGATGACTAAGGACATGGTAATGACACTTCTAGGTATTTTTTTAAAATTCCGTTATTCTTTAGTTGAAATTGTTGGCATTTTATTATTAGACTAATTTAGGTTATTATAAAGCTCTTTTTCCTGATTTGTTCTTGTAAAAATTAACCTTAAGAGATGAAGGAAGAGTACATTTTCGGAGTACAATTTTATACCATTTTTTATTATTTTTTAAAAATGAAGACTATTGACTCTTATTCACATTCAGGAGTTCTACTTTTCTTACAAAACAAAACACCTACTAATATTTAAATTTGTAATATAATTTATTTTCAACTATATTATTTTTAGTTATATTTCATTAAAATATATCTTAAATGAGGATGATAAATGCTTCTATATATTTTACTTTTTTATAGAAAATAAATTTAAATTACAAAGTTGGAGCACCTTTAAAAGTCATTTTTTTCCTTAGTTGTTGGAGTGTGAATATTTAATTTGTTTCGCTAATGTGCTTGAATATATAAAACAGTTTTTAATTTATGAGTTAACAACCCTTAGTAATTAACATTTATGAGGCATATTACAGACAATTTTTTTTTTAGAATTTTCATTAGTGTTCTTAAAAAAATGAATCTGTTACAGTTTATGAAATGCTGGATTTATTGGAGGGGGAAAAAAATTATAAATCTCAGTTCCATTATAAATGTATTTTTAAAAGTATCTAATAAGGATAGTTTTAATAATACTTTTAACATGTATTCTTTTATTATTTTGCAGTTACTGCTGGCTCTGATTAGTAGTTACGTTAAAAAGGGGTAAAGTAAAAAAATGCTCTAAGGAAGAACAGCTTGCCAGAAAAAGAGAGAGAGAAAGAAAATACCGTGAAAAAATTAAGAATGATTCAATTGCATATGAAAAATTTAAAGAGAAGAAACATTAAAGATATCTGAAGAGAAAAGAACAGAAAATTAGAAGTATGTCTGATTTATCAGCAAGAGAACAGAGACAAAAGAGAAAAAAATGGAAAGCTGCAACAGCCAAATACAGGTTGACACATAAACAATTTCAAACCAAGCTACAGCAAATCAAATTATTTCTAAAGATATTGATAATCCTTTGTCTGAAAATTTCAGTCCTTTGTCATCAGAATGTAACTCTATTTCTTCTATAACCGATTTCTTTGAGAGTCCCCAAAGTGTTTCAAGACTTAAAACTGGCTGAAAAAGAGTTCATAGAGACATCTTCAAAGTATCAAAAGATAATAAAGTTTTAGACTGCTCTGAAAATTGAAAAATTCAAGAGTGAAAATTTTAGGAAACGTTATTATAGACTTTTGAAAACTAAACAGCCATTTCTGAAGAAGTCTGTCGAGAAAATCATACATAAAACAAAAGTATCACTTAAAATTAAAAAGAAGTTACTTCAGTGTGAAGTTTTGAAAAGTCACCTGAAGAATTATAATAATTGTACAACATATAAATAAAAACGACTTTTCACTAAAGCCATAGGAGGTAAAATTCTCAAAAATACTGAATGTTAAGCACTTGCAAAAATTTCCTTCCTTATAAAAGTTACAGAAATAATATAAATTGTGAAGATTTGAGCAAGCATGATAGGAAGCAAAGATCATGCCTTTCATTAAAGATTTGTTTCACAATCAGAGATTTTCTAATGAATGATCTGAATAGCACCCAGTGCCCTGGGAAAAAAGATGCAATTACATTGAACAAAAAGAGAGTCAAAAAGAAACTTAATGACTCTATAATGAATTTGCACAAACAATATGTCACTGAAACTAATATCAAAATAGGATACTCAACTTTCTGCAGGTTAAAGCCATTTCATATAGTTCAACTTAAAGTAAATAAGAGAGATACTTGTTTATGCACTAAGCATGAGAATTTTCGCTTTATGTTAAATAAACTTCATCAAGTTGGTGTTGTAGAACCAAAAGATTTCTATGAAATGTACAGTACAATTTGCTGCAATTCTGTCACAGAAGACTGCTTATTTAGAGTATGTTCAAAATGTTGTTTGAAGCAATTAGCATTTAAATATGAAGCAGATGAAGTGTTAAATGAAATGACATGAGTTATTACCAGTGGAATACAACAAAGAAATCTATTATAGTAAAAAAAAATGGCAAAGATTATGATTATATCTGTAACTGTAAAAGAAAAGTATGCACAAACCTAGAAATGCTTCTTAAACGTTTCACAGAATCTTTGCCAAAATTAATGAAACATGGAGCAAATCATAGACATCAATATCAAGTACTAACTCAATTGAAAAATAACCTTTCTAAAGATAAACTAGTTCTTCACATAGACTTTAGTCAGAACTATGCCTGTAAATTAAATGCAGAAACCCAATCTTTTCACTTTGGTGGTTCACATAGACAAGTTACTCTTCACACTGGAATGATTTATTACCACCTTATCCCATATCATCAAGACATTTTGCTTTTGCTGAAAATTTTTCTGAATATTGTGCTGAATAAGCACAATAAGTAGTTCATAAATAAATAATGTAAATTATTTGGTGACTGGTCATTACGATGGTTCTGGTGTCATTACCATGTTCATAAATGTCATTACCACATTTCTGATCGTCATTACCATGTTCCAATGGAATTAAAAAAATAATTAAAGCTATGATTAAGCCAAACGATCTCTGCTGATATTTTTTTTTTGTGATAGCAGACATAAATAATTAGACTAACATGAAAAAATTGGGAATTAAATCAATAAAAATTTTATTTTTTTTTTAAACCAAAATTTACCATTATCTGAGAATGACCCATTTACAAGTGAGGGTTTTTATAACATTAGGTCTAGGTATGCATGCATGTGTGTGTATGGGGGAATCATTGTTCATGTAATTTGTAGAAGGGGGAAATCTTTTCAAAATTTCATTTTTCATTTAAAAATGCATTATTTTAAAGATTCCATTCTCATACACATTAAAATTTGTATTTATTTGTTCTAACATGCATGCTTCAATGCTGATTTAAAAATTTTTATTTTGCTATATTATGTTGCACTGTAGTAAGTAAAATGAGAATTTTGATGAAATTGTTTGATAAACAAATCTTTCTAAATGAGTTCCTTTTATAAACTAGGCGTAAATAAAAAGCAGTCTTTTACAGTAGAACCTAGATCTATCGTTTTTCAATGGGTGCGTAGTAAAAAACGATGCATGCGGGAAAACGACAAATGTGGGTTAAAATGAAAATAAGAAGAAATCAGTATTTATAAATACACATAATGTATATGGTATACCAAAAATACTAAATTTGTTACCAAACTGTAAAAGAAACAAATTGAAGTTGTGTAGAAATTAAGTGATACTTATTTTATTTAAATCAGTAATTTTACACTGGGTTTTTCATTAATCTTTTAATTAAAGAAAATTTTCAAGATTTACAATATTTTTTTTGTCTTTTTATGTGTATTCATGTTTGTATATAAAAGTCATAAAGTTTCAAATATTTATTGCGTAGGATAAACTAGCAACTCGTGTTGGCTCAGTCTTATCAGCATGAATATTATTCTCAGCTTCTTCGCGATTATTTTCATTTTTTGCGTCACATTTCTTCCATTCTTAGGATACCGCACGTTGCTACTTCTAAATCAGTGGAAATATAATCACTACATTTCACACCATACTCATCCCTGCTAGACGGAAGAACCCATCATCAACCCAAGATATCATACCAGGAAGTTATTCGATTTGTAAGCCATATTGATCCACTTGATCTTCAAATTCATTTCGGCCGGAAGAAACATTTTACAATGATGAATGCGGGAAAGCGAATTTTTGACTAACGATACATGCGGGTTTTGTTAACGTTATTTGAATACAGTTTGTGCAGGGACCATAGAAATAAAACTATCAATACAGGAAAATGATGATTGCGGGAACGATAGATCGGGGTTCCACTGTATTTTAAAAAGATTCATATAATACATAAATGATCCACCAACACTTATTTAATAATAATGTAATAAAAGCTTAAATTTAAAAAAAAATATGCTGATAAACTTAAAATTAATAACTTTTAATTATGCTTTTGGGATTTTTTTTTTTTCAGTTACCCAATAATTGAAAAATCTTAGTTAAATGAGTAATCTTGGCTAAAAAGGCATGTAATAATTAATTTAGTACAGTGACTCACAAAATGAGGGATCCAACGATCTGGACTCCTCCCAAAAAAGTTATCAATTTTGCTTCTTTAAATCATCAAATTTTTGATACTCAAATATGTTGGAAAACTTTATCAAATTCTTACTTTTAGCAGTTAAAATAACTAAGCATTAGAGCACAATAAAAGAGGGGCTCATAATTTAAAAAAAAAAAAAAAAAAAAAAAAAAAAAAAAAATCCTTTTTTCAGGTTGTTGGTGTCAAATCTTTATGAGCTGGGCTGGACCTCCCCCAGGAGAAAGTCCTGTGTGTATTACTGATTTAATATATATAATTAAATGTTTATTTGTCTAATTTCATTTTCTTAGGATTTCCTACAAGAATTTGTTCAGCATTGGAAAAGATACAGCATTTGCTGTATCTTTTCCAAAGTTGCAACTTATATGATGAATTTTTGAAAAATACAGTTTCTTTAACTTGGAAGAAATGTATTTCTTCCACTCAATTGTTTCCATGTTTTTTTTTTTTTTTTTTTTTTTTTTTTTTTTTTTTCGTGTTTTTTTCCACTTTGAAGGAAATCTGCCAAACCCTACAGCATGGTTTGTATTTTTTTTTTTAAATGTTTTATTTAAATTTTTTTCCTTGTGTAAGTGGATTTCTAGCTAAGTTTAACTGCACTTAGTAATTCCCATTTTTAATGAGATATTGAGAAGTAATTCAAATTCCTATTGTAAAATATTAAATGGTAACTTTTGGTTTTTTTTTTTTTTTTTTTTTTTTTTGAGTTGAGTTGAGTTGAGATTGTAATAGCACAAAATTCACACAAACACAAACAATATCTACAATTAGAATAATATGAAATATCCATGAACTTTTATTTATTAATTGTTTGTTTGTGTTTATCTAGCAGTTAAATGTCGAATGGATAAAACAGTATTCCTTTCAGCAAAGCTTTTTTTTTTTTTTTTTAATTTCTTCATTTGTATGTTTTATTTTTATTTCTGGATTGTATATTCTGTTTCTTTTAGCAAGTTAACTCTTTAATTTATTCATAATTTCTTTTTTTTTTTTTTTTTTTTTTTTTTTTTTGTAACTGTGCAAGCTTATAATCATTTGGAAAAGTAATGTACACTGTCATTAGACATTTTGGAAGCTAATCTTCAATAATTTCATTTTATAACCAGTGTACCTGTAACAATATTTTTCAGAAACTATCTTAATAAAAAAAAATGAAGGCTGTAACTGAAGAATTTTTCCACTAAAAGTAAAAGAATATAGCCATTTTCATATGTGATACATCTGTCAGCCAAACATTTCATTTTTCACTTAAAGTCAAAAGGGATAATGCAGTTGGCTTGCAGCAAAAAAAAAAAAAAAAAAAAAAAAAAAAAAAAAAAAAAAGAAGAGATCAAAAGAAAGAAAAAACTAATGAAAGCTCATGAATATTGAAAGCATTAATTCTAGAAAATTAATAATATTAATAATAAAACTGTCCAGAGAGTGCTTGCTTGCTACAATTTCAACTAACACCATTATACAAAAATAATAGAACTCACTAATGTGCCTTGACTTTTTTTTTTTTTTACTTTTTTGATATATTTTCTTTACTTCAATACTTCTTTTTACTTCTATATTTGTTCTTTACTTCTATAAAATTTTCAGTCTCTTTAGTTTTTAATTTGTTTCCACTTCATTTTAACTTTAAAAATATTTAATTGCACATGTAAATTAATATGGTGTATTGTGAGTTACAGTTAAAATTACTTCACAGTGCTTATTCATAGAATGTTACAAAATAGAGAATCTGAGTCCAACTACCTCACGTTGACCTAAATTCCTGGCACTTTTCTTGCACACCAGAAAAACTCGGTCTTCTCTCAACTATAGAAGTAGATAACGTAGCATGATGACATAAAGAGGTTTTGACTGTGGAATCACCTGCATTGTGCTTGTTGCGCAAAGCAAGTTGGTTCGAATAGAAAAACAATAAAAAATTTATTTACATATAATACAAGTTGCATACATGGGGGCCGCTCTCAAGACTGCGACCGGCGTTCATTGACATCCAGAGCGTTCTAGTGTTTTTATCTTCGCCTCCGCTGGAAGGGGCGAAAAAGTTCGCCTCTGACGTCACCCGGAGAGGCACAAATATAAGCTGGGTGGGGGAGGAAGAGAGACTGAATTCCCAACATCCTCCCCCCTTTTGAGTTGCGGGAAAGCAACTCAAAACACTTACCTACTATAGTCTACAAAATACACTAGTAGGTTAGTCGTGATGGTTTTTTTTACTGCATGACCACTTCGTATCACTTTTGTAGGACACGCCTTGAAAGATTCATCAAGACTTTGAGAGTCAGCTGATTGCTGACTCAAAACTGGAGGTACTTTCAACAAGTCATCACAATGCATTTCCAAAGGGAAAATTCGCTGGACAGGTCGGATCATCACACTAGACTGAGTCTTCAGTCGTACTGTTCTTACCTGTCCATCTTTACCACGAATCAGTTCAGTGATTCTTGCCAGGGGACACTGAAGATGCTTCTTGAAGTCATCTCCCACTAGAACAATGTCCCCAACTTTAATATTATGTTGATGATACTTTGGTCGTTGGTTTTGAATAAGCTGACCCAAGTATTCTTTTCTGAAGTGAGAACGTAGTGATTCAATCAATTTCATTCTGAACTTTGTTCTTTTACGCAGATGGTTTTGGTCAATTTGATCTAGGTCATCAACTGGAGAGCTAGATTTGTCCATCAAAAACATGGCAGGTGTTAGGGGAGTTAAGTCATTCATATCTTCCGACATATAAGTCAAAGGGCGAGAGTTAATGATTCTTTCACAATCACAAATCAGTCTCCAATTCCTCATAGGTGAGGACGGCTTTTCCTAGAGATCGTCTGAGAAGCTCTTTTATGACATGAACTAGCCTCTCCCACCAGGCTGCTGTGGGAGGGAGGAACTTCCAGGTTATTCGTTGAATTTCTGCAGCTTTGTTTATTTTCTGCCAATCAATTTCTTTTAGGTAGTTGTAGGCACCTCTAAAATTTGTGCCGTTATCACAATAAATAATATGTGGCCTCCCTCTTCTGGCCATAAAACGCCGAAAGGACAAGAGGAAGGCTTCGGTAGACAGAGATGAGACTATCTCAGGATGGATGGCTCTGTAGAGTGCACAGGTGTAGAGAACAATCCACGCCTTACCTCCGTTCTTGATATATAACGGTCCGGCTAAATCGATTCCCACCACCTCAAACACTGCTGCATTTTCTACTCTGTCAGCTGGAAGGGTGGACGGCGCTGCCTCAAGGCGCACTGTTTTAAATCGGCGACATTTCATACAATCATTTATAATACTGCGAACTGTTCTTCTACCCTTTTGTATCCAATACCTTTCTCTAAGTATACTTAACAATATTTGAGTACCAGCATGGTTATTTTCTCTATGTGCATATTCAATTAGTCTTCTTGTGAAAAGACATTTCGCAGGTAATAGAATAGGTGATAAGAATGTCGGTTTATCGATTCTTTCTGTTATTCTTGTTTTTACACGAATTATACCTTCTTCATCTTTAAAGGTACTCAGATGAGGAAATACGTCCTCACCAAACTTTTCAGTTTGTATGGTTCTAATTAGCAGGATCTCAGCATTGTGAATTTCCCGAACTGTTAAATCCCCTCTAGCTCTATCACAAGAATTCGCTCTTACGTTGTTAATAAACCGCAATATCCATGATACTAATCTTAAAATTGAGTGAAAATCTGAGAATTTCCTACCGTACCAGGGTACCGTCATGTCTGCCAAATTCATATTACTCAATTTGATTTTTCTCCTTTCTCAAATAATTTCAGGCATTGTACTACAATTATCAATTGGTTCATTTTTGGGCCAAATTTCGGTTGACTCTTTTAGCCATGATGGTCCCTCCCACCAACGCGATTCAAATAAGATTTTGGGGGAACATCCCCGAGATATTAAATCAGCAGGGTTCATCTTTCCCGGTACATGTCGCCACTCGGCGTTAGGGAGAATTGAATTAATTTCTTTAACCCGGTTAGAGACAAATACCGACCACTCCCCTCTTTGCTTCAACCAGTATAAAGCTGCCATAGAATCGCTCCAACAGATAGTTTTTAAATCAGGCATGTTTAGGGCTTGTTGTATCGAATGTGCAAGCCTTGCCCCGATAGTGCACGCCATCAATTCCAATCAAGGAATCGTAACTGTTTTAATGGGAGCAACCCTCGATTTGGCTCTAACAAACTGCACCTTAATCCCCTTAGGCATTTTGGATCTTATAAAAATACACGTCGCATAAGAGTCCTTACATGCATCTACAAAAATATGCATCACACTTGAGTCATTAATCTCAACATGACGAGCTATTTCGACATTTCTCAAGATAGAAATTTCGCTAAACCATTTTTTAAATTTCTTTAATATATCCTTTGGCAACTCTGTATCCCAATCGAGTTTCAATTTCCAGAGTTCCTGCAAAGTAATTTTGGGTAACAGAGTGGCCGGACTCAAAAAACAAATGGGATCAAATATTTTCTGAATTGTCGCCAGAATATCTCTTTTAGTGAAAATCTGATCATCCTCAGAATTTTCTGAATTTATATTACAACTTAAAGTGTCTTTATCGAGGTTCCAAAATATCCCCAAGATTTTCGTTATTCCTTTACTTTTAGTTACGAACTTACTAGAAACATTACTTTCCCAATTTCTCAAATTAAAACAACCTTTAGACATAAGTTGTTGTGCCTTTTGAATAAAATTTTCCATCTCTGTCACATCTAATACTCCTGACACACAGTTGTCAACATAAAAGGAAAGTTTCAGCTTTTGAACATAACTCTCCATTTCTGGAGGAACATTATCCAGTAAATGTGAGATAGAAGCCGCTAACAAGAACGGGCTCGAGGTAACTCCAAAAACGACCCTGCAATGCCTATATACAATTTTCTCTTCTGAACAGGGGTAATAGAATCTCAAAAAATTTCTATGTTCCGGGACAATACTCAACTGTAAAAAGGCCTTTTCAATGTCGGCCGATAAACCTATCGGAAAAATTCTAAACCTATCAATAACATCTGGGATCAATTCTATCATGTTAGGTCCTTTGTACAGTAAATCATTTAATGAATACTTTCCGTATTCTCGAGCAGACGCGTCGAAAACTGGTCTAATTTTGGTGGTTGTGCTCTCGCTTTTTATCACAGGCCGATGAGGCAAAAAATAACCACTTTCAGAATCCGACCTAACTCGTTCAATAATCTCCAAATCTTCCCGTTCGTTGAATACATTCTTGTATTCATCTAAAATTAATTTATCTTTCGCGCGCTGACACATTTTCTGATTCCTTTTCCAGGCTAACTCTTTATTAGAGGACAATTCTGATTCTCCCTCTTTGAAGGGTAAACAGCTCATACCTACCATCAGGCAAAATTTTCATATTTTTAAACTCATTCAATACCTCTACATGCTGAATATCTTTCTTTTTTATTTCAGCAGGATCGGAAATACCAATTTTTTCCAGATCCCATAGCTCATTAACAGATAAGTTGCTAATGTGCAAAGCAATTACATTCAATAAATTCTCATTATAACTTTCGCTTCTACTAGGAGAGCTGCACCTTCCCATCAAAACAAACCCAAGCCGAATATTCATCAAATACAAACCAGACGCCAGTCTCTCACACGATGAGGGCCATAATTCTCCTATCACCTCCGCACCCAACAGCAAAGATATCTCTTTCGCGGGAGCCTGTAAATCAGTCAGAAAAATCCCCCTCTTTCTCAGTTCGTCAAGTGTTTGGGAGTCATTGACCTTTGGTACTTCGGAACAAATTTTGCGTTCGGATAATGCTCTTACGTGTAAAACAGGCGAATCACCACTAAGGGGTAATATACATAAGTTGTAAACACCATGTTCAGAATCTGTTTCTCTCCCCCCCAAAAAGGCCGTGTTTTAATTTACTCTTCGGTTTTATTCCCAATTTGTTTATCGCGCTCTGAGAAATGTAAGAATGCTGAGATCCCGTATCAAGAACTGTTCTCAAAATAATTTCTTTTCCTTTATGTTTCACTCTGACATTTAAAGTCATCAAATATACAGTTTCAAAATTGCTACTATTCGACAGTACACTAGAATTTAACACTTCAGGATTATCTTTAGCCTCATTATCATTTGTTTCCACTATTTTACCTTTTTCACTATTTAAATTTGAGCACATGAGAGAATTATGATTTCTGGAACAAAATAGACAGAAAATGTTCCTTTTGCAGAATTTCTTATTATGACCAGGCTGGAAGCAGCCAAAACAAACGTTTTTTCTTATCAATATTTTCCTTTTGGCTTCTAACGACATTTTTTTAGCAGCCATACAATTATGAGAAGAGTGAGATTTCTCACAAAAAATGCAGTTGGAAAATCGCTTACCTTCATGTCTGTAAATGGTCATGAGGGTGGATGCAGTAGGGAGGTCTGGATTTAAATCATGTTGATCTCTTTTAGAACTAATTTTACCAGTAAATCCACTGCGTGCCAACTCTACCATTTCTTCTCCTTTGACTTCCGAACGTAAGAACTGCATCAAATTTTCTAAAGAACGCTCTTCAGCTTCAGAAACTTCTTTCCAGTTTCGGTTCCTTTCCCAAGCAAGCAAAATTTCCTGAGGGAGGCAAGATTTCACGAGAGGCGTTAAAAAGTCTCCATATTTTTCTTTCGTTCTACCCAAACTCTCCAGAGCTCTTATCTTCGCTTCTAACTCGTCGTAGAGGGCTGGCAAGTCGATCTTCGCACGTCTGGATACCGCGTTTTTCATAACTAAGTTCAGCAAATCTCGAACGTAGATTTGCACTAATAAGTCTTCATGACCAAACCTTTCTTGCAGTTGTTGAATGGCCTTCGGGTAGTTGATTGCCGTTGCCGGATAACTTTCAACTACCCTAGCTGCCCTGGATTTGGGGACAACTGCTTGCAGCAAATATTGAAATTTATCCTCGGCCGGTATACTGGGATCTTCATGAATTTTGGAAAATTGGCTCCAAAAAGTAAGATATTCCTTCGCATCGGCGTCGAATTTTTTCAGTTCAATTTTCGGTTACTTAAATTTCCTTTTTTCGTCTACAGGGGACGGCAGTGAAATCTTCTTTGTTATCGTTTCCATACGGGCACAAAGCTCTGCATAACTGTCTCTGTAGGCCTCAGCTGCCTCAAAATCTTCTTCATATTCCTTATCAGGATTTTTTAATTTTAGAATCGCGTCTGTTACTTCCTTTTGGCAGTCCTCCAACCTGTCAAACTTATTTTTCAATTGGGCCGCTAAAATCGAAATATTTTTCATATCAGGCTCACCTTTTTCTATCTCGTCTTCCAACTTCTTCGCGCACGTCGTAAAAGAACTTCTCAGCGTCTTTCTCTGAAACTTTAACGTGTTCAGATCCATTTTTGATTTTTTTAAGGTATCAACAATTTTTCAAATCGCGCAATGCCCCACGTTGGGCTCCCGTAAACTATGTTGCGCAAAGCAAGTTGGTTCGAATAGAAAAACAATAAAAAATTTATTTACATATAATACAAGTTGCATACATGGGGGCCGCTCTCAAGACTGCGACCGGCATTCATTGACATCCAGAGCATTCTAGTGTTTTTATCTTCGCCTCTGCTGGAAGGGGTGAAAAAGTTCGCCTCTGACGTCACCCGGAGAGGCACAAATATAAGCTGGGTGGGGGAGGAAGAGAGACTGAATTCCCAACAGTGCTGACACCAATTGAATGAAAAAGATAGCACAAGAATTAAGCTCTACAGATTTGGCCATCCTGGCATGGACTGGTCTTCCAGGCCACATGAAGAATATAAACAAAACAAGGCAAACAAGACCCTTTGGAAATTTTGTAAAAAACCCAATTTTTTCGGTTTTATTCCAAAAGGGTTTATTTCCACTTTTGGAAATTTTGAAAATTAATTTATAAAATATTATATTCAGAATTTTATAATACTCATTTTGTTACACTGCTTTCTTATGATTTTTTTTTTTTTTTTAAATATTTTTTTTTTTTTTTTCATGTTTAGTACTCTCATGAAAACAATAAGTTAAAGAGTATAAACCGTAAGGTAATTTAGTTTCACTGAGCAGAAAAATATTATTTAATCAGCAATTAAATGCTATTTTCCTCACTAAAAATAAAAAAAATTATCAATAATATTAATTAGCAGAAATGGTAAAATTGAATATTTAATATAATATAGTATCTATCATTTGAAATATGTATGCACATTTGGTATGTGTGTAGTTTCTCAGGTGGAAATCCCCAAAATACTAAGTGCAGTGACTGCCGCTCAATTGGATCAGCTGCTTTATTGAATCAAATCATAGAAAACAGAACAGAACCATTCTTTTGCATTGACACTCTATCGCTGTTTTCATTACTTCTACAGAAAAGCTATTACAATTCTGAGCCTGAAAGGCTAAATTTTTAATAGTAAAACCATTATGTATATGTGTGTTAAGTGAAAGAAAAAAAGAAAATTGCATAAAATTTTAAAATGTTTACTACTTAAAATTTTCTAGGAAAATACAACTTTAAAGAAAAAATTTGTTTGTAAAATTAAATTTTTTTCATTAAAAAAAAACTGGAAGAAAAAGTTTTTTTTTTCCCTTTTAACACCACTTTAAAATTTCCAGAAATTTTCCATCTCGAGATGCAACATTGACAATATTTGGATTATCAAACAATATAGGAGTAAGCAGGAAACTGTCTCAGAGTCATGTTTTTTTTTTTTTTTTTTCTTTTTCTTTCTGTTAATATGATTATATTACTGAAAAAATGCATGTGCAGTGAAACCTCTATTAAGGGTCACCTCCTAAGACCAGCCAGGTTAGGATTAGACAGAATTGAGAGTTTTGCATTATTGTGAACCTCTGAAGAGCGGTCACCTCATATAACAACCATTTTTTTTATGGAACCAAAGGTAGCCATTCTTTAGAGGTTTCACTGTGTGTGTATATATATATATTACCTTTTTCTTTTTTCCCCCAATTATGCCTTTGGAATAGAATTGCTTTTATATATTGCTATCTCTTATTCTCTTTATAACCCGTGTTGAGCCTGTGCTACTGATAATTTGTATTGTTTCAGCAATTATTTGAAATATTTCATTGTATTTGAGATTCTTTAATATGCTCTTCAATGTCTATTTCTAGGCCCCTTCCAACAGTGTTCTCAACTCTCTCTTCAAAGATGATGAACCCGAGGGCTTTGTTTTCAGTAAATACGAAGAGAAGCGAAAGCAGCTTGCTGAACAGAGAAGAGCTGAATATAATGCATATCTGGAAAAAGTAATGAACATTCAAAAGCATCATTGCATAAGCTAAAAATTAAAATGACTATCAATAACTTAAATATACAAAATATAAAAGTAAACAAAATAACCCTTCAGCTGTGTGATTCCAGAGGAAGAAGGATGAATGTATAAATACAAAGTGACAAAAAATTCATAATTGTGAAATTGACTAATTAAGATCTACAGGACTAATTAAGTTCTAGTAAAACATGCACAGCATAAGTTAAGTAGATTAAGTAGTTAAAAAGTGAGGTAAATGTATATTTACATCAGTATTATCTTATCTGCCATTAACGAAAAATAAGTATATGAAATGAAAATATAATAAGCTTCTCAAAACAAACTTATGGAAGAGAAATATCAAGTTTATCTCTTCTTAAGAAGTGACTGAACAAAACCAATGTAAACTCAGCCAAAGTAAATGTAATTTCTTCTACTTGTGTGTGCATGAACTATACTATGTTATGCATGAACTATACTATGTTATATATGTTATAATTTAATTTTTAATATGTGTTTTATGAGCATTTTAAGTAGGAAGGAGGGGAGTATTTTGCAAAATTTTTCCTACGGTAGCCCTTAATTATATTGTGCATAATGGGAGACAGGAAAAATATGCAGTGTGTCGGATGGAGGAGGGAAAGAGCTGATATGATGAAATTTTACATTTTTATAAACATGTGAACTTAAAATATAATAAAATTAATAGTATAAGAATTGTAAAATTACGTATAAATACACATTTCATTTCCTGCTGAAGAAGCTATCTAAAATCATTACTATGATTTTTGTCTCATAACTTGCTTTCCAGAAAAGATCAATGAGCAAAAATTAATTAATTTCATCTCACTTATGTGACTGGAGTTGAATTTTGCAAATTCTGGGAGTACATGCTTAAGTAAAGTAAAGAAAGAAAAGAGTGAAATCAGAAAAAAAAAAAATCGGGAGACATAGAAAAGTATGGTTTATCTGAATGCGCAATATGTTGAGGCACAATTCCAGGGGTTACTGTACTACAAATTTACTGGCACTTTTTAAAAATGTACAGAATGGAGTATTGTGTTTAGTCATTCTATTAATTATTATTAAAGAAAATGAGTCAATGCATGCAGTTTGTCTGGACCGACCTTTAAAAATACCTTGAGGCAAGTGAAAAAACTGGATTAATTTGAAGTCAAAATAGTGTGCCACTAAAATTCATTATTAAAATGTTAAGCTCAAAATCTCACAATTACAATGAACCATATAATTAATTAAACATTAGATACTAACTTCTTCTGTGCACTCAATATTTATTTTATTTTATTTTTTACTTATCTTAAATACTTATAACTCATTCATTATAAAATTCATTTCTCATAATTTTTGTGGAAAAGAAAAACGCAAGGTAGTATTCAATTTTGAGATGAGTGCTTGATTTTTTTTTTTTTTTTTTCTGGAGTGTTTTTGGGCCTTGTATCTTTGTGTAAGGTTATCCTTTTACATGCCAATGTTCCTATTTTAGAGCTTCATGTTTAATAGTTTTTTAAACTAAACTGTTATAACTATCAGTTTGAAAAAATACTGCTTTTTTTTAAAGTGTGATTGATTTTTGGGGCATTATTTATTTTTCAAATGTAAATGTTTCAGCACAGAAAAATTTCTAAAAATCGACTTTTTTTTTTTTTTTTTTTTTTTTTTTTTTTTACAGTTTTCACAGCACACATAAAAATAAACTCTATAAAATTCCCAAAAATTCAAAATCCCCCTATCGTATTACTAAAGGATAAATTCAAAGAGATAATAAAAAGAAATTCAAATAATAGCAAGATATATTTTTTCAATCTTGCATAAAAATGCAATATTCCAAAAAAGGAACATTGGCATTAACGATATACGAAATCAGGGGTTTCAAACGTATGGGCTTGTTTATTAGATTTTAATACAATCAGTGTCTATATCTGCTAAACATAAGTCTGCAAAATGAATTAGCAGTATGTTGCTTATTTTTGAAGAATGAAGGACGTGTGTCTGTGTGTGTGTGTGTGTGGGGGGGGGTTAAGGGAAGTTGCTTTATCTCTCACCCCTTTAACTGAAGGAGGGTGGTTAGTTAGTGCTGCACTCCTGATTTTCTTCTGTTAGCAATGAATGTGCATGCTTCACAGGGGTTTATTTATTCATTTTAAATCCCTTTTACGTTGGGGGAACATCTGGGATACTTAGAAAAAATTGTCTTTATCCAATTTCTTCATGCACACACACACAAAAAAAAAATTGTTCTTCTACGATCAAAATTCGCTGAGTTACAGCTGCTTAAAGTTGGAGCACTTTTCGAGCTGCGAAATAGGGGTTGTATACAAAATGAATTTGAGAAAAATTAATGTACATGGTTTAGAGCCTTGTAATATTTATTAGCAATTTCATTAACTGTAGATTGCAATAAAAGAGATTAACGTTTGACTATGTGTATCCAATAAACAGAAAAATATAGCTTAGTGTTGACTCTAGAAAAAAAGGGCCAATGGGGGGGGGGGGGGGAATTTGAAAAAGGGCACCCTGTTCTCAAAAAGGGCACTTTAGGGTTCCATGAGAATGTACAGGTAGATAACATATATAGAAACTGGTTTGAAAGGATCTGATCCCCGAAAATTTAATGTGTAGAGTTGTAATATGTGTTCTAACTTAGAATGCATAGAAAGATTTTTTCCAATTTGTCTTAGTTTCCCCCCCCCCCCCCCCTTCTTTTGGAGAAAATATCCTGTAGAAGTAAGTGTAAGCGAAATAGGAAAAATGATTTGTTGATAATATTTTGCTCTAAACATGACATAAATATGCGAATTAAATCTGTACATAACTATAAGTTATTGATTAAAAAAATAGAAGTTTCAATGTAAGTATTTTTGAATTTTCTGCTTATTTTTTTTTTTCTTGAAATTATGTGCTGTACATGTTTATTATTTATAAGAATAGTACATTTATTGAAGAAGGTTTGAGAAATTTTTAGCCAGACATGATTTGTAGGCAGTAGGGGAAGGCAGAGGGACTGTTAATTTTTGTTCTTCAATTTTATCGCACTATCACTACTGGACCACAATTAATGGATCGCATTCATATACGATATTTAACCTATATTGGTACAAACTTTTAAACAGAAAAGGACTGTCAGTGTGAGTGGATTAGGATAGATGTCAGGGCCGCCGCGAAAGACGCTTCTCTAATATGGGCCCGGAACGCCAGTTTTGTCATGTGACCGTAAGCGATCGCTCTGGCCATCGCTGTCCTTTTAAATAATCGCTTGCTTGAGTCCCAGTTCCTTTTTATTGTGTAATCAGACAAGAAATTAAATAGATGTTAAGGCGGTAATTTTGTTTTCTCTTTCTTTTCTGTAATCACCGTGAGGGTGATTGAAAAAAACTTGCCTATATCATTCATGGGAGAAATATTTTTAAGAAAAAAGAAAATAGGGATACATCAGTTTAAATGAAAAATAATTTATTTCCGCATAGTAATAACAATAAGAACAATAAATATTACACAACTTGATTCATTTAAATTGGTGTGCTATAAAAATATGTTCCAATTATATATGCTTAAAATATACCTATATTAAAAAAATATTTGGATAATGAATGAAAATAATTTTCATAATACCATTTACGTTTACTTAGGATTCAACACTTGAAATCTTCAAACTATATGGATAAAGAAAATACTTCACTTTTGCATTTTTTATATCTAACAGAGATATTTTAATTCATATTTTTAACAATCTTAATTTTAAATATTTGCAAAATTTTGGTTCTCAGTGTGTTAAAGCATTTCGAGAAAATTTCTATATTACGACAAAGTAGTACCACAACACAGAATTTCAGAATATTGAGCAGGATTTAGCTCTGAAACTAATTGTGTTACTACAATAAACGAATTATTTACTGATTGCTCCAATTGAAAGCATTAAACTTATGTAAAAATACATATATTAAATTATCTTTTGAAACAGAATATTTACAGAAATTGCTCATATTTTAAAACACTTCCTATGTAGCACTTTTGAAACGTATTTACATGATAAGCTCTTCTTTTTTAAGTATTGTAATATCTAATATAGTTATTTAATTCATATTTTAGCAATCATAATTTTCAATTTTACAAAATTTGGTTTTCAAAGTACTAAAACAGAGAAAATTTCTATATTACGACAAAATACTATTACAACATTGAATTTAAAAATATTGAGCATGATTTAGCTCTGAAATTAATTATGTAGTTACTACAATGATTTACTTACTGATTGCTCCACTTAAAGCATTAAACTTAAGTAAAAAGTACATATATTAAACTATCTTTTAAAACAGAATATTTACAGAAATCGCTCAAATTTTAAAACACTTCCTACGCAGCAATTCTGAAACGAATTTACATGATAAGCTCTTTATTCTTGAGCATAGTAGTATGAAATATATTTAAAAAGGGCATTGACATTTAAAACCTTAAAATATTAAATTAATTATTAGAAAGAAAAATTCACTTACTATGTTTCACACATTGTTGATAAAAATAATCCTGATGACTTAGTATCATATAAATCTTAGAAACTCTATAAACAAATTTTATGTACATAATACTGATATAAAAACATCAAATTATAAATTTCATTTACATAAGCTGTTGGTATTTGATGAAAGTATTGCTAGCTTTCTTTTTCTATTTTATTATATGATGCTGCTTTCTAAAGTTGTGTAGCAACTGTTCATCACATCAAATTCATCCAGTTTCTTAGTGATGAAAATTTTCAAAATATTCTTAATGTTTTTTTGATGAAGTAAATTTTTATTGCTTTCTTGTAAGAGTGCTTTAAATGTTTCAAAGCAAACAACAAATATTTTTAGTATATCTGAATGAGGATATGTTAAATTTCCTCTGTCAACAAACATAAAAATTTCTGTATCTTGATTTTCTTCAAATAGCATTTTTTGTGTGTGTGGATATGGATTTGCAACACAATATACACAGCAGTTGTTATTTAACTTTAAATACTGCATATCCACAAATAAGTATGAATAATGGTATATTATTCTCTTCGTCTTCGTAGAAAGAGAAAAAATCTATACCTTTAAAATCAATATCTATATCCAAATCTCATTCCTCTGTCTCTTCATGAAAGTCATAAAGGAAATTTGTTATAGAAAAATTTCCAAACTGAGAAGAATGTAGTTCGATTAAGCTTTTAACACGTAGTTTTTTTTTTTTTTCTTTCTTTCTTTCTATCTTAGTACCTGCTGTATTGTGACATTATAATTTGCACCATTAAGTTGTCGGTACTGTCCAAATACCCCATTCAAGTGGGTCAGTTTGGTATTTCCCAGTTAAAATATACTTATATTTCTATTCATTGAGTTGATATAGTATTATCTGTCTTATAACTTTAGTTGTGTTCATAAGAGAAAAAAAAAATGTTTTATAATATAATTTCCACTTTTCCGGTGTTTGTTAATAAACTTTAATTTATGCCATGCTTCGAGCTATTTAATGCAATTATCCAAGAATGATAATTGACTAGTTGGGGAAAATGTTATGGTATCATTATCCAGCTGCTCTCTGCCTTTATCTAAATTCTTTATATTCATAATTTTTCACCATTTATTTATTATTTCCAAAAAAGTTAATAGTTCCATGAAAACGTTTCATTCTGCATCGACAAGAAACAGGATCCAAACTGGAGAATTTCTCCCCAACCGGGAGAGAAGACTGTAGATCCAGATCACTTAGCATGACGTCATCGGAGCAGTAAACGGTAAGGTTCCGGGACCATAGAAGAGAAACCTGTATCGCGGCGGCCCCGGATGTGTTTAGGATGTAATAAAAATAATAAAATTTCTGCAATGCAGGATGCATAAAATTTAATAATATAAATCAGAATTTTATTTAAATTCTTTTTTTTTTCAATTATTGAATGAGTACCAAGTAAAGATTTTCAAAGTTACCCTTATTACTATGGGAAATTATTTAAAATTACACCAAACAAATTAACTCATCCATCAATTGATAACTATAGAAATTGGGAAAATTGAATTCTGTACACAGAAGATTGCTGAAAAAAATGACATAGTCATGCAAATTTTGTATTACATCCAATGGTTGGAATGTACACCATATCAAATCAAATTACTGAAATATATTTGTTCTTCCTCTTTCACTTCTAATTTAATGTTTGCTCATTCATGAAAAGTGAATGTAAGTTTTTTAGCAGGTATAAAATAAATATTTTTTTAACTCACAGAATTGTCCAAAAGTATGAAATAAAGTTTAAAATATTTTAAATAATTTAGTTTTCATAAAGCTTTATTTTTAATTTTTTGTAACATACTACTTAAAAAGGTCTCTTTCAAAACACTAAATTTTCTTTCTTAAACCTTACTTTAATCTTTTTAAAATAAAAAAAGTACTAAATATTTTATTTTAACTATCAAATGTTTTTAATCAGCTTAATATAATTAAAATAATCAACATCCTGGTGCCAAAAGTATTTAAACAAATTATCTATTAACCTGTTCAGGACCGTGATCGCGTATATGTGATCAGACGATTCTTCCCTCACGGCCCGCGATATCGTATTTGTGATCAGTGTTTCCGTGCCAGCCGGCCCATCATCACACAGACGTGATTTCAGATTGGAACGTTTTATTTGAATTTTTAAACGGCACTAGATGGCGGTTGAAGTCTGTTACATTTTCAAATATCATTCCAGAGAGCTTTGACCTTCAATTTGCACTTTCGGTTCCGAGCTTTTTTTTGATTAAACCTCAAATATCATTTCAAATATCATACCGGTCCCGTGCGTGCGTAGTCTCTTTGAGCGCGCGGGCCTGGGGAAGCGCTTCTTTCTCCTTTCGCCGGTCCTGAACAGGTTAATAAACCTTCCAGAATTCTTTTTCTTTTTTTTTTTTTTCAACTGAAAATAAGCTTAAATTGATGACAGCTTGTTTTATGAATAACCTAGCTGTTAACTAGGTTATTTATGACACAGTTTGCTTTCTTAAGACATCCTTTCCCAGAACTAGTTATCTTTTGCTTTTAATTATTTTTTTTCTTCATTCATAAAATGTTGGGAGTTTTTTAAAATAAGAAGATATATAATATGAATATTTAGAATACCAAATATTGTCAATAATCTATTTACTAAATTCTGCATTTACTCCACCTTTATATAATTAAAACTGTGGTGTAATAAGAGGAGGGGTGGGGGTCCGCCCGATCGGGGGAAAAAAAAAAAACATGGTGGCCAGCAGGACACTTATAAAAAATAAGGTGAAAAACTAAAGGACCGAAATGGGGGCAGAATGCTTAAACTTAGAAAGAATGGGGCGGCAAACTGAAGGACCGCACCGGGAGCCAATAACCCTAGCACTACACTGCTAAAGCAAAAGATCATTATTATGCTCTAATTTTGGCAAAAGCATAATGTGTTTCAATTGCTGTATTCGCAAAATGTTGCAAATAGCTCGATTTTCAGATTGATTTGAGTGGATAATGCCGCTGAACATGGTAGACAGCTGAAGTGTTGAAGTTCCCACGTTCGGGCCCCAGCCGTGCGACTGTCCCTCTGGAGTTTTGGTAGGTTTCATCCAGATATAACGTCAATACACGTTAGAACTCCTTAAAAAGTCATCCAACCAAGGCACCCCCATAGGAGATATCCCTTATCTAGGCTTGCCATAACAAACGAGCAAATCCTGCAGAATTTTTGAATCGCAAAACGTCGTTTTGCTAAGGCATACTTTCTGTATCATCTGTAATTATATATGGTTACTAAATAACTTTTATACATTAAGAATAATATGTACTAAGAAAGCCGATTAAAAAGAGTAAATCGCTTACGGAGGGAGGGAGGGGGGGAAACTTGCTTGTGTGCAAAACTATTAAAAACATTGAGAAGAGCAATAACTATATACATCTGGCGACAAACTCTGGAAAAATGATTGTTTGATAATTCACAACTACATATTTATCAAACGTAGCTACCGATATCTGAGGATTGACAGATGGAATCAGAAATTTTTAGATAACTTAAGAAAATTTTAAATTTCCAACCATATTTTCTTCTCCCAACTCCTAAGTGAAATGCCCACGTAGTTCTGCCCTGCCGATCTGGTTTCTCACTTGAGTCAGCAAAAACAGAACATACTAGAGGGGCCACTTTTCTGGTTACTCGGCTTGCACAAGTGGAAACAAAGACAGTGAAAAAGGCAATAGCACTATTTTGATCTGAAAGAATAGAATATTTGAAAAAGGCATTTTAATAAATTACATTTGTGGGAAAGATCCGATTTCAGACTGTTTTTGTGAAAGGACCATTTTCAATTGAACCTATTTTTATCATGGGGTTATTGTTTTCAATCGTATTTCTGTGAAGGGGCTGTTTTAATTAATGTATTTTCATGATGGGCTGCAAATGGTATATAGGAAATAAAAAGTGGTGATTGTTGACTAATAATAATAAAAATGTAAAAGCAGGAGGGCACAGAAAGAAGAGCAATAGGGCACCGGGCGCTAAAAAGACGACAAAAGGGCTGCCGAGCACTGCTCCCTGCCAAATCAATCTAGAGACAATACTATAGCCTATACTGAAAATAGAACTTTTTAAGAGTTTTTTAAATGAACTTGTGTTAAAAATAACATAAAATAAAAAACAAGGGAATTAAACTTTTCCATAAACATTAAATCAGAATATCAAACATTTTAAAATATGAATATATGCAATTTTAGAAACTTAAAATAATATTACAAATTCTATTAGCTTAACATTTTCTCAAAGTAGCTACCTTCGCCTGCAATGCAATTATGCGCCCATGTCAAAAGCTCTTCCTGTACTTTGCATAACATACTCGGTGTTACACATCTTCATGCTATACATGTGCGATTTAGTAAGTCTGATGGACTTGTTGATTCTTTTTCATATACTTTATTTTTCCAGAAACTCCGGAGAAAGTAATTTAAAAGATTCAAGGTCTGGTGATCTTGGAGGCCTCTCAACAGGACCGCCATACTTAATTATATTATTTCCAAATGTTTCTGTTAGAACAGTACGAGGCTGTAGTGATTTATGTTCTGGAGCACCATCATGATGAAACCTTATTTGTGACAGATATCGTAGTGAAACACACTCGTCTGAAAAGTCAGTCACTGAGCCTTCTGAAATATGTTCATATCTTTCGGATGTTAAAGTGCCATAAAAAAATGGCCCAATTAAAGTCTCTTTCCATATACCACACCAAACATTGATTGAATAACGCACTTGATGTCTGTTCGGACAAATGATATGCGGGTTTTGCAGAGACCATTAGGTACTATTTTGTGTATTTATAACACCCTGTCTTATAAATTGACACTCATCGGTAAATATAATGTCACTAATGAACGACATATTATCATTTTGCTTATTTAAATAAAATTGCAGAAATCAAATCTACGTTCTTTGTCTGCAGGCAATAAATCTTGTACCAAAATGGATGATATGGATATTATGCACCATATCTACTTAAAATATTCCGTAATTGCGAATTAGAAACCACATGCTTCGCTAATGCTTCTTACACTATACTGTGGATGAGCGAGAGCATATCCTAGGACATCTTCCACATGCATGTGCTTTGTTAAATCCATGATGCTTCTTGATCTTTTACGATTTAGAACTCTACCAGTTTCTCTTAAATGCTTCACTACATTTAATATTGCACTAGCAGATGGGTGATTGCCATTCTGAAATTTTGTAGCATACTGCTTCGCAGCCTCTCGCTTATTCCGATGAAATTCTATGGAAAGTGACACCATTTCAGTATATTCATTAGTATTAAACATCATTTTTTGTTTTTTATACTCAATAAGCTACGAATTCAAATGAATTTTAGACAAACCCTAACAAAGTAACTTAAACAACAGTTTTTCGACTCCAGTAAAATATTAAAATTTAATGTTTATCGTCTGTTGCCATATCAGCAGGAAAACTGAATCTCAAGCAATTATCGTCTGCCAATCATTTTACCTGAAACACAATATTTCGTTTCAATTTATTCAAATATACTCAAAAATTTGATAAAGTTAGATGTTCTATCGTTTTAATAAATTTCTCATTGTTTCGACAAAACATTTTTTTTATTTGCTCAACTTATTAAAATTCTGCTACTTCATTTAGCAGAAAGATTTTCGAAAGACCCCGGATAAATTTTTCTAGAGCCTCACTATAACCTTCTGCTTATAGATTGATATACTAAAATTAGTTTTTCTTCTTTCTCTGCATTATGCCAAAAATTAAATTAAAACGTATTATTTAAAATTTCAATATTTATACAATACCCTGCCCTAACGGTTCACCGTAAAGAGACATTTTTGAGCATGGAAAAGGGACTTAAGTCTAAATGTTTATTGCTTCATAACTCGATGAATTTTGGTCGTATAAGGACGTTTTTTTTTTTTGTTGTTGTTTTTGTTTGTTTGTTTGTTTTTTTTTTTTTGTGCATGAAATTGTATAAAGAAAATTTTTCTAAATATAACTGAAGGACCGGGGGACCGTACAAAAATTTGAATTTCGTAAATTTTATAGGAATTTATTTGTTGACTTTAATCACTTCTGACATAATAGATTATACAATTTAAAGCATTTTTGCAACTGGAACTGTGTATCTCTGAATAGTGGTTTAGGAAATAGCCATTGGACAGCATTAGCACTGGGCACCCTGTATTTAAGAGGAAAGATAGCTTTACGTACCAATGTTCTAAAAATGGAACATCCATCAAATCAGTGAAGGAATTTTTTTTTTTTTCGACAATTTTTTTTAATAATCATTATGGGTGTATGCTAATACAATTTTGATGAATTAATTATATGTTTTATTCCTGGATCATAGTGTGGCATTTAAAGGGTTAATATCTGTTGCAGAAAGAAGCAGAACGTCGTGCAAAACAGAGAACTAGTCAAGAAAAAAATGATGTACGCCCAAAATCAATACTTGATTCTGTTGATTATGAAAGCATATTGGCTAAAAGAAAAGAAGAAGAAGCAAAATTCCGGTAAGTTTACTTTGGAAAAATAACTTTAATACTTTTGGTTAACTACAGTAAAAACTAAACTATCCAGAAAGCACAGGAGATGCCAAATTTGTGAAAATTCTGGAAAGTTGAATTTGAAAAAGAAAGAAAAATAATATTCACGCTGGGGCAAAGATGTGGAGAGAAAGTGGGTTCTGATCCCAAAAGATTTAATGTTCGGAATGATAATAAATATTTATAATAGAGTTAAATTCTTGCAGAACAAATAATACCTAAGCATAACTGAAAAGGAAAATATAATTAATTAATAAACTAATAACCTATTGATTTCCAAATCTTAAACACTTTTCTTCACTCCTCCTGATTAACAGGATGATTAAAAATTTTTTTTATGAGAAGTATGTATTGTTTTCTGTCCCTGTTTACCTTTACGTACCTTTCCTTTCTTACTTTTGCACTTCTATACATCGATAATATTCTTAAATCTTTGAAATGTAAAAGGGAATAAGGTCAAAGCTCACTATAGTTAAATAAGGTACAATCAGTGATTTTTCTTTTTCAATTTATGTATTGTTACTAGCCAGGTTGTGTCCCCCCCCCCCCCCTTTGCTGCAAACTCACTTTTGCCGAGATAAGATATCTATAATATACTTTAAGTTGTAAAATGCTATTTTTGGTTTTTTGCCCCCAATCACTATAATTCACAAAACTATTAATTCTCATATAACCCTTTAACGCGCGGTGTCCTCACCGTGAGGACACCAAACTCTAGTGTCCAAATCAAGTCTATCCTTCTAGACTGTTGCCAGTCAAGAAGGATAGATTTGATTTCTATAAAAAATAGTTGCAAGTGACATAGCTCCACGAGAATCCTTTACATTTTAGCACGTTCATTTCCCATAAAAGAAATTGTCACGATTAGTTTTTACAGCACTGACATCTGCTGAAAAATGGAAGAATGCAAGAACAGCTGAAAGATTGCCCAATGCTGAAAAAAGGGCAGCCGTTGCCATCGCTCAACTTAACTACCAGCAAGATGATGGACGATCGAAACATTCATCGCGTGCCACAGATCTAGAGACCCTTTTTTGACGACAGCTGGCTGTGCCCGCGCACAGATAGCTGCGTCAAAAAAGGGTCTCTAGATCTGTGGCACGCGATGAACATTTCGATCGTCCGCCATCTTGCTGGTAGTTTAAGTCGAGCAATGGCAACGGCTGCCCTTTTTTCAGCATTGGGAAAGGGTTAAGCTTAAGACAGGAAACTCCCTTTTTGAGAGTGACAAGGAGACAGATGGAGAAGGGATGGGGGACAGGAGATGAAGTTTCTATGATTGTTTTTACTCAACTAAAATTAACTAAAATTATGATTGTTATTACTCAACCAAAATTAACTCACATTAAACAAAAGCATAATTAGCTCAGAATAAGCACACACACACACTCGAGAGTCATGCATTGTATATCTCTTTTTTGATTTGCTTGCTCCTTGGACGGAGCAAAATGCACTGTCTCATAACCCCACTGCCTTATCACTGTTTCTCACACTTTACATTTTACAATAGGTGGCACTGTTGCCCTATCAAGCATTAAAGCTTTATTTTTTCAATCTTGTTACCGTACTTTGCCCCAAAACATTTCTTTTAAGCTTAAATGTAAACAGAAAACATGCTTAAATTCACATTTATTTGATTCTAAAACTTACCTTTAAAAACCTTTTATTAAACCTTTCCTTTAAAGTCGATTTCTATGGAGCGTTCCTGGGCTATTTTTGAGAGGGCAGTAGTGGTTTTATTGAATTTAATGTCATTGTGGTGTTCCTTTTTTTGGTCTTTGATTTTCCGTTTAGTCATACCAATATAGCAGCCTGGTATGACTAAACGGAAAATCAAAGACAGAAAAAAGGAACACCACAATGACATTAAATTCAATAAAACCACTACTGCCCTCTCAAAAATAGCCCAGGAACGCCCCATAGAAATCGACTTTAACAATAGCCAAAAACTCTCCAATTACAAAAATAATTATTATGCCCTAAACATGGAGGCTTTACAGATTATAACGACAGATGGCATGTAAATGACATGACGCATACGCAGATAGATCCTCGATGGAACACCATACTGAGGAAGAGAGCCAGGCATTTTGAATTGAGACCAGAGCTGAAGAAGGTGGTGGCTTTCACCGAAAGTGCTACTGACGGATTTTAATGTGTGTTTAACTGCTTTTAATGATTTTAATCCTGTCCGTCCTATTGCTTTTTAAATTAATTCTCATCATTTTTACAAATATTTTTACACTGTCTACCCAAGAGTTAGCTTCTAAACTGTTTCTACTGTGTATCTATTCTGCTGAAGTTTAAAGTTTTAGAATTAGTGCTGAAGGACATGCAAGGAATTATTAGAAACTTTTTATTCAGTCTGACCTCACATCCCCTTCCGGTACTTTCGAACAGGTTATGGGCTGAGGACGGAAAAGCTTTGCTCATAGACAGTGTTGTGCAAAGAAAAGAAAAAAAAGGCTTTCTCCCATTTTTTTCAAGAAGCTCTGTGATAATTTAAGAGAGGGAAGGGACAGCATTTAAAAGCTGATGACTCCAGTACTTATTCCAGTAACTATTGAAAAATTAAATCATGCGAACTGGACAGCCAATCTCAAGTATGTCCTATTAGAAAAAGGTACTTGGGATGTTGTAACCGGTATAGAAAAACATCCTATACTTGATGAAAAATCACCGACTTCTGCCCAAGATGTAAAAGCTTTTGATGCAAGAAACCAGTCTGCTATAGCAACTATTTATCTCAACATAGAACCAGAATTCCAGAAGATAATAGAGGACTATGATGATGTCACACTCGCCTGGAATAAATTAAGTCAACATTTCTGACCTGATAACAGGTCATATCATCTGTCCTTGTTCATGGACCTGTGTGCCAGTAAAATCAAAGCTGACGAGACCATTGACAAGATTGCTAAACCCCCCCCCCCCCCAAAAAAAAAAAAAGTGGCTTTTGTTTTGTTGCTGTTTTTTTTTTTTTTTTTTTTTTTTTGTGGATTGCCACAAATTTGCGGTGTACATGGGTGTTATTCATGAATTGAAATATTTAGAATATTTCAATTCTTTCTCGTAACAGAAGCCAAATGAATTTTTATTGTTGATTATATCAAAAATGATAATGTAGACTTTATTATTTCAAACTTTTTAGCTAGTTATTTTTATTACAGAAACATAAACATTGCTGATATTCTTCATAATTCATCACCAGTCAGAAATGAAACAACGAACAAACTTGTAAGTCTGGACATTTAAAAGAAATCATGTAAATATTTATAAAAAATGTATGCTTTGATTACTTTAGAATGTTAAAAAAAAAAAAAAAAAAAAAAAAAAAAATGTAAATTCTTACTCTGTCACAGTTTTACAAAATTTGTCCCATTCATACTAGAAGAACTAGAATTTTGTTTGATGCACATTTGAATTTATTGTAAAATATCTTACTGGTTTTTTTCTTTTTTTTTAAATAATAATTTGCATGAATCTTCTATAAGTTTGTTTTTAATTTTTTACATAATAACTATTTTTTAAGCATTATTTTTAATCATGCCTTTAAAAGGGTTTTTAATTTATTTCTTTACCCATCTTTACTGAAGAAAATTCCTGTCAAAAATTATGAAATAATTGAAGTTTATAAATGAGGGTACTACTTCTAAATCTAATGCTTCAGAATAAAATTTCTGTCATTTAAACATTACATTTCAGCTTTGCTTCTATGAAAACAATATTTATGTCAAATGTTCCCTTTTTGTTCCCAGCATTTCTTCTTTACATGGGTTTTTAATTTCTCCAGTAGACTGCTTTTGTATCTTTTTTTCTATTGGGGTTGAAGCAGGGGGGGGGGATAACTTCACATCACTTCTCTGCTCTCTGTATGTAATTCTTTTGGACCACTAATATTCTACTGCAAAAATCCTTTATGCTAACATTTTTTTGGTTTAAACCACACTTTCATATCATTACATTAAAACCTTATAACAATATCCAAAACATCAGCAGAGATGTCTATAACAGTAATATTTTGTAATCTTAGAGAATCTACTTGCAATATAATCTTGTCATCCTTCAATTAAACAATATTTTTTAGAGCAATAAATCTCTGTTGAATGATATTTTTCTCATGTTTGATCATTATTTCTTCTTCCTTTGCAATGATATTTCAGTGTTCACATTCCAAGAAAAGAAAGATCATTTACTTATTTTCTGCTCTTTTGACATTCCATTTGATGATAAATGAATATCTATTAATGAATACTGTAAAGTGTTGAACTTCTGATCTCCTTCTGGCAACTAGTGAAGAATGGGTTACCGTATTGTTTAGTTTCTACCTGCTACCTCAAATACAAGAGGATCAAACAACACAGTTTTTGTTTGATTAAAACAAGAAAGGTTGTTGACCTTTGTTCTTGATTAGACTGATTCTTTTTGAGTCTTAATACAACTAACACGCGGTATACAGTGACCAATCCAGTAGTTTTATGCTTCTGAGGTGGGAAAAATTCCTTGAGAATTATTAGGAAAGTTAGATTCTCATTCCTGTTACTCATTTCCTGAACTAAAATCGTCATTCAAAAACAGTTATCATTTCAGGAAAAACTTGAGGTAATCATGATATTCATGAAAGCATGAAACAATCTCATCTGGAGAAGAAATGCAGATTATTGCAATCTACAGTTACACTTTTCTCAACAAGAGGAAGCAAACTAAAAAAGTGAATCTCAATGTTTAGCCTCAGAGGAAACTTAAAATTGCAACAAATGAAAATATTGACACAATATTTTTAAAATCGTTGCGAGAAAGAGCAAAAAATATTCTTAGAAATATTTTCTTGTTGTGTGAACGAGCTAGGAAATTTGCTGTAATGTTAGGCAATTAAAATTTCAAAGCCAGCTAATAACTGCTGTTTTATTTTTATTTTTTATAAGTGTTGCATAAATATACATGGAACCAGCCATAATTTAAGACTTTGAAATTTAAATACCACCCCTCAGTATAATGATACATCCCTCTTAAACAACAGCTTTATTGGGCACTGGATATATTGTTGTATTGGTATTTTGCTACATTTATTTCTTCTTTTATGGATTTTTACAATTTTTTCGTTTATTCAGTATTAAATACCTAAATAATGCCTTTCCTCCATCCTTTTTCTCTAGGATCTAAATAGAGTAAACAGCTCAACTTATGCTCCTCCTGTATTTAGGTATGAATGGCTTATAGTTTTTCTGTTAAAACATTATTATTCTGTATATTATACTTCAGTGTATGTGTGTGTGTGCATGGTTATGGCAACGCTACACAAAGGCGATCTGCCAAGGATGGAGGACTTTCAAAGGGGTTCTAATGCATATTCATGTTGCATCTGGAGAAAACCTACCAAAACTCCAGACCATTAGATCGACAGCCGCGCGATGGGATCCGAACCTGGGACCATCACACTTCGTCTGTCTACCATTTTCAGTAACATAACCACTGTGCCATGGTGAGGCCATGTTATGCTTCAATTCGAAATGTAACTTTCTGTAAAAAAGCATTGTTTTTATTGCAGTTATTACAGAACTTAAACTTTTCTCAAAGCTTTTTTTTTTTTTTTTAATGTGTAATTTATGATCAAATATCATCTATTAAAATTGACTATTTTTAAATGTACAACTTTTTAAAAAATGTCTTGCACCGCGGAAAATATTAGAATATTTCTATTCCCAGTAGCAGAAATTATGCAGCATGGCAGTGGCTGATACAGATTATTTGATATAATTATATAAATAATGTTCTGCATTTTTTTTCAAAATTTTCAATCTAAAGTATGGCTAAATATTTCCTAGAAGCTAACATTAAGCTTATTTTTGATTTAATCTAAATACCTAAATTGAAAAGGCTTTAAGAAACAGCCAATAACATAGTGATTTCTGTCATTTAAATAAAAGAAATGAAAATCAGAACCTTTAATTATTAGTATACTGAAGTTTCTCATTCAAAATAGAATTAGTAAAAAATTTCAGAACTTAAATGCAATGAGTAAGCCCATTCTTATAAAACACGTAATGCTCTTATCTTTTTAAATAAAATAACCATGATAGATGTAAACAAAGTAAGCATTTTTGGCTAATTATAGTGCTTTATTTTTCTAAATATCAATTGATTAATTCATATTGAAGTACAAACTATTTTACAATAAAGTAACACTTAGCAGTTTGGTTCGTTTTTTCCATGCAATATTTGAGGTATTTGACATAGGGTTTTCAACATGACGGCTTAAACCATGTTCAAAAACTTTCTAACCCTAATCAGCATTTTTTGATTTAAGGAAAAAATATGTATAAATTATGCTTAAGATAACAAATAAAGCTTTAATTTACTCTTCAATAGAAAAATCCTTAACAAAATTAATTTATACAAAGTGTATTTTGATTGTTAAGCTATAAAAATAATTTTTATAACTAATTTTCGCAATTTAGAATTAGCATTATTTGATTTATTAATTTTTTGTCAAATTTGTGTATTATTTTAAAAAATATGAAAGAATCGTGCACTAAATACTTGTACACTTGTAATTAGCTAGCATTTCTCATCATTTGTTTGACTCTTGAAGGATTAAAAAATTTTGAGTTAGGGTAAAGCACACCCCAAGGGTAGATCCAGAAATTTTTTTCGAGTAGATAAAAAGTTTCAATACCAATTTAAAATTACTTGAAATATGCCATCGTCACCGGAAAGTCCATTTTATCTTGTGTAAATATATTTATTTCGGAGAGGGCATGTGGGCCCCCTGCACTCTCTCCATGGATCTACTCTTTCACACACTTCTGGCCCAGTCTAGACAGTAATTAGGTATACTCTAAGCATTTTTATTTATAATAAATAAATTTATGTTTTCTATTATTTTCCTTCTTTTAATTTTAGGAATAACAGCATGTCTTCACCTACTATTGAATTACCTGGAGCTGTTACAGGGGTTCAACAAAATAGAAGACTTGTATGTTCTATTTTTGTTTTCCATTGTTTATATATTTCACAATGTTGTTCAAGATAAATTCATCATGAAGGCTGCACTATGGCGAGAAATTAAAGTTCACAACTTTTCACCTTCGTTTTCTGTTCACCCTTTTATTTTTCAAATTTGTTCTTTCTACTGTTTTCAATACAAAATTATAAAATATTTTGTATGAAAGAAAAATGCAAACCACATACATACACATTGATATGGGAATAAAATTTTGTGCACTTATGTGAGGTCACTTAAATTAATATACATAAATAAATCCCTTGGTGCAAAAACCTTAAAACCTGATATTACTTTTTGCTTAAATAGTTTAATGTAGATTATCTAATTTTCAATTTTAATGACTGCAAAAGAAAAAAATCTGATGTGTCCAACACATGACTTCCTTGCACGTCCATTAGATCAAAAATATTTTCGACGCACTTCCTCTAAATTTATTTGTTTGAAAGAGATAAAATATCAATAATAGTAAGGTTTAGCGATTTCCAGCCAAATATTTCGATATCGCCAAGCTGAGTTCAATTTGAAAGATTTCCTTCTGACACTTTATTTGGCGATATTTCACCAAAAGCCGACAAACTTGAGATAGTCTGCGAGATTTTGGGGATAGCCAAAGTAGTCATTGACCACAGACATTCAATGAATTGAATGCATCCATACACCTCAATGTATTTAAAGTCATTTGGCTCACCCTGTAAATAAATTCTCAGTCGATTGCTGTCAAAAAAGATATGGAAAACAGTTAGATATTACAATAGTTCTAAATACAAGAGTTCAAAAATCTACGGGTTAAAGTTTTAGTGTTATACAAAATACGAAATAATTTTCGGCGCCAAATTTGGCGATATTTCGGCGAAACTCGTCAATGTCGACGAAATTTGGCAAGATTTTAAGCATGAACCAAACAATGACAGATTATCGGCAAATTTGGCGATATTTCGCCAAAACTCGCCAAGATAGATGACAAATGGCGATACTTTGGGCATGGACCAAATGATTGACTATCGCCAAATTTGGCGATATTTTGCCAAAACTCACCAAGGTCGAGGACAGACGGCGAGATTTTGGGCATGTACCAAACAATGACTGTCTACAGTAGTATTATATTGAAGATGTCCATAGACATTAAAGTACTGAAATTCTTTCCGGTGGTCCTGTAAATAAACTCTCCAGTAGATTGGAACCAAAAATCGAGATGCACAACTAGATGTTACAACATTCTTATGTATGAAATTTCATAATAGTTTTTGAGATTTGAGAGTAAAATATGCACACACGTACACCAAAAGTCGCCAAGCTTGGCGACTTTTGGCATAGTTCTTGAGGGAGGCACGTGACCGTGGTCGGACCATTACCTGACTTATGTGGTAGGACGGTATTGTGCTTGAAATGGATGAATGCCCCTAAAATTGCCATTGACCGTAATGTATTGGAAATCTTTTGAGTGTTCCTGTAGCAGAACTACAAATGATAAAGACACTTTTTTTAATGGAGAAATTCATTTTCTAACTCTTTACAGCATACATCACTTCTGAGTCGTTTGAAATAGCCCAATACCTCTAAAAAACGCTTTGATGAATTTCGGCCCATAGAGCGTAATGTATTTCGAATCTTTTGGGCGGTTCTGTAGATAAACTATCCAGTCGAATGGAATCGAAAGGGGAGGTGCACAACTAGATGTTACAGCAATCCTAAATATAAAGTTTCAACATTCTACGCCTAATAGTTTTTGAGATATGCGAGTTTAATGAGTTTCGGCCCATTGAGCGTAATGTATTTCGAATGTTTTGGGCAGTCCTGTAGATAAACTATCCAGTCGAATGGAACCAAAAGGGGAGGTGCACAACTAGATGTTACAACTATCCAAAATATGAAGTTTCGACATTCTACGCCTAATAGCTTTCGAGTTAGGCGAGTTTAATGAATTTCGGCCCATAGAGCGTAATGTATTTCGAATCTTTTGGGTGGTCCTGTACATAAACTATCCATTCGATTGCCACCAAAAGGGGAGGTGCACAACTAGATCATAGAACAATCCTAAATATCAAATCTCAACATTCTACGACCAATAGTTTTTGAGATATGCGAGTTACATACATACGTACGTACATACGTACGTACGTACAGACGGCATGGAAAAACTGGCCACAGCAGACTCGCCGCTGGTCAAAATGAGTTGCAGACGCGTTAATATGATCGTGCATGCTAGCCTACGATAGGATGCATCGAAAAAAATTTTAAAATTAAATTTAGAGGTAGTCAAAATGGTTTTTTTTGTCGAAATTTGACCCCCAAAATTTTTCGGGATCACATTACTTCCTTATACTACGTACAAGGAAGTAAAAATCTGTAATGTGGTACAATATTCATTTTTTCATTATTAAAAAGTACTCACATAAGTGCATTTACATTTTTAGTAATGCATGTACAAGTTCATAGTTCTTTTCTGTACAAGATTTCTTAAAGTATGTTAAAAAATTTTGCCTTTTAATTTTGTTTTTTGTCTTTGTTAATTGTTTTTTATATCAAAATTATTAGAAGAGTAGTAATCATTTAAAACCATTAAAGCTACTCTTACTTCATTATGTGCAGGAAATGATTTTTATTCTGGTTCTATGTTCATGACTGACACATAGTGCCATTGCACGGACCAGCAATCTCTCTCACACATGAAAAAAAGACAAAGAATTCCTCTATATTGTGAAGTGCTAGGGACTATGATAAGGGTTTTCCAGTACAAATGATTCATTGCACAGACTTGCAAATTCTTCATGTCTTTCCAGAGTTACTCCTAAATTCCAGAGTAGCTGGCAAACCTAAGCTTGATTTTATTTTTTTCTGGAGGCCATGTATACTGCTGATAAGGAAATCTACATTTTTCAGCGGATGTACAAAATGCCTTCCTTGAAAGGCCTAATAATTGCCATAGGTCTAGATTTCTAGATCTCGAAGGATTCCCAGCAGGCTTCTTTAGTCAGGAATCACAGGGTTTTGACATCTGACAGAATGTTTCTGAATGTACTAAAGTAAGCAGGAGAGTACAGATTTTAGGATGACGTCATAGGCCCCGATTCTTACCAAACTGGTGCTTTTGAGATGGGAGCAAACTCTCTACTTTCACCATATTCCCTTCTCTTTCATCTGTATTTACATATTCTTTTATTTTTTAATAGCTTGAAGAAAGAAGAGCATTAGAGGCACTAGAAAAAGAAAATGCTAGACTACTTGAAGAAAGAATTGCTAAACAGCTGGAAGAACAAAGGATGCAGATGCTTCTACAGTTTGAGCAGGAGCTTCGGAAAAATAATCAAATGAAAGAGGTCTGGCATTTTTATAAAATAACCTGATTTATTATATGTAAACATTCTTAAGTTTATTTAATGGATTTTATCTTTTCATTTCCTAGGAAATAGAAAGCTTGAAATCATCTAATTCTGTGAAAAGCATGCCTCAAAGGTAATTCTTGAAACTATAATTTAACCAGATCAGCAAAGAGTTAGATTTAAGTAATTAATTGAGATTTATTTATTATAATTCTTTTTTGTTTTTGTGTGTGTGTTCATTCCAGTATGATGTTATGTATTAGATTTTGATGAAGAATGCAATAAAAAATCAATATAACAATAATTAGTGATTGCAGCTCAAATTTGCTACCCAGTAAACATTTTCACTGTAAAATTTTATTCTGATTTTAAAGTTTAATTTGTTAATAACTTAATCTTCATTTAAACTTTATTAATTATGAAATCTGTTCAGTTTATTTAAAATATAAATAAACTTGTATTTTTATTATCATATCTGCTTTGAAACCATCTTGGTTTTCTCCTTCATGCCTATCTTTTTCTTTTTTTTTTTATGCAACTTGTGAAAGTGGGATTATAAACAAATGTGTTTGGTTGTTCCATTCCTGTGAAAAAGTTGAGTTGTTATGGCAGAAAGAATGCATTTTTCAAATAAACAACCATGCAAATTTTTTGTCATTCATGGAAATTTATTAGATGTGTAGAAAAATAGCTATGTTAAAAAGAAAAACAATTTTTTAAAAATGGAATATTAATTTCAAGATACTTTAATTGCTCTCCTTTTACAATAATTATTACTTACTTTTTCATTAAAATTTATCAAAATAAAACAATATTAATCCTGGTGCCAATGACTCTTTTAAATTCTGCCTGTGTTTTGTAAGTATTTGTCTTCAACATGAAAAAAACGGTCCACAGAAATGGGTAAAAAAGATTGATGCCTCACTTTTTGAGATAGTTTTATAAATTTTTATGGAATTGCTTCTGAATTCCAAAATTTTATTAGATCTTTGGCAGAACATTCCTTTGCATATTCTTGTAACCAATGCACCCAAATCTTCTTTGATGGATTGTGAAATCCTGGAATATTCTTGAAGACTGAATGATCATCAGTATTCAGGTTGGCCAATTTGTCTGGATCAAATAATCGAGTAGTATTCGTGTAATTCAAACTAGGTTAAGAAAACTTGCTTTCAGAAGATTTCAATTTCTAGACAATAGTAAACAATCAATTTCACTACTGTTTTGTAAAATATATCTTTCATAAACTAATTATGTCCATCTTTTCAAGAATAGGTTCAAATATGCAGAGAGAAATTATAAAAATAAAAGTTTTGATGGCATTAAGTGGATGGATCATAGTAAAAATAATTTCATAAGCCTTTGTTAAAAAAAGGAAATTTCCATTTTGAACTACTTAAACTTTCCTGCTGTAGGAAAATAAAGTTTTAAAAAATGAAGTTTATTGAGGCAAACATGAGGCTTTATTGGATTTAAGAACATTAAAACATATGTATGAAAGGGGATCAGTAGACACAATGTGACATACAAAAATCATTCTACATAGAACATTAAGCATGCAAGTTAAGTGGACAGCATTTACACAACTTCAGACAAATTTTGAAACTTTACATTTAAGAGGCATTGCAGGGGCTAATCAGGCAGGGCGTTCCCATCACCATCTCAGAATTTCATGAATTTTTTGTTGTTGTTGTTGTTGTGTTGCCTTACCGAAGGAAAGGACAAATCTGAAATATTTTTCCTCTTTTAGTTTTGGAGTTATTGGGGGTCAAAGTATCCCAGACAAGTGACGTAGAAATAATTTAGGGCCATTTTTTACACTTTATTGTCTTGACTGTGACTGGCTCAAAGGTGCTTCAGAGAATTTTTTCATTTTATCCTATAATATACCTTGGATATTAACATTTCAAATTGAAAATTCATTTAAAAATAGTCAGAGCCCCCAAATAAGCCCCCCCCCCAAATTCCCCCAATAAAAAATACAGTTTTAAGAATGCTTTTAAATCTTTGCTCTGATGTGATACAGAAAAAAATTTTGTGCAGAGCAGTTATGCATATAAAGTGAATCCAATGTTAAACATATTTGAAGGCCCCCCAGGGCCCTTAGTGCTAATTTATGCAGTTTCAAAGCATTGGTACAGCTGAAGCCGACTTCCCACAAGAGAACTATTGGCCTGGAGATGTAGTATCAACGTAGTAGTTTCATATTATGAAGAAACATTTTTTGAACTTACAACTGTTTCCAAGAAAAATTCCAAAAAGTAACTCCCTATTTGAGACATTCCACTGACATGCATGGGGGCATTTCGGCATTACTTTTAAAATTTTAATTGACAATTAATTTATTCTGTATATATCAGAAATAGTTCTTTTATGAGGGCATTCATAAGAATTTCATTATGCTGTATGTGGATCTGTGTAACTACAGAACCAATTCGAAATTTTTTTTTCACTGATAGAAAGCTACACTATTCATGAGTATTATAGGCTACCTTTCAGCATGCAGCATAACTAGTTCTTTTAGAAGAACACTCAAAAGAATTCTAATACATTATGCTATATGGACATCTCTGTAACTACTGAACCAATTCTAAAGATCTTTTCACTGAAAGTTACACTATTCTTGTTTAACATAGACTAAAATTCATGCATGGAGCATAATTTACAGGAACACTCAAAATAATTCATAAACATTGTCGTAACTGTCTCCGTTCACCTAATGCGGAAAAAAAAACTATCTAAATTAATTAGCTTTACATATACCATGTCTTATACTTCATTTAAATTAAACAAAAAGTAAATAATATTGTGAATAAAAGAAATTGTCGAAATTCTACATCATTTATTTCTGACTTGTATACTATTTTACAACAAAATTCTCAAGGACAAATTCTAAGGTTATTTACTTAGTTTTATTATGGAGTCTGTTGTATTGTTTATTATGAGCTGCTTTGATACTTTTTATATTATCAATCGTAAATGGAGTTACAGAAGCAAATTCATTTGGACAAAAAAATATCCTGTCTGTAGTGACTGTTTTTGTGTCATCTTGTTGTGGCCATTTAATTAATGAGAGTCAGATATTGTTTGCAAATATTTCATTGTAGCAGTCCCATCTAGTTTTGATAAAGCTATGACCCTTCCATGTAAAATAACTCTTCCTATTCCACCACCTAGTACAACTTGTAATTGCTAATATTGAGTTCAGCTAATATTAGCAACTTACTACATTTTTTCACTAGTCTACAAAGAAAAATATATTTAAAAACAGAAATAATGTAAAATGCTGTATAATAAAAATATTTTATTTATAGAACACGTACAATTTTTTTATCATTTGAATTATTTTGAGTGTTCCTATAAATTATGGTTCATGCAAGAATTTTAGCCTATGTTACTTAGGAATAGTGTTTCAGTGAAAAGATCTTTAGATTTGGGTCAGTAGTTTACAGAGATGTCCATATAGTGCAATGTATTAGAATTCTTTTGAGTATCCCTGTAAAAGAACTAGTTATGCTGCATTCTGAAAGGTAGCCTATAATATTCAGGAATAGTGTAGCTTTCTATCAGTGAAAAATTTTTTCGAATGGGCTAAGTAGTTGCTTAGATCCCCATTCAGCATAATGTAATTCTTATGAGTGTCCCTATAAAAAAAACTCTTTGTGATATATGCAAAATAAGTTAATTTTCAGTATTGCTACAGTCGATTAAAATTCTAAAAGTAGCGCCAAAATGCCTCCATGTGTGGCAATGGAATGTCCCAAATAGGGAGGTACTTTTTGGGATTTTTTTTGGAAACAGTTGTGCCTTCAAAAAATGTTTTTTCATAATATGAAACTACTATGTTGATACTACATCTCCATGCCAATGGTTCTCCTGTGGGAAGTCGGCTTCAGCTGTACCAATGCTTCGAAATTGCATAAATTAGCATTAAGAACCATGTTTGGGGCCCTGTACCTTGAGGCTCTAAGGGCCTTCAAAAATTTTTAAATTGGATTCACTATGTATAAAGATGTATAACTGCTCTGCACAAAAAAAATTTCTGTATCACTTCAGAGCCAAGATTTAAAGCATTCTTAAAACTGTATTTATTATGAAATTGGGGGTATTTTTGAAGGGGAAGGGCTTATTTTGGGGCTCTGACTATTTTCGAATGAATTTTCAATTTGAGATGTTAATATCCAAGGTACCGTAATTTATGGAAGAAACGCCGCGGCGTTTATGTGTTTAAAAGTTAAAAAATAGTAAGAGCGGCATTTCTATCGGGTGCAGCGTTTACAATATTTTTAATTTTTTTTAGCCGATCTTCAACAAAAAATTCGTTTAGTGATAATTTTCTCAAAAGATGACGCCACTACCGACACGTACTCTTTATCGTACACAGATCACAGCGTAGCGAATCAGAATGCGAACCTACCCCCATAGAAAAGAGGTTTGATCTTTGATCCAGTTTTGGAGAAAGTCAGAGCGCCCTGAGATGGGTCCATGTCCCGTGCTCTGAAGTGGATGGCTTCATACTTTTCCCCCCCCTCCCCGCACAAAAAAAAATAAAGTTAATCTAAAAGTTTTTTTTTTGTTTTTGTTTTTTTTTCACCGTGCGGCTTTGCGCCTTGTGCAGGAGCACTCTATCGAATAAACACTGCCAACTAATTGGTATACTCAAGAAATGCTGAGTGCTTTTAAAATAAATCCCAATGTTATAAATATCAAAAATAATAAATAGAACCATCAAGAGTTGTTACACAACATTCAGTTTAAAACAACAATTTGCTGAAGCAAGCTCATTATGTAATCAACAGCTGGCCATCCGCGGGGTAAAAATGTTTACTTTTAACTGGAGCCTCTGCTCACACATCGATTGCTGTTTTCATTTTAATGGCGCCTGATAGTCTGTCCGAACTTTGTGCGGATGCAAGAAGGTTTTTAGAAGTTATTTTTTTATTTCTATAAATTCGCCTTTGTGAATATAAACATTGATAGCCATTATTTGAAAATAGAAATCATAAGCTTCGTAAAATAGAGGTAAATACTTTAAAACATTCTATGGGAAGGGGGAGAAAAAAGGAGATTTTTTTTTTTTACCGTTTATCCAATTTCTCCCGAAATATATCCGATCAACTTAATAGCTTTTCTAATAAATTAGGTCTAATAAGTAATGCAAAATATTTTTTTATAATTTATTTTTTGTTAATTAAGAAATTATTTTAAAAAATATTGAATTTTATCTGGCATTGACTTCTTCTGACCCCCCCTCCCCACACCAACGATCGCGGCTGCGGCGTTTCTGATGATATTCTAGCTAACTAAGCTCATTTTCGTGGGTGCGACATTTCTTCCATAAATTACGTTATATTATAGGATAAAATGAAAAAATTCTTTCAACATGGTTCGGACGGTGCTTAAAATACCTTAAAAAGTACTTACTTTTTTTTTTCATTTTTAAGGCCTTTAAAAAGTGCTTAAAAAGTACTTAATTTTTTACCTACATCCTTAAAGTTTCTCAGTATAGCCGCAAGGTGCTTAAAAAGTTCTTAATTTCTAGTGGTAATCGACCGTAAAATCATCTGGCATCGAAACTTTTCGTTCCCCTTTTCCAGCCTCAAGCTGCGTTCATATTGATCGTACTGTAACGCGATGACGTCATACGCTGGAGCCCCTTTTCAATAGCCAAGGGCCCCCTTAAGAGCCAGTCCGGGCCTGAATGTTCTTAAAATACTGGATCTCAACCAAAACTAGTCTGTTGCGCCGGGTGCGAGTTTAACCATTCTACCCCCCCCCCCCCCCCCCCAAAAAAAAAAAAAAAAAAAGTTCATCTAAAAGTTTATCTATAATTTATTTCTGTTTTTTTCGCCGTGCGGCTTTGTGCCCTGTGAAGGAGCACTGTACGGAATAAACACTGCCTTATGCTATTATTAAAGTAAAAACACGACTACACTACAAGTAATTGGCAAGCTCAGGAAACGCGGAGTGCTTTTAAAATAAACCCCAATGTTATAAATATCAAAAGTAATAAATGAATAGAAATATCAACAACACACAACATTCAAAGCTTAAAACAAACAATTCGCTGAAGCACACTCATTACGTAATCAACAGCTGGCCGTCCGCGGAGAAAAAAAAAATGTTTACTTTTGACTAGAGCCTGCTCATCAGATCGCTGTTTCACTTTATCAGCATGTGCTATACTGTCCGAACTTTTTGCGAACGCAAGAAGTTTTTACAAGTTATTTATTTATTTCTATAAATTCGCCATTGTGAATATAAAAACTGATGTTTTATATAAAATCGGACACTGATTATTTGAAAATGGAAATTGTAAGCTTCGTAAAATAGCGGTAAATACTTTAAAACATATGGGGAAAGGAGATATTTTTATCACTTATTCCCCCTCCCCCCCCCCCCCGCCCCCCCCCCGAAATACATCCCAGTGCGATGTTTCTTTCTTTTTTTTTTTTTTTTTTCAAAGGGAGGGGATCGCGGGTGCGGCATTTCTGATAATTTTCTAGTTAATTAAACTCATTTTCGTGGGTGCAGCGTTTCTGCCATAAATTACGGTATATGGACATACATGTTACTTGAGAGAGAAAAAAAAGGAATTATTTTGTCTGTATTAATTGCTTGTACATACATGTGCAAGAAATTGTAGGCTTTTCAATTTTGGAAAATTGGCACATTTGCACTTAAAGCAACAACCTGCCAACTTTACAATAAGAAAATCTAAAGTTTGGTAATAACGAAAGTAATAAGGGGCTTCCATAAATGATGCCACGCTTTTTAAAAAATATTCTTTGCCTCCTGCTCACACTTCACCATACCACCCTTGGCACATGTCATGCTGTATTACATTTACATATACTTACAGTTTAAAAACAAAGCACGATACTAGAAATCAAATTTAATTTTCTGATTTTAAACGTTTTTATTTTAATGTAAATGTATAATGTCACACATCTTGTCCCCCCCCTCCCCCCTCGTCACAATTTCACAGCCCTCCTTTCCTCCAAGCATGACATCATTTGTGGATAGACCCTACTTAAGAAAATTTTGGGGGTCCTTAAAAAGTGCTTATTTTTTTTGCTCCGAAAAGAGTCTGAACCATGTTCAAGCACCTCTGAGCGAGTCACACTCGAGACAATAAAGTGGCAAAAATGGCCCTGAATTATTTCTACGTCACTTGTCTGGGGTACTTTGACCCCCAATAACTCCAAAACTAAAAGAGGAAAAATATTTCAGATTTGTCCTTTCCTTCGGTAAGGCAACACAACAACAACAACAACAAAAAATTCATGAAATTCTGAGATGGTGATGGGAACGCCCTGCCTGATTAGCCCCTGCAATGCCTCTTAAATGTAAAGTTTCAAAATTTGTCTGAAGTTGTGTAAATGCTGTCCACTTAACTTGCATGCTTAATGTTCTATGTAGAATGATTTTTGGAGAATAGAAAAGAAAATATGTCTCATTTATAGAAATGCACTATAGATTAGTGCATCAATTTATTACAAAAGTTTTGTGCACCATTTGGAAGAAAGTGTTAAAAAATCAGTCTTTTTTCTGTTGGAGACTGGAAGTTTGACTACAGCATAGTTTCCCCATTTTCTTAAAAACATCACATTGATAAAGGAAGCTAGTGCTTGTGTTTTAAGCATGATTCTTTTTTTTTTTTTTTCCAATACTGTAGACACAAAAGGCATTATTCTTGGCCAAAAACACATAGACAATACAAAACACAGAATTAATCAGCTAATTAATTGAATTTTGAAGCACAAAATAAAAAATAAATAATTAAGAAATTTTTAATTCTTTTATACTTATCATTATTGTATTTATATCAATTATGGATGATTGAAGTGAAGATTCGGTAAAATGGAGGCCGATTAAGAGAGGGAATCTACTGTATGAATATTAGTTCTTTATACTAAGAACGTAAGATGTTAATAAAAACATATAAAACATTATTTAATACGGCGGATTAATTAGTTACAATTTTTTATTTGGGAATACCTTATTCCCCCGTACATGATATATATTTCGGTTACACACATAACCATCTTCAGTCGTTTCTGGATCTCTCACTAATGGCGGCTTCCTTTTTTATCTCTTCGTTCTTCTTCTTGAAAGTTCGATGAATGACGTCATCCCATGATTGGTCGATTGTATGAAGCGCATCGTTGATGCTGCCATCTGTCGTCATTATTTCTAAGCCCTCACGAATGTAGGCATATATACTATTTTTAAAGTTGGCTATTTTTTTAATATTTTTAAAATCAATGGTAATGGGCTCTTTCAAAGCAAAACGGGCCAGAGCGGTACTTTGTTTCTGGAGGTTAATGTCTTGAAAATGTTCGTTTTTTCGCTCTTTAATTTTCCTTTTTGTAATGCCGATGTAGCACTTTTCTTTATTAGTATCGTTTGACATAAAATTAATTTTATAGATCCCTGCGGTTTCGATGGGGTTGATTGGGTCTTTTTCCGATCTAATGCGCTTAAAAATTGTTTTATTAGGTTTAATTGGAACTTCCATATTCCAATTAAACCTAATAAAACAATTTTTCAGCGCATTAGATCGGAAAAAGACCCAATCAACCCCATCGAAACCGCAGGGATCTATAAAATTAATTTTATGTCAAACGATACTAATAAAAAAAAGTGCTACATCGGCGTTACAAAAAGGAATTAAAGAGCGAAAAAACGAACATTTTCAAGACATTAACCTCCAGAAACAAAGTACCGCTCTGGCCCGTTTTGCTTTGAAAGAGCCCATTACCATTGATTTTAAAAATATTAAAAAAATAGCCAACTTTAAAAATAGTATATATGCCTACATTCGTGAGAGCTTAGAAATAATGACGACAGATGGCAGCATCAACGATGCGCTTCATACAATCGACCAATCATGGGATGACGTCATTCATCGAACTTTCAAGAAGAAGAACAAAGAGATAAAAAAGGAAGCCGCCATTAGTGAGAGATCCAGAAACGACTGAAGATGGTTATGTGTGTAACCGAAATATATATCATGTACGGGGGAATAAGGTATTCCCAAATAAAAAATTGTAACTAGCGTAAGATGTTTTTCTTTACTGAACCCCCAATTTTCTTGAAACACCTTTCCCATACTCCATTGGTCAAATCCACTACCTCCCTTTTTGCCAAAAAAAAAAAAAAGTACTAATTACAATTCTTGTTAAAATTGAAGCAAGTTAGATATGAAATAAGCAACCAATGAATTGACAAATTAACGATATTCTCAATTGAAGATGAAAAGTTGAACATTTTTAACTGGAAAAAGAGGACAAGTGAAGCACCCCCCCCCCCCACCCTTTCTTCTAGAAGTGCAAAAAATATGTCTTTTCTTACATTTATTTAAATTTGTAGTCTGTTATTCTTATTATCAAATTAGCTTTTTCCCTAAAAATTTTTTTAGAGTTAGACCAACTAGAGATTTAGAGCAACTTTTTTGATGTCACTCATTGTGATCCACAGCCCTCTCACAATGGCCCTGCTGCTGTTTTTGAATGTCCTACCATCTTAGAAATACATTTTTTGCTTACTCTGAATTAAAATAAAACTTTAATTTTTCTTCATTTCTGTTTCTTTGTTTTTGTCATCACTGTAAATAGTTATGAAAAACTGCATGCAAATGTACAAAAGCGTATGTTTATTTATTTTTTTTTTTACTAAACAGTTTGAAATTTTTCATGTAAACGATCAGCCTTTTCTTTTTAAGCAAGTAATTTTGTATTATTTAATATTATGTTGGCTTTTAAATTTTCGAAAGGCTAAAATGGATATTTTTTTTTTCTTTGGTATTAAATTGTTTAAAGATCGGTTTCTGTTATTTTCCCTTTTAAATTATGTCTGTAAATTATATAAATTATAATTGAGTTGAAATATTTGTCAATTAAAAATTATTGTAATTTTTCACTGACTTTAGTGTTTCTACTTGCACTGAAAGACTCTTTGTTTTTTTAATTAAATTAAATTTTTTTCATGATATTTTTTCTTTTCATATATTTTTAGGATAGAAGAAAAAATTGAACTTCCTAAATTAAGAAAAACTGGGGGAGGTGGTGAGCCTGTGAGAGATTCTTATGGAAATTTGTTAGGTATGTATTTGCATGTATTTCTGTGTTAACGAAAAATTTTTTGGAGGAAAAAAAGAACCACATCTATCATGTAGCTTTTGAATAGTTTTAAAAAGAAGCAGATTATATCAAAAATCTCAAATTTAATATTATTTTAAAAATTATAGTAAGCATGCTTTTAAATCTTGAACCTCTGTTTTATGATAATATTTTAGGAAAAATTCCTAATCACTATACTTTCTGTACAAAATCTGAAGAATCATCTATCAGGAAAAGTATTGCAGAATACTCCACAGCAAAACTTTTATAACTCAATGTTAAAGGGACACAAAAAAAAAAAAAAAAAAAAAATGAAATATGCAAAAATTAAAGTTACATATTAGGATCTCTGAAGAGAAAGGATGAAATTATTTTTTTTAATTGTTTTTCCAAGTCAGACAGATGTAGGTAACACATAGGTATGCTATTTTGTCCTGGTTCCCCATTTGTACTCTCACAGTACCTTGATATCCTAAAGCAATTGCAAAACTTTCAGCTCAATTTCCCACCACCCCAATTTTGGGATTTGCCTTTTCTCTTCCAAGATTCTGATATATTCTCTCCAAAAGATGAGAAAAATCCAGTTTTCCTCATCTTTTAATAATCACATTTGCATTTTTATCTTTACAACTCTGCTTGTTTCATGACAAATATTTTAGACATCGTAATCTTATCAAATCACACCTGTACAGACACATTTACAGAAGAAAAAGTAGCACAGTATATTAACATGCTTGTATTGATATACTGATGTAGTAACTTGAGAGATTTTGATAAATCAAATATCGTAATTATTACTCATTATTATTATTATTTCTTTGAATAAAGAAAAAGATTTAACAAAATTTTACATTTGACAAAGATTATTTTTGTGTTCAAGGATTTGTATGTTAAAGATATTTTTAAAAATTTTAAAGAAATATTACAAATGAATTGTTATAAATAATATTTGAAATGTTGATAAAATTAACTCAACGGTTAAATTGAAAAGTAATTTATTTTAGCTCAGCAAGACATTTTATCTTTTCCATTTCAAACTGTTTAGTGGGTATTGTAAGTTTTGTGATTTCATTTAGCAAGTCACAGTGTATTTTACTTCAAATTACTTAACTGTTCAAAGTGTTCTATACAAATTTAATTCAGAGCATAGCACAATTCTGCTTGAGGATTTTGCTGTGTGCAATGAAAGGTAACCTATCAATGTATTAGAAACTTTAATTTACATCAAGTGTGTTTCAAAAGAAGCGATACTAACTCAACTTCTGTCACTCTTTCCCTCTTTTTTTCTTCAGCTATAAGAGGTTCAAACAAACAAAGTACTTCAGATTTTGGCATCATGTCATTTCCTTCAATGCAACAGCAACCTATTAAGGACAGAATGACATTGTACAGAGAAGAATTACAGAAACAAGTAATATTTTCAGATTATTTTAAATTCTATCCCGTTTTTAGTTATGCATATGATAAGTTGTGATAACCATAAGAGGCAAAAACACTGAAAAGGTGTTAAAATAAAATTTTGTACATTGCGTGGTTCCAACTAGGCATTATGACTCTGAAAAAGAAGGAGTTTTAATTTTCTTAAACACTCATCTGGAAAAATCCTGAAAGGAATTGCCAATTTAGTCTCCAAGCTAAAAGAATGACTCTGCCTAAGGGAGACTAGTTCAGGAAAACACTCAAATTAACTTTTAAACTTTGCTTTTATTGAAAACACTTGCATAACAAATATAACATGAAAATAATCAGGAATACAACATGAAATGATCTAGATTATATATATATATTAGGGTGGATCGGAATTTTTTTTTTTTTTTTTTTTGAAATCTTTATCTCCTGAGGTGTTAAAAGTTGTAAATTGATATAAATAAGACATGGGAAAATTTGAATGTTCTATGACAACGTCTTGGGGTTGCGCATCGAGCTTGAAATTTAGACGTTTTTGAAAAATATGCCTTTTTCAAAAAAATCGACCAAAAAAATTCTTTTCAAAATTATTAGGCTTCCGAGGTTTTACCAGTTTTATATTATTATGAATAAGACGTATGAAAAATCTAAAGGGTCTGTGACAATTTCTGGGAATTGTACATCGAGCTTGAAATCTATAAATATCTGAAAAATTTAAATTTTTTTTTTTTTTTACAAAAATATGTAAAAAGCAAAAATTATATTTTTAATGAATTAGTCCCTTTGAAAAATAGTCAGTAACGCTCGCAGCTCTTCTCTAGTACAACCACAATCCTAACTACTTTACCCAGGATCCACCTTGTTGATTTGCCTGCGATCAGAGTCCTGCCCGTGCCAGCCCTAGCGTCCAATTATTGGAGCATGCGTTTTAATGAATAATGTAATGCCTAACTTCTAATCAAACTGTGGCATTTTTTGTCAAGTGTAATAATATAGATGGTAGGAAACCATCATCTGATAGAGGGATAGACAAAAAATTTCGGAGTGGCTGTTTGCTATGTGTGAAGGTGGCAAATACAGCATTGCAGAGATTTAGTTAGATTAGAGAACTGCGTTTCTAGATTTCGCATGACGCCTTTGTTATTTTCAGAATTCGATGATTCGCCACCACTGCCAGTACATGTGAGGATGCCAAGATCAATAGATTTCATGTCAAACTCTCCCAAATTTCCAGTGAAATTCTTAAAATCAGATCACGACATACGGCCAAAGTATGTTGAACCAGGTTCTACTATCAGCGAGATATTTTCTTTGTTACAAACACTTGGGTGTAATTTGCAGTCAACAAATTTTTCTATGTATCTGGTTTTGTTCTTCCTCCTATCAAAACACAATCCAAAGAACATTTTAAAGAATTCTTCTGTTTCTTCCACTGCGAGTCATCTTAGCCTTCCTGTAATTTTATGTAGGTTGAGAATCAGTTGAGAAGGTTTCTCACCATTTACATTCCTTCCACTTTCTAGATTGGGAAATAAAGTTGATACCAGAGTTGTTGCTGCCCAGTCCGTAATAACTTTGTGTAACAGACTTGTGAAAGCACTGAGATTTTCATTCTAACTTGGTCGTTTGTGAACGCATCTCCCAAAGTGGCGGTGGATACGCATTCAGCGTTTTCTTCAGTCTTTCGTACTTCTCTTTCATTATTTTCACTTTCCAAATCAATGAGTCAAGTTGAAACATACACTGGATATGGGAAATTTCACGTCTTTCTCCACCAATCTCCAAATTTCTCTTTTCAACTTTTCTCTCATTCACCATAAACTTCTCTATTTTACAATTCCATCAATTGTCACATATCTAGCTCCCGTCTGGTCTGCTAATGACTCCCTTTCTGTGTGAAGTATGTGAGGCTGTGAGCCACACCTGCTCCGGGAAAAGTCAGTACATTTGCAAGTGCGATATTCAAATTCAAGGGACAGTTTTTACCACTTTCTTCATAAACAAATCCTTATGTCCGTCTCTAACGTACGATTCATCTGCTGAACTTGCTCATGACCTTTTCTAACTATCTCTTGAATTCCTTGCGTTGACACAGTAGGGATGCTGGCCTTGATCAAATTTCCTGTATTTTTGATCACCACAGCTAAGGTTACTTCTCCTTCCGGTGGATCCTGCCCTTTATTCAGAAATTTTTCTTCTTGAGTAGAAAATAGTAATATAGAAGTACGAGTATGTCTTCTTGGGTTGGTAACTTGGTACAAGGTAATTCTTTTGATATTCCCTGCTCTTCTATGAACACCGATTTTGTTCCATATCCTGTTGCAGACAGTTTCACTCTATTCAGAATCGTAGCAGTGCAAGGCAACCACCTTTTAGCTTTTTTGAGAGTAAACTGGGAGCACCATCTATCTGAAACGTTAAACTAAATGCCTGTTTCAACAAAATATATCGTGCCTGATTTAACCGAACGCATGTGCATCGCCATCACTCGGCAGGCAAACCGGCGCTAGTTGTCTGGAGCACAGCTTGCGTACTGCGCCCAAGACAAAACGACAGCATGACGTGTGCATTGTATAAAACTATTCGTAAAGCCATTTTTTGTGATTTACTTAGGTTCTCTGAGCATTTTTTAACATATAAAAGGACCAAATTATTTTTAACAAATAAAGTTTGCTTTCAACATAATTTTTCAAAAAACATATAATTTTCAGATATTTATAGATTTCAAGCTCGATGTGCAATTGCTAGAAACTGTCGTAGCCCCCTCCCCCCCAGATTTTGCATAAATGTTTTTCATAACAATATACAACTCCTAAAGCCTCGAGAGCCTAATAATTCGGAAAAAAATTTTTTGGTCAATTTTTTAGAAAAGTCACATTTTTAATAAATTCCTAAATTTCAAGCTCTATGCGCAACCCCAAGACGTTGTCGTAGAACATTCAAATTTTACACACGTCTTATTCATATCAATATACAACTTTTGAGACCACAGGAGATAAAGATTTCAAAAAAAAAAAAAAATTCGATCCACCCTAATATATATATATATATATATATATATATATGTATATGTAATAATAAAATTAGCTAATTTAACCTAATTTAATTTAATGTTATTTGAAAAAGCTTCTTTAATCTTTTACTCTTACTGTAAAGTTTGTTTCTCGGCCATACAAATATTATGCTCGGAGACATTTTCTGAAGTTCCATAAAGAGAAAATTGTTGATTCAGCAGTATCTTCAGTTTTCTGTGGTTTTCGTTTACTACGTGCTTTTAGAACTCCTGGGTAAGCAGGTGTTTCTCATGTCTTGATTGACAATCGAGTTAACTAAATACGTTTGAGAGTAATGCCTTCGCAATCGTGCTGCACCCTGCCAGCAGGTGTAGTAACTAAGGAGTATTTAAGCAAGAGCGCGGAAATTTTGGGAGCTTTAGAGTTTTAACTTAGCTTTTAGGAGTTTGGAACGTGAAGCTTTTGCAGGAGCTTCCAGCTTTAGCTGTTAGACTGCAATGTACGAAGATAGACCCGGAGCAATAAGGTCGCCGGCCTGACTCCTGCCCTCTGCCCGAACTTTGAAATAAACTATTTAACCTAGAACCCCAATGGATTTATGTCAGTCATTTCAACAAGGGATGGCGTAAGGCCCACTTATTACATATATATATATGTTTATGAGCAAACAACAACACTACCCAAATTTTATTTTATTTTTTTGAGACTCCAATTAGGCCCAAATGACCTCATAATAAAATGAAGGGTTTAACATTAGAATTTTAAAATCAATACTTCAAATTTAAATTAAACACCTTTGCATCAAACAACAATAATACTAAAATACATGTCAGAATGTTATGTCAATTGAAAGTCATTTTAAATTGTCCCAAATGTAAACCTGGCAAAATCCAATTAAAATAAAATGTTAAATGTTTAGTAATTAATGGACTAAAAATGAAACATTCAGTGTACACAACATCAATCACAAATATAAAAATTCAGTTGTTAACTTGGCAAAATCCAATTAAAATAAAATGTTAAATGCTTAGTAATTAATGGACCAAAAATGAATCATTCAATGTGCACAACATCTATCACAAATATAAGAATTCAAAATGTTGATGAAGTTCCTCAGCATAATTGTATTAAATTGAATTACTTTTTCAAATTTTTGCATGTCAATATGTGTTTAAATACGAAGGAAAAAGGAGTTATGGAACTTGATATGTTTACTGCAAACATAAGATTTAATTAATAATCACACTAGCTGCCCATCGTTGCTTCCTCTCTGCTTCTCGTGCACTGTCTATACTAAGTTTTTTTTTATATTTAGTTCTTTCCAAATCATTTAGCAAAGTTCTGGTAGATAGAACAGTTCTAGGAATTTAAACAGTTCTTGGAGTAAATTCAGTCTATCGGTCATTCGTTGTTCAGTTCATTGACAGCTCCAGATTGGCTTTTGCTTATTTCAAACTCAGAGAAATTTGGCTTGGCAATATGGCCGCCCTTCAGCATCCTAGGAAAATAGCTAAGTAGCAAGTCACGAACACTGTTGCACTCTATACCACGGTTTAGTAGCAACTTATGAACATTGTAGCACTTCACACCACGATTTGTTCCTTTTTACGTTTCTGAACACAATCAAAAATGAAGTTGAAGAAGAAACTCTGCAGATAAAGTTTTCATTCAGCAGTAGACCTTTATCACGTCAGTCACTTAGCTCATATTTTCCATGTTATGGCAAGTAGTGGAATTGAAATGTCTCAGAGCGACGATATTTATAACATCAGATGAGAAACATTTTTGCAGGCAAAAAAAATCTTCATAAATGCGAGAGGCAAAATTATCTCCAAAAAAATTCAGCCTGGGGCTTTCTTCTTCAGCAGTAGACCTTTATCACGTCAGCCACTTAGCTCATATTTTTCATGTTATGGAAAGTCTCAGAACGACGATATGGATAACATCAGATGAGAAACATATTTACAGGCAAAAAAAAATCTTCATAAATGCGGGAGATAAAATTATCTCAAAAAAAAAAATTCAGCCAGGGGCTCCCTCAATCTGCAAATGGCTCAAAGCCTAACGACAGACTGGGGAGCCCCTCGCGACACATCACACTCACATCATGATTTTTCTTCAACTGAAATTTAGCATCTCTTCAACGGACGCACTTTAAAAATTGTTGCCAGATGTCCTACGGGAAAGAAATTACTAGTGCGTTCTCTTTTCTCCCTCAAGTTCCACGGAACCTGTTTCCCCATGGGAGGAACGGTCAGCCACGTTCGGTTTGTTGTGGGGAAAGAAGAAGCATAGGGCGAAAAAAACAAGTTCCATAGAGAATGGCAATGTGTTGTTCTGTTTACATTTTGTTGTTTTGATTTTCGAAAGTGTCTTGCCTGACGCTGTTACATGACTATGTAAGAGCATGTTCATTCAATAAAAATACGGCTTCAAACTGCAATGAAATGAAACATGGTTAAAACCAAAACTTTTGTCACAGATACTGGAATCAACCATTTTTCATCCATTTATATATGGGTAACTCATATAGGCCCCAAAAAGGGCATTTTGATTTACAATACAAAAGAATCTAATCTCAGTGTCATCATATCAAGTATGCTTTAGGAATTTTCAGAGAGAAGGTTCCAAATTCTTCTGTTATGTCTATTTGCAGGCAAAACATTATACTTCTGTAACAATGCAATAGAATTGCAAAATATTCATTCTACTAAACGCGAGGTTTAAAACATCAAAATACATACAAAAAATAATCTACAATCTTTAAAACGCTCCCCTGCTTCAATATTTCAAAATACAAAAAATAAAAATGCAATACAACACCAGTATGAAATGCAACCTACACAAGCCACAATACGAACATGACCACAACTGACAAAATGTGAACAGAACTTTCTTGACTATGATTCTAGTAGTCCGTGCTTTAATATATGCTTTCCTGATGTATTCATTTGCCAAACAATCATGGTATCAGCGCAGATGAATCTCACAACAAAGTTGAAGAAAATGCCAAGACAGATTATGATCCATCAGGGTTGCAAGAATATTCCTCAGTGCCACATATATCATTTATTGCCTATGTTGACAGTTTTTCTTAACTACTGTCAGGTAACAGAAAAATACCCATGAAATAGAAAATTTTATGCATTTTTGCATGAATTCATCTCTTTGATAGGGGTAGGAGGAAGTTAAATGCAAATATATATATATTAGGCAAGTTGGAGTGTTTAGGCTGATTAATTTTTTACCAACTATGCAAAAAATTCGAGACCTGGGGGTTGAACCCAGCACTACTGCTTAACGTGCGGGTGCTCTACCTCTGAGCTACTCTGGGACGATTCCCAGATGAAATCTCTCGCTTTAGAACTGTTGGCATTTATCATCTTCCTCTGCAAACCACAGATGAAACAATTAATTTGCGACAACTCCATTATGCCGCGGAAGTTATACATATTTTTTTGAAAGTGATTGTATCAACCTTTCAAGTATATTAAGCAAGTTGGAGTGTTTAGGCTGATTAATTTTTTACCAACTATGCAAAAAATTCCAGAGCTGGGGGTCAAACCCAGGACTATATATATATATATATATTTGGTGTGTTTGAATAAATTTGCATAAATCTAAAATTAATAGTCATTTTTATATTAATTAGTTAGTTTTAAATTTCCTGAAGATTATTTTTTAATTTTATTTTAGATTGAAGAAAAGAGGCGCTTAGAAGCTCTAGAAAAAGAAAAACTTAGAGAGCAAGAAGAAAGAATTGCTAATCGTATAGAAGAACAAAGATTAAAGATGTTAGCGGAATATGAAAGGGAGGCAAAAAAAACTGATAAAGTCAAGGAAGAAGTTAGTATATTCACTTAGATTTCATTAATTATATTGCAAGCATTTAATTATGCTCAAAACATTTCACATGTATGTTTCAATCTTTCAGTGTATGGATATGGCATAGGTGTCTGTAATCCCTAGGGAGAAGGGACAATGCAGCAATTGGGCTATCAGACTGTACATTTGTAGACAATTTTCACATTTTATGTTTTCTTTTTCCCTGTAAGACCACTTCTTCCATTTTTTGTTTTACCTTAAACATCACCAAAAGCTATCTTTTAATGTTATTTATGTGGTATATATTAATGCTATAAATTAAATTTCACAAAGAGAATTATATGATGTAGAAATCAGGCATTTTTCAAAAGAGAAACGCGTTTTGAAAGCATACTGTAAAGTTCTTTATTTTTTGATCGCCAGTCACATTGACGTAGTTTCTGTGTCATGTTGCAATCGTCTAAAATTTGCACTGCTGACGTCAACTTTTAGTCAGCGTCTCAAAACGTGAAAAAATACTTGATAGTCACGATTCAAAGTATTTTTTCACGTTTTGAGATTCCGCATTACTGGGTTTAATTCGAATTATATATGTGTTAGGAAAATATGAGTTTCCCACCGTGCGGAGAACGGGCACGCAGCTAGTATATAATAAAATCTGAGAGAAACAAAGTTCATAGCAGATTGCCTATGTAGGTTTGTGATCTCTGATCTTATGCATGCCTTTTGATCGCATAGTGCCGAGACAGGTGATCGGAGACCTAACAAATTTTATATATGGCTTCACTAGGACAGGTCTTAACACCCTTCAAAGTGACTTTTTCAAAATTTGAATCAAAAAAATTTTTTATTTTATGTTTTAGGAAATTTTTGGCATTTTTTCTCGCACAATATGTAATAATGCCGATATTTACACTCACTGCAAAATGGTATTTGCATCATGAAATAGAGGAGAAAATTTTCTTTTAAAAGCAGTTTTTTCTGAAAATGTCCCATAATTAGCAGATTTTTAAGAATTTTTAAACTAAAAATTATTTTCGGTGAAAGTTTTCATAAAATCATTTTTTTCATCAAATAATTTTTTTTTTTTTTAACTGTTGCATTTTTAAGTGTATCCTTCATAACTTTTTGATATTTTGACAAATGACAGAACACTCGTTTCACCTTATTTAAAAAAAAAAAAAAAAAAAAAATTAAATTTGATATCATTAATATGTTCCGTTTTGTGATCTTTTATTTTTCTCTTGATTACCCCAATGTAACATCCGGTTTTTTCGGTTTCGTTATGTTTTAAGTTAATTTTATAAATTCCTGCAGTATCAGTGGGTTTGATTTGGTCTTTTTCTGATCTAACACGTTGGAAGATGGTTTGATTAGGCTTAATTGGGGTCCGGATATTTTTCTTTAGTGTGGAGTGTGAGACTTTATTAGCTGCTCCTCTACAGAAGGGAATAGCGGTTGTGAATTTAAATTTTGGTTTTTGTCTATTGTTGATTATATTTACCGTATTTACCCACACATACGTCGATCCCACATATTAGTCGACCCCCCCCCCCCCCCCCCAATTTCCCTGTTAAAAAATTTTATTTTTCTCAAAAATACATTTATTCAAAATCATCTGGAAAAAAGAGAAAGTACTAAATATATAATAATATACAAAAGTAGTATACAAAATTAAACTGGTAATTAATAATAATAATATGATATGACACAACAGAGAGATAAGGTAAAGTAGTATGTACAAAACAGGGACGTACCCAGAAAAAAATTTCGGAGGTGTTCCAAACGGTGAAAAAGGCAGAATTTTTCACAAAAAGACGTCATCATTCTTATTTTGTTAACAAAAACTGAAATTTCAGGGGGGGGAGGTGTCCGGACCCCCTGGGGACGTCCTTAGTACAAAGTTAAACTGATTCACAATCTGATTCATTATTGGACTCGCCATACAATTCACAAAATTCCTTCGTCGTCATCGGCTCATCATGATACATGCTTTCAATCTCTTTAAGTACCTTCTATAAGTCGACTCCCCCACTTTAAAGCCTTTTTTTGGTCCAAAATTTCTCGACTTATACATGAGTAAATACGGTAGTTTCTTTTTCTTTTTCACGAGTTTATTGGAAATATGCTGTGGATAATTTGCTTCATGGCACTGTTTCTTGATAAATTGGAGTTCGTCATGTAAGAGATTTTTGTTTGAATAAACTATTAACGCGTGATCTATATAGGACCTATTTGCAGTGATTTTATAATTAAACATTGACTTAAAATTAACTATTGCAGTATTACTTAACGGTTTTCGATAAACGGTGGTTTGAATCTCGTAATTTTTATTTTTCATTATTCTGACATCAAGATAATTAAGGGAATTGTTAATTTCTTTTTCAAATGTGAATTTTATGTTAGGGTCGAGTTTGTTTAATTTGTTCACTAGGTTGTCGTCGGTGATGATGGCAAAAATATCATCGTAACATATCCATAATCGAAAAGATTTGTTAAATTTAGTTTTGATTTCATTTTTCAATCTGCGACAATTCCCGAAATTGGGGACCCCATTTCCACACCACGAGTTTGTTTAAAATAATTGTTATTGAATTGGAAGTATGAGTTGTTTAAAATAAGGTTTATGGTGCTTGTTAAGGTATTGACAGTCTCGATATTTTTATAAGTTAGGGCTATTTGTTTATGATTGGGTTCATTTTGTTAATGTCAATGGAGGGGTATAGATTAACAACGTCGAAACTGACCATGTTTTCATTATCGTTGAGAATAAAATAGTTTTTGTGTTTTAAAAAATCATGTGGAGTTAGGTACACAATTGGATGGAGGGATAATTTCTAGCAGGATGTTTTTCAAATATCTCTTAAATAAACCTATTACAATAGACTTCAAAGGAATAAAAAAAATAGCCAACTATAATAATCGCACCTATGCTTACCTACATGAATCATTGGAAATAGTGACAACAGAGGGCAGCATCCATGATACAACCCATGCAAACATTGACGAGATATGGGGTGATGGCATGCGGCAAAAGATTGGCGGAGAAGGAAGAGAGGCAGGCAGTCACGCCATTTCCATTTGGGAAGCGAAGGACTGAAGACGGCCATGACAATGCGGTTGAAATATATTTCCGGAGGAGTGTGGTAATATTCAAGTTAACCAAATATATATAGTGTCAGTATAAGTAATAGTTAGTAAATATTCTAGGATAATATTACCGTAATTTCCGGCTTATAATCCGCGGATTATCTACTAAAAAAGATGAAAATTTATCCAGTGCGTATTATGCATCGCTGCGTACTATCTACTGAAATTTTTTCTGAAGCCTTCAGATTTTACAATAAAAAACTGTGTTTATAAAAACAAAATAAAAGTTAATTTCTTTTTTTCCAGTATATTTAGACTCTGAAAAGGATTTAAGTCTGTTAATCAATTACATGACACTAGATGCCACTGCAGTCGTTAGATTTCTTGAAGATTGGGGAAAAACAGGGACCTTTGAGGGTTATACGTCATAGCTTCCTGAAACGACCTCGGATTGGTCTCTCCGCTCTAAATGAATAGTCTGTGAAATGAGGAAATTTCGTCAAAAAAATTGGCATCACTACTTCATATTAAGGTACGTGACGATCATCGCTTAAAAGATTCATATAGAGCAAGAGCCCGCGGCCGCCAGACCTGACCTTCGTCATAGTATAAAAGCTGAAACTTTCTCTGCGTATATTCCCCAATAAAGGTAGGAACAATCGGCCACTATAAAGTTTGGATGATTGTGGCTTTGGCAGGTAACAGGTGGCAAAGGTTGTATAAAATTGCAGAAAATTTTCGTCATTTCATAAAGCTTATTTTTTTATATGTTCTTCTTCGCAGTACTAGAAATCATTTTATCCCTTGCCAGACACTTTTCCATCATGGCAAATCCCCGCCAGACAATCTCAAAGTCATAGAAAACGTAATTCTATTACGAGCACGCTGCAGCATCGTAAGAAAGTTCAGAAGTAGCAATATAAAATGTGCTTGACACTTTGTAACAGCTTGACGTACATTGTCGCGGGAGTTTACGAACACAACATTTTTCCATGACTGAGATTGTCTGGCTGGGGTTTGCCACGATGGAAAAGTGCCTGGCAAGGGATAAAGTGATTTCTAGTATTGCGAAGAAGAACATATAAAAAAAATAAGCTTTATGAAATGACGAAAATATTCTGTAATTTTATACACCTTTGCCACCTGTTACCTGCCAAAGCCACGGTCATCCAAACTTTATAGTGGCCGATTGTTCCTACCTCTGTTGGGGGGTATGCGCAGAGAAAGTTTCAGCTTTTATACTATGACGAAGGTCTGGCGGTCGCTGGCTCTTAGACTAATACGAAAGTTGTAGAAATGTCGAAAAAACGCATTAGCTATTCAGCTGATTTTAAACTGAAAGTAATCAGTAAAGCTGAAGAATTTGGAAATAGGGAGGCTGGACGACTATTTCAAGTCGATGAATCCAACGTTCGCTTATGGAGAAAATCTAAAGAGAAGTTAGAAAATCCGAGGAACAAAAAATGTAAAAGTTTTCGGTTTAGCCAGCCAAAATGGCCTGAATTAGAAGATGTGTTACATCGCTGGATTACAGAAGAAAGAAGAAAAGGGAATCCTGTATCTACAGTTAAAATAAGAATTAAGGCTAAATTAATTGCTGAAGAAATGCAGATTAGAGGTTTCGATGGTGGCCCCACGTGGTGCTACCGGTTCATGACAAAAAAAAAGCTTTCTGTACGGAATCGCACCACTGTTGGACAGAAACTGCCGACTGACTGGGAGATGAAAAAAGATGAGTTTTTACTTTACACCAAAGAAGTAATTGCAGAAAAGAAATTCAGTTCTGCAGAAATATTTAACATGGATGAAGTTCCCGTGCGCTTTGATTCTCCCCCAAACAGAACTGTCGGCACTGCTGGGACTTTGTCCATTGCAATAAATACTACTGGAAATGAAAATTTCGTTCACTGTAGTATTAACCTGTTCTGCAAGTGGAGAAAAATTGCCCCCGATGGTTATCTTCAAACGAAAAACCATTCCTAAAGAAAATTTTCCCCGTGGAATAGAAATAAGATGCCATGAGAAAGGTTGGATGAACCAGGACATTATGATCTCCTGGCTCGATTCGGTTTGGAAAAAAAGGAGCTTTTTCTCTATTTAAATCTCGTGCGCTGTTGATTTTGGATTCGATGAAAGCTCATCTGAAAGACAATGTTAAAGTGGCCTGCAGAACATCAGGCGCAATCCTTTCAGTGATACCGGGAGGACTAACAAAAATACTGCAACCCCTGGATGTTGGCATCAACAAGTCTTTCAAATCGAAGATAAGAAACTCATAGGGAAAATGGATGGTTGAGGACGTTCATGAGTATATGAAGAGTGGAAAATTGCGAGGTGTATCGTATGCAGACGTAGCCCACTGGGTAAAAACTGCATGGGATGAAATCTGTTTGTACTATAAAAATGCATTTTAAAAATGTGGACTGTTAGAAGAAAATTTTGAATCGACCACTGAACTGAACGACGATTCTGATAACTCCTTGGAATTGAATGATGATTTGCTTTTGGGTTTTCCAGATTCAGATGATTCCAATTTTTAGTTTCTTTTTTTAATTACTTGTAAATATTAAGCGGTAGGTCTCAATTCAATTTTGTTTTTCTTATAATAATGTCACTTGACTAAATAATTACGATGTTACAAAATATGCGATAAGTATTCTGCATGCTACCATACATTTTGTTTTGTTTGTTCCGAAAGAAATGTTCGCTTTCTTATATTTGATTGATTTCATAATACAGTTCTTAGGGCTTACAGGTAGAATGCCTAGCTTAAAAATTATGTATCAATTGTGATTTAAATCGAAAAATGACCGTCAAAGTATGTTTGATAATTCTCATTCATAACAATAGATTTTTAGTAGGAAATGTTTTACAGTAAGCCGATTCTAATATTAATACTGTGGTTTTACTATACATAGAAAATAATTACCAATTTCGGTCAAAGCATCGCCATACTATCCACGGATAATCTACCGCTGCGGATTATCTAAAGAAATATTTTTTTTCTACTTGAAAAAAAGCACCTGCGGATTATCTATCGCTGCGGATTATAAGCCGGAAATTACGGTAATTGAAACACAATATACCGCATTAATAAATATTTCGTGAAACTAAAAGTTTTCTATTTATTTTTCAATAGTCGTCTCACATCTAACTAAACGATTAGTAATTCTACGTCTTTTTAACATATCCTGCGGTAGTTTCAACAGAAAAGACTATATCTGAACTTTTTTTGCGAGGGGGGGGGGGGGGGATTCTGTTTTGTCACAAGTAGTTATGTTCATATTTTAGGAAAATGTTCTCTTCTAGCATTGCATTGCGAAGTGCGGGTATGCAACTATTTAATTATAAAATAAAATGGTTGTCCAAATCATATAGTATCTAAGGTATTAATGCTATAACTTAAATCTAAAAAAATCTGGAGTGACTCCACTCGACTTTCCGAACACTTTAAGATCATTACGAAGCATTTAAATAAATTTTAATCGATGACTAATTCAAACATATATACCAAATTGAAGCTGAATTGAATGCGCCGTTTAAACGCTAATATCAGTATAACTTATATTTGGCCAAAACTTCCAAATATATCATTATGAATAGGTTTGTTGTTATCATTGATTGTAAAAAGGTTTTTATAAAATCTAATTGGACAATTAGCAGTTATACAATAATTTTTTTAAGATTTTACATTTAAAAATAAATTTATTCAATATATACAGGAATAAACTATCTAAAATAACCTTATGATTTTTCCCCTTGTGATAGTTTCTACGGCAGCAAGAAAGAATAAGGCAACTTGAAGAATTTCAGAGAAAAGACGCAGAGGCTCGACGTAAAAGGATACCTGTGACAATAACACCAGATCCTCCCAGAACACCACCAGTAATATTTTCATCTTGTATTCTTTAAGTTTACTTTCACTGTTTATTTATTAATTTTTTCAATGACTTTTAACTGGCATTTATTACCTTTTAATTCAACATTTTAATATATTGCTGTTTGTTTCATGCATAGAAATCTATGCCATTGCATTTTTATCACCTCACTGTTTTATTTTGTTCATATAGATTAAGTTAGCAACTAAGTTTTTTTTTATATACAAAAGGTTTAAATATTAATCAATAATGCTTTTCTATTTTGTTTTACAACCATTTCCCATCTTTCTTTGCACTAGGGTTTGATAATATTAGAATTAAATATTAATATTTTGACTTTTTTTTATCATAACATTATGATTAATTGGTTTTACTCCAGTTCAAGAAGAATATTAAAACAAGCTTTAAATGTCATTTAAATTAAGTATTGCAGTCATGCTCCTTTGTAAAAAAAAAAAAATCATTTTCTGAATTCATGGATTACAAAGTAAATGTTAATTAGTTATTGCATAAGTGTACGTACCAAGGTGCATACATCATGAATGCACAGCAATAAATAAAAATTTGTTAATAATCCCAAAATTGTCTATAAACCTTTTTTTTTTTTTTTTTTGTAATTTAATTTCTCATTTGGCGTGGAAGGGGGGTGTAGAGTTCAACCCCTTCTCTCCCAAAGTATTTGTCATAGTATTTTAATTCTTCAATTACTAGAAAATATTGTAATCATGAAAAAAAATGTTTTTTCTTTTAATTATGCATATATATGTAGGAAGCTGATTGTTTCTTTGAATCAAATGAATAAACTAAATAAAATAAAAAATATACTTTTTAATCATTAGGCCTTTTGGCTAATACAGCACTTTTGCACTCTGGTTTATACAGCTACTCATACACTCAAAATCTATAGAACAGCTAATTTTTTATGTATTTTCATTTAGTTAATAATTTTGCACATGCAACTTTTTGCAATGCATTTTATGATCATGAAATGTCTCATTTTAAATAAAAAAAGTGAGTTTATTGAAGTCAGTGACTAATCTGAACCTCATATATGTCATAAGAATTCATATAAATTAATAATGAAATAACAATTTCAAATACCCACTTACTTGGCGAGTACCATATACAGTGAAACTTCTTGGGTGTGATCACTCTCCTTTCATCGAAAAATTGGTTGTTAAGAGCAATGGTCACTCAAAGAAGTATAAATATTAGGTAGCTGAGAAAGAAAAAAAAAATGTTAAAAATTATTGTTTGTTTTGTTATTTATAATTTGAAATTGCATACTAATACATAAGTAACTATACAAACATATTCTTAACATTTAAATTTTAATAAAATATTTAGAAATTTCAGATTGTTCCATTCTTTTTTGCTCTCTCCAGAAGTACTCTCTCAACTTTATTTTTTACATCTGACAAAAGAGCATTTATCCTGATATTCTTCATGCATTCTGAATCTACCATAGTAAAATATTTTTGCTTTAAAATTTGCTTTTTGGGTTTTCCCACAATCAAAAGTAACTGCCAACATCCTCTCTGAATTTCCTTTTATGTGTGACTCCATCACATCAGTGCGCTGCTCCAATAGTAAAATCATTTTAGACATATCTCTTCTCCAAGCCACAAGATTTGTACGTAATGTGTAGAGCGACTGGTTTGGAATGTGGTTTTTGCTTACATATTCAAAAAAATTTTAGGATGGGGAACCAGGACCGGTCCCATATAGAGAGTTGTGTGGTCACTTCTAGAGCATCTTTTAACATTAAGTAAATAGGGTAAAAAATCAGTGCCCTAAGAAATGGGTTGTTGGAGGAGGAGGTCGCTTAACCCTTTGAGGCGCAACCCTTACCCAATGCTGAAAAAAGGGCAGCCGTTGCCATCTCTTGTTTTAACTACCAGCAAGATAGTGGACGATCGAAACGTTCATCGTGTGCCGCAGATCTAGAGACCCTTTTTTGACGCAGCTATCTGTATGCGAGCACAGCCAGCTGTCGTCAAAAAAGGGTCTCTAGATCTGTGGCATGCGATGAACGTTTGGATCGTCCGCCATCTTGCTGGTAGTTAAAACGAGAGATGGCAACGGCTGCCCTTTTTTCAGCATTGGGCAATCTATCCAGTTGTTCTTGCATTCTTCCATTTTTCAGCAGATGTCAGTGCTGTTAAAAATAATCGTGGCAATTTTTTTACGGGAAATGATATTCTAAAAAGTAAAGGACTTTCGTGGAGCTATGTCACCCGCAACTATTTTTATAGAAATCAAATCTATTCTTCCTGACTGGCAACAGTCAAAACGTCAGAGTTTGGTATCCTCACGGCAAGGACACCGCGTGTTAAAGGGTTAATAGAGGTGGTGGTCACTCATAGTAGTTTCACTGTACTTACATATTATTTTTTTAACCTCAGCACCCCAAGACTAATAGTCTAAAAAGCATTGCTAGGCATCAAACGCTTTGGTACCGAAATGCTACCATTTTATTTTATTTTTATTTATTCAGTGATGATGAGATTTGACTTTTATAATGCTATTTATTATTGATAATTTTCTCTAATAATAGCCGATAATTGAGAGAAGCACTTCACCACCCATTCCAGCAGTAAGAACTAAAGTCTTGCTTGAAAAGGCTGTACCTCCAAACTCAGTGACTCCAGAATGTAACTATCATTGATGTGTTATTTTCAATGTGATGTTATAAATTGTATTATAAAAATAATGCATATTTTGTATCTTTTAGCCAAAATTCTAACCTAACCTTTCTTTCCACTTGGATGCTTTAGTTTAACTTCAACTAAATGGCTTTTTTGTAATCGAAGGTTTAAAAGTTGACAATTTCTTTTTTGAAACTGGTGAGAAGTTTTTTTTTCTGTCTAGGTTGCTAGTTGTCTCAAAAACAATAAGTTTCATTTTACTATTGCCAGTTTCTTTAATTGGCTATGTATAATTGTTTCTTATAGCAGCTGATAATTTACAAATTTTTATGCTGTTCTATTTGAGATGTAGCATTTACGGGAAACGTCCGACTGTTTTTACGGTCTGGAAACGTCTGACTTGTGTTCAGTATACCATATAGCTAAATGTTGTATGACATAAATGGGAATAGCAGAGATATTAATTATATAAAACCCACAGAATTCATGAGTATTGCATTGCATTGTTTTTTTTTGTTTGTTTGTTTGTTTGTTTTTTTAATTTCTTTCAAGTAAAAGAAAGTGAACACTTTGAATATGGGATTCTCTTCATGAAAAATCAATACAATGCTATAGTCATGAATTATGTATGCTTTATATAATTAGCATAATACCGGTATCATCTTTTTTTATCTCACAATTTGCCCCTTTTGTTTTATCATTATATTTTGTATTTTTGTTTTGTATTTTAATTTCTTAAGCAGAACTTGAGACTACTGTCTACCTAATACTGTTTCTATGTGCAGACTGTTGGCTTTTGCCATTTTTAAATTAACAGCATTGTTTTCCATGCTTAATAGGGAAATGTAAATGTTTACGGCTAAAATTAGTATTTAAGTAATCAAGGTTATTGAGAAATATATACAGCTAAAAGTACTCTTAAGTAATATAAGTTATTCAGAAAACAGAGCTAACCAGTTTGCTGTAGACCGATATTCACAGAAAAGAGAGAGTGGCAATAATATGTGCAAAGCTTGGTTTGTTTTGTTTGTTTCCTGAGGGGTGGGGGGGGTGTAAATTTTAGGTTGTTAAGAGAAAAATATTTAAACTGAAGGATGAGTAAAATGAGCCTTGCATACATTAATAAAATTAACCCTTTGAGGCGCAACCCTTTCCCAATGCTGAAAAAAGGGCATCCGTTGCCATCGCTCGACTTAACTACCAGCAAGATGGCGGACGATCGAAACGTTCATCGCGTGCCACAGATCTAGAGGCGCTTTTTTTAACGACAGCTGGCTGTGCTCGCGCACAGCCAGAATGTTTCGATCGTCCGCCATCTTGCTGGTAGTTAAGTCGAGCGATGGCAACGGATGCCCTTTTTTCAGCATTGGGCAATCTATCCAGCTGTTCTTCACATTCTTCCATTTTTCGGCAGATGTCAGTGCCGTTAAAAATAATCGTGACCATTTTTTTACGGGAAATGGCGTGCTAAAAAGTAAAGGATTCTCGTGGAGCCATGTCACCCGCAACTATTTTTATAGAAATCAAATCTATTCTTCGTGACTGGCAACAATCAAAGTGCCAGAGTTTGGTGATCTCAGAGCGGGATCACTGTGCGTTAAAGGGTTAAATACATAACAGAGAACCGAGGAGAGCTGGGGAACCTGTGGCTGAAATATTTCAGACAGGTTCAGTACATCCGTGAGAAATTCTCCTATGTTTATAGTACATTGTTTATCTCAAACCTGATTTCAAAAATGTAGTCTATTTTTTCTAGGAAATTCACACAATATGCGGCCAGAAAAGAGCAGTTCACTTTCTAAGAAACACACATATGTAAACAAAAAGACAGTATGATTCTTTGTACCACTCAAAACCAATTAACCAAAATGGTAGTATTACTGTTTTATTTATATGCAGTTTTTTATTTTCTGATAACACCATTTAGTTTACCAGGAGATTGTGGAAAAGTTATTTTTGATTGTCAACTTAAACACTTGTCATTAAAAAAATATTTTTCTTCAAGTTTTATAAATCTTTATTAAATTAAGATCCCAAACACATACAGCCAGAGTTTTTAGTTTTTATTACAAAACTTCCTTTAAAACACTAATATATAATATAGCTGAAACTTATGCTGTTAAGATTAACATTTATTTTTTAAGTTCAAATGTAGTAAATGCAATGAATGTGTGAGAATGATTAATTCAAATTTCAGTGATCGCAATAAAAGTGTTTTTATTGAGAAATCATTCTCATATTTGCTGTTATTTAATTAAAATCATTAAAGTTCTAAAAGTTATAATCATTCCTCTTTTTATAAAAATCGGTGAAGAGTATATTATTTCCTATATAAATATTAAGGTCTAAGAAAATAACATTTAAATTTTTTACTGTTCTAAGTAAGCTCTGCCTGATAGAAAAATTCTATGCATTTGTATATTATGTATATAACATATATATACACAATATACAAATATATATATATATATATATATATATATATACATAGAAATTTTCATAACTAAATTTTAATATTTATTTTAATTATTTGTATATATATATATATAAATTTTTATAAATAAATTTTTAGTTTTCTAAAAATGTGGCTACATATGTTTTGGATTGCTACAGGCTGTATTTCCGCTATTCATTAATATTAATATATAACTTACATATCTAAGCATTATTAAATTATTATTACTTAAGAAAATAAACTTATTTGTACTAGCATATTATATAAATATTAAATATTTAAAATTAAAATAAATATAAAAGTAATATACATATAAATATTATAATTTAAAATAGAATAAATATAAATGACGAAAATCGAGAAACAAGCACTCCGCACTATTTCTGGGTTTTGTATGTAGATATATATACTTATTCTGGCAGAAGTAATTATTGTAAATAACTGAAATTATTAACATTATTATTATGTAAAGGCTATAAAATACATTATAATTTTTTTATTAATACTATTAAAGAGATAATGAAAATCGTAAGTTTTAGCTGTACTATCTCATTATTGCTATTTAATTACCTTTCTAAGTCATAACCAGGGCCTGATTTACGGAGGGGCAAGCGGGGCAAATACCCGGGCCCCCAACCAAAAGGGGGCCCTCAAATTGTTCTTCAAGTCTAAAAATAATAGCATTAATAGTTATTTCATAATGTTAGCATTACATGCACACGTTTTTTTAGCTAAACTGTATAGTCTCAGGCAATAAATCAGCGCAAACTCATCATTTAGGCTTGGCCTATGTAGTCTTGTATGCTGATTGCGAGGAAACCATAGAGCTGAGTTTTAATCGGAACCTAAGAAAACCTAAGAGCTTATTTTAAATTAGAAATAGCTGCCTTAGTGGAGCAATGTAAAGATCTGATCTATCCCACTCTAAATAAATGCTGTGATATAGGCATTAGGAAAATAAATACAAAAATATTATGGAACATATCGCTTGAAAAATGCGGAATGAAATGAATGGTTGAATATTTAATATAATTGATTGTCCTTCATAATATTATTATTATCGATCGAACTATTTCATCTCATTTTGCATCCTAATTAAATAATCATTTTTATGTTTTTATAACATTCTTCTTAGTATGGTGTAATACGAAAATTTCTTTGTACGTGTGTATAAAAAAAGTTTTCACAAAAAGGAGGGGGGGGGGGCATGAAGCTTTTCCCCAGGGCCCCTAACTCGGCTAATCGACCCCTGGTCATAACTATTTTTTCTGATAAAATTACAGTTATTACTCTATTAAAATAGTATTACTTCATAATATACATATATATTATGAAGTAATATAATTTTATAAAATTTTTAGCAAGGTTTTTGATGTTATTACAACCAATAGAATAATTAAAGTTCTAAACTAATTGGAGTTTTATGGAACTTTGCTATTAAGATAAATTTTATGTATATGTAGAAATTTATAATTATTTTTAGTTAATTTAATATTCTGGTATAAAATTTAATTTTATTATAAAAAATTGATAATGATTTTTAGTAAATTAGTAAGATGTTTCAACATATCTATATCCTTTTACATGTAAATGCATAATTATTGACTATTTTATATACATAAGTTGTAACAAAATTATCATGTAAATGATTAATGGAAGTTTTTAATAATACTTGTCAATGTTCTATTATTAATAATGAACTTATTACAATGTAAATTAATTCATACCTCTTCCGTAACAAAAATATTCCAATAATTAAATGCTTCAATTGGAAAATATAATCAATAATTAAATTATAAATAATTTTATCTAAATGCCTTTTAAAAATATTATATATATTATGAAATTTATCACCAACGATAGAACTGATTTGATTCACATTTAAGTACAGTAAATTCAGAAATATGATTTCTTTATTTCCCAGGCATTAACTTTGTTCATTATATATTTGTGCACTTTGAATCAATTCAGATACCACACAGAAGCTTTTTTATTCTTCCACTACAAAAAGAAGAGCCTTGTCAATCAGTGGCATAGTGCAATCCACTTATAAGTTTTTGGGTTGTTAGCAGTGCGTACCTGAGCGGTGAGCATCTTCGGAAAAGAAAAAAAAAATGTCAATTTGATCCAGTGTTATCGAGTTAAACCCTCCCTTTGAACCCAGATTTAACTTGTTCCCCCCATCGTTACAAAGACACAATAGATAAGATACCCTTCTATACATGAATCTGTGAATGCTCCGCTGAAGTCCAGCGTTGCGCAACAGTGGCTGCATCAGACACAGAAAAAACAAGGCCAAACTGGGTAACAATGCTGGGAACAGAAGAAAATCTTTGGTATTGAATCTTTGAAACTGTGGGAGCTAACAGGTTAAATCTGGGTTTAAGAATTAAAATCACAGATGAGAAAGGGATGGGCCACATTCTTCAAGTAATTTTAATAATATAAGTAACAATGTTCTTAAAATTAATATTTACTTTATGCATTAGTGTTGTGAAAATAAGCATCATTTCCGTAAACAAGACTAGCTGATTAGCTGACTAGAGCAGTAGATAATTTTTAAGTTAGATTACGTCATAACGCCCAATGCAACCAGGCAATAAATAATCTTTATATGTAAGATCATTACATATTGTATACATGCAAGTACGATTATCCGTGTTTAGAAAATTCTTGGATAATTATAAATAAAAACACTTCAAATATCTGCTAGATTATACTTGAAAGATATTTTTCTATTAAGGTTTTTACTGATAATAAATTATGAACCACATGTGTGTGATTCCACCTCCTCTGTTGTGTAAAGTTATTTTGAAATTTAATCAAGTAAAGTTTACCTCTTTGTTAATGTAGAGCCCAATATCAAGAGGATGAGCTTGAGATTCAGCACCCTCAAATGTTTCTTTCAGTGCAATAGATTTTTCATTGGGTCCGGGCCTGTCCATACTATCATCAGTCTTTAATGCTGCATGATCACCATCATCAGTTTTAATTTTTTTTCTCGAAGAAAGATAAAAACATTTCACTTTGGGTTTTCTTTCTTTTTAAACTGGACGAATTCATGAACGTAAAATACAAAGAACCCAAAACTTAAACTTCAGCCCCAGCTCACAAATTAAAGGCATTCAACTTAAGTGAATTCAGGAGAGGCTAAAACTGAGCCATTCAAAATTTTGTTATACCACATCTAAGCTCCCAGCAGACCCTCTTTTTTGTTGTTTGTTGTGTGTGTGTGATGTATGTTCACTATTTGAATACTGTGAGTTGTTTATCTCAAGAAAAGAAGAGCAGTATGCTTGAAGACTGTGGCAATATATTTTCCTCTTTCCTTCATGACAATTTTGTTATCAGCTAATTGTAGCATGAATAGATTCTTTCTGAGGATATTTCGTTCCTTTGCGATACAAGGGTGCCAATTACTCCCCTTTACGTTGTCCAATCCGTCCATCCTAGCCCCACAAATTCCCTATCAGAGACATTGGACTTAAACTGCACATTTATTGCCTAAGGAATCTCTATACGGTGCTTGTTGGAAGCCTTTGGTGATTTTATCTTGCGTCCTCCTTTTCAAGCCAACTACTGATACAAAGTTTTGAAAGATTTTTTTAAAGAAAAGGCACTTGTTAGATAATAAATTTGGAAGAGAAAGAGAAAAAAAATGGGGCCCTTAAATTAGTGGCCCGTGGACCCCCCCTCGCCCTGTACATAAATGGACCCTGCTCATAGCGGCCCCTTAGCTCATATGGGGGGGCGGACCCCCTGCCCTCCCCCCCCTTCGCTGCACCACTGTATATATATATATATATATTTTTTATTAATAATAATAATTTTTTACTTGCTTTTTATCCGAATGGATGCAGCCTATTAGTAGTTTTGTAGGAAATTGAAATAAAATTTGACGGCATCAAAAATGTTGGCGAGTTTTTATCTTTTTTTATGTATCTTTTACCATGAAAAAATATTTCAGTTTCCCCCTCTGTTTGTGCTAAATGTTTTTCACTGCAAGAGTGGTATAGCAGCTCAGAGTGAAGACTTTTTTTAGATCACATAAATGCAAATGAATTTATTGTTCAAAATTTCTTCAGACAGTAGATTTCAGAGCCCCTATTTGCTAAAACGGAAATGTGAGTTACAGCCAATTATCTATGCCAGGGATGGGATTGCCCTCTGTATGGGACTTTCTAAGGGGTCCTAACCCATATTTACACAAAGTTTTGGAGAAAACCATTGAAAACTCTGAGTGCTTAGGTCGGCGGACGCGACCTGGTTTCGAACCTGGCACCTTCAGTCTCCCAGTTCAAAGCGCTAACTCTATGCCATTGCTGGGGCCCTAATTGCTCAAAAAAAGAATTACTTTTATGCTCCACAATTCAATTTCAAGGTGCACATCCCTGTATTTCTGTATGTAGCATTCTTGTTAAACTATTTTCTAGTAAAACTCCACGTTAAGCACATGTGAAAAAGAAACAATAGCCACAAAGAATCTTGAACATTTAACTTACACTAAATTATTCATTATACACAATTCTGTTGTCTGTGAGGTGTTCATTACATTGACTCTGAAAACCTTGAAATTGTTTTGTGTGCTTCAATGCTGGATCATAATGTATTAAAAGCATGGATAGAATATTTTGGATTACTACAAATGCTTGTACTTGTGGAATAGGATGTTTGAAGAATACATGTCTTGCTTATGTATGATCCTTGTTATGCCCTTGTGCCTGACACACTGCTGATAAGCTAATAATATCACACCAAACAATATTGTTTTTTGGCTGATCAACTAAATATTCTGGATTAATATAAGTAATCTATTCTAATTTTAATACTTTGCAAAATTGCTCCAAACTCTAAACACTTTTTGCTCCAAAATTATACCAAAACTGATTGGATTAAGATAAGATGAATGTGAAAAAGATTGTTCTTAAATGACGAGAACAAGTAATGCAAGTATTTTATATGTTCAAAGTTTTAAAATGCACAACAGGTTTAAAAATATAAACTTAATACTACTGCACTATTGAATTTTGGCTGTGCTAACAATTAAAATTTGTTTTAATTGTTAGCTCATTTTTGTTAATATGTTTTAATATTAATTAACAATCACTTTCTAAAAATATGTATAACTTCCACGGCGTAACGGAGTTGTCACGAATTAATTGTTTCATCTGTTCCATCTGTGGTTTGCAGAGGAAGATGATAAATGCCAACGGTTCTAAAGTGAGAAATTTCATCTGGGAATCGTCCCAGAGTAGCTCAGTGGTAGAGCACCCGCATGTTAAGCGGTAGGCCTGGGTTCGACCCCCAGCTCTGGAATTTTTCGCATAGTTGGTAAAAATTAATCAGCCTAAGCACTCCAACTTGCTTAATATACTTGAAAGGTTGATTCAATCACTTTCTAAAACTATGTATAACTTCCGCGGCATAACGGAGTTGTCGCGAATTAATTGTTTCATCTGGGAATCGTCCCAGAGTAGCTCAGTGGTAGAGCACCTGCACGTTAAGTGGTAGGCCTGGGTTCGACCCCCAGCTCTTTAATTTTTCAGATAGTTGGTAAAAATTAATCAGCCTAAACACTCCAACTTGCTTAATATTAATTAAGTGATTGTAAAATTGAGCAATACAAATTGTAATCCAGAGTCCAGAACACTGATAACACTGTAAAAGTTTGTTGTTGTTGTTGTTTTGTTTGTTTGTTTGTTTTTAAACAATTATAATGTAACTATTTAATGGTCATTTCTACTTAAAAATTATCTCAAGGATGTAGTAAAAACCAAGAAGCTGAGGATGTAAAATTGGCAATAAGAGAGGTAGGTGCACAAAATGGCTGATAAACAAAATGCCAAGAGCATATCACATTGTGTACAGTGCCTATGCTATTGGGAATAAAGAATAGTAATAATTTTTAAAAACAATCATGCCAAGAGTAAGAAATATTTAACACTACATGTTATCATTAAGCAAATTTTGAAACTTCAAAGATTTTTAGAATAGATTACAGACTCGGTGTTATCTTGAAGGAATAAAATATTGTAACAACAGTAGAAAAGGAAAAGTAACTTAGTTTGAAATGGAATCAAGAAACAAAAAAAAGGAAATATAGGTTTTAAAAATATTAAATTTAGAATAAAAAATTGAAACTGCAGTTAATTAAATATATGATTAATTACAACAACCAATATATATTTATATATTTATCATCCATAGTGAAACAGGAAAATCCAATGAGCACCCTTGCAGAAATCAGAAGAAGAATTATGGAAGAGCAACAAAAAACAAATAAAGAGGTAAGGTAACACTTTTTTTAGTACAATGTTTAAATTTTAATTCATTTGAACATTTTGGGAATATGTGGTTAAACATACTGATCTCCAATTACATTTATTATTGTCACTTGTGTTTTGCTCAATATGAATTTAAAATGCTTGAAATCAACTTAAATGAATAAAGAAAATTATATACTACTTATGATAATGTTAATATGTAATATTTTTTCTTTTTTTAAGAAATCTTATAAAGTGATGAATCGCAGAACAGTGCAAGAAGTATCTGACGATGAAGATGATGACATCTTTAAATCATCAACAAATTCTTATAATATGTATTCATCATGAAATTCAAAGTATTTATTTAAAAAAAATTAATGTATAAATGTAAAAATTTATCTGCTAATTTTATTTATGTCATTGTTGATTTTATACTTGTTGCACTCACTCTCATGTACTTTTCTTTTGATTCTCCACCGGTATGAATCAAGTAGGTTATCTTGAACTACCTGTTATTAGGAAATGGATTAAAAAGCTTCTGGTTAGCAGATTTGCCGAAAATGTTAAAGTAAATCTTCCTATATCATTAAAAAAATGTTTCCTTCAATTGTACATACATTTATGTACAAGTACTTGTTTAAAAATAAATATCAAAAGTTGTAATGCTATGATACACAACCCCCCCCCCCAAAAAAAAAAAAAAAAGTTTGGAAAAAGGAGAAAATTGGCTGTGTTTTGATACTAATGTTAAATATTTTTTAAAATATCAAGTGCAAAAACTTGAATTTTTGTTAGTTTTACAATTGTTGGAAATGAACAAATGATCAAATGATGTTGGAAATGAATGTTTGAAACATTATTCCTTTCTAATAATAAATCCAGCATGTTTTACTTTAATGAATAGAGACTATTTTGGAAGAGCCAGCTTTAAGAAAGTACCTTACTGAATTAAAAGTAATGCATGTTAGTCTTCTCCAGTTAGCTCTAAAATATTTAGATTCTTTGCTCAATAGTTCTTTTGTTTTTCCTTTTTGAAATATGTTACAAGATTCCTGCTTCTTTTGAATTTTAATTACTTATTCAGAGTTTATAATTGCTTATTGATCAACTTTTATTTCTGCCACCTTACTTAAAAAAATCCTTAAATGCTACAAAATGTTTTCTGTGAAGTTATTCAAAAGTGAACTTAAAAGGCTTAACTTAACAACTGCACTGTTTTACACTGTAAGTATAAGCTTACATTGCAACAACAAAGCTTACACTTAAAAGCTTACTAAATGTAACCTTTTAAGTGAACTTAAAAACCTTACATTTTTATACTGCATCTTGTTTGTTAGTTTGAAGTTTTTGATATAGATTATGAGTAAAGTTGTCTCACTAAACAATTTTTTTTTTCTGGGGAGGTTTTTTTAAATTTATTTTTTATTAATTCTATATCTTTTGTAAAATTGCTTGAAATTCCATTAAAATTTAGAAAAAATAAAATACAATCACTTGATTCAAATTTAATGACAATAATCCCTTAATTATCTGCATTTCTTTTCTATTAAATATTCAATATCTATAGAAATAATACAGTGCATTTCTGGCAATATAGTTTCAAAAAACTTCAATCTCAAATATAAGGGGTACTTATATTTAAGATTAAATTTTTAAAAAGAAAAGAAAAGAAACAGTTGGCTGTTTTTTTTTTTTTTTCCAAAAAAAAAAAAAACTAATCAAATTATTTAGTACACGCAACTGTTACTTGTAAGTTTTTCATGCATTTCCTGAGAATTTCAGCTTCCTACCCGAATATAATATACAAAAGCCATGTATGTTGAGCTTCTGTGTGTGTTGCTCGGTTTGCAACATAATTAAATTTATATTGTACATTTAATATAAAATTATGAGTTTTGTACATGTTTGTAAATTTTAATCATTCTGTAACCTCTATTTTTCAAATAAATTTTTATGTAATGAGTCATGTTTATTCAGTATATTCTTTTTGGTACTTTATCACTTAACCTTTTACATGTGGATGTTGTTATTTTGGAACATCATGTTTAATATATATTTTTAACTAAACTGTTGTATTTATCAGTTTGAAAAAAAAAATACTGCTTATCACTGGTAGTCTGATTGATTTTTTGATGTATTATTTATTTATCAAACAGAAAATTTTCTAAAGATCAACTTTTTTTACATTCTTCACAGTAAACAAAAAAAAAAATTTATTAAGTACACAAAAATTCAAATTCATCCAAAAACTCCTCTATTGCATTACGAAAGGATATATTCAAAGAGACAATAAAAGAAATTCAGATAACAGCAAGATGTCTTTCTCAATCTTCCATAAAATACAATGTTCCAAAAAAGGAACATTGGCATGTAACAATATACGAAATCAGAGGTATCACATTTATGTGTTGCTTTATTAGATTTTTAATACATTCAGTGCTTATATCTGCTGAACAGAAGTTTGTCAAAAGCATTACAAGGTAAAAGCATTCAAAGGTCAAAAGCGTTACCGGTATGTTACTTAATTTTGAGGGGGGGGGGGGGGTAAGGGGAAGTTGTCTTATCTCTCACCCATTTAATTGGTTTGTTAGAGCTGCATTCCTCTGATTTGAACTCGGATAGCTGCTTGTTTCTTTTGTTAGCAATGAATATGTGTGCTTCAGAAGGGTTTATTTATTTTAAGGTTTTTTTTTTTTTTTTTTTTAACATAGAGAACATGTTGGAGGGAGTGACATCAAGTTAACACGCTTGATTTTCTTTCTACGGTCTGCAATTTTTAGAGACCATCAGTAAAAATTTATATAAATATATGCAGCAACAATGTAGATGATGCAGTCTAAGAAATTTCTAACTATAGACAATATTAATTTTTAAAAATTTATTTATCGAATGATTTAAATAAGTCAATCACACATATTTGTCAATTGCCCCTTGATGAAAACGGGTGCATTACTGATGAAGAAGTAGTTCTGAGCTGATTACACCTGGAGATATCTGTGAGTAATAGAATTTTAGAAGATAAATTAATTTAAATTTGTTTTAGACAAAGCCCAAAATCAACATTATACCTGCACCCCGTGCCCATCAGTAAAAGTCTGCAAAAAACCTTGATAGGGTATTTTACATTTTTAGAATTGCATTTATTTATATTATCTGTATTATTAGTCAAGAGTATACAAGCATAAAATTGTTTTTATTGTTCTTTTATACAATTTTTAATTGCATTTCTTATAAAATATTACAGTAATTTTAAAATTACAAATTTTTTTTACCAAGTTTTGCTTAAATTTTAGTCATTTCACACCAAATTTTCAAGTAAACCTTTATTACTGCATAAAATTTTAGATTTATCATATGGTGTTTTGTTGTTTATATGAAACAAATAAAGAAGAGGAAAGATAGAGATACACGCCAACTTTCCAAAAATGGAAAATTCAAAAAATCAGGGAAGGAATTTTTTTTTTCAGCTATTTTTTTGCTTTATAGTAATGATGGGTGTATTCTAATGTAATATTGATGAATTAGTTATATATTTTATTCCTGGATCATAGTGAGACATTTAAAGGGTTAATCAGATGTTGGAAAATGTTTATGTACTTCTTGCTGAAAAGGATGTTGGAAGAATTTATGTTAATTTCTGCAAAATTCTAAACATCCGTAGCAAGTGTTTATGTATATATATATATATATATATACTAGCCGCCTCCGGCGACCAGTTGGTTCGCCATCTTAATAAATCTTGTTCTTCGTTTCTCTCCTTCGAATCGTAGAGAATCCTGTACCTCACCGGCTTCCTTGGCTTCTCTCAGATTCTAGATGAATTTTAAAATTAAGATGGTTACAAACAGGAGGGGTGCTACGGTAAGTATCACCCCCTGCTTATGTAAAAAAGACACCCCCTTTTATTAGTTTTTGAACTTAGTTTTTGAGTTCGATATGAAGCACCTTCGAAGCCAGCGCACAAATGCGATGCCTACTGTGTAGGGCCACCCCTGGTTACAAAAATAAGATAGTTAAATGATAAAAACTTACAAAAAGGAACAAATTATTTCCATCCTATATTAATTCTGAAGAACTTCTGGATATATTGGCCTTTATCAAAAAATGGAAAGGAAAAAAATAGTAAGAAAATCTGAAACACTTTCAGATTTTAAAAAAGCACTAAAGCGCTATCTATATATTAAAAGCGTATTATAATCCACGGGACTACCCTATTTTCTTTCCTTATTCCATTAAGTTAGAAAGTATATCATTATTCATGAGTGTGATTAAAGAAAATTAAAATTGATATTTCTAACATCCTTTTTCTGGATGTAATACATTAGAAATAGATGAGAAAAAGCTGTGCAGAAAAATGCACAATTCGAACTGAGTGAAATTTTCCCAAAAACTTATTCAGGTGTATTCATAATCGAAGTAGCAGACAATAATTGCACAAGCATTAGGATCACATCTCCTCAAACTCGAACATCAACCATTTTATTTTTTGCCAAATTAAAAAGTTGCACATTTTAGTCTCCGGAAAATTTCCAAATCCTATTTTTCTTTTGAGTATAAAACATTTCATTCCTGCTCTGATTTCACATGCACACGATATTTTAATTAAAAAACAACCTTACAAATAATCTAAACAAAAAAAAATTGTTATTCTTTTATTTTTACCTCAAGAATCTGAATCATTTAATAAACTTGCCAAATATGGCAACCTAGATATGCTATATTTTCTCTTTTCCCACTACGGGGTTACAATTGCGAAATGGCGGAGCAAAAATTAGCCTTTTGCGACATGTTTTTTATCGATATCTCCTAAAATAATTCGAATTTCGAAAAAATCCCTTTGAAGTATGTTGGGACCCCTCCTGGAGAATTTTCTTACAAAATTTGGTAGGTCTATGATCACCCGTTTTGGAGCTACGCGAGACAAAGACAAACTAGCCAACCAACTAACTGACATATTACAGTTCGTTTTATTTATATAGATAACTCATCTTAATAATAGTAGTAATTTTAAAATAGCATTAATAATTTGTTATCTTAACTAAGATATTTTTTAACAGCTTGGATGTTATTTGTTTTGGCACAAATAAAACTGAGTTAACACTTTACTCAGTCATTAACTTTTACTATGTGAAATATTAGTAAAGCAAATGAACTAATTACACCTTCCCTAATCTATTTTTTCCTTCATGGGGTATTGCAGAGTGCAGAGTTGCTAAATCTGGATTCTACCTCATTTGGAAAATTATTACATTAAAATTGTACATTAACATTTAAAAACCAATCAGTATTTATTCCTTTCTACATCTTTTCATTGAAATCTAATTCAGACATCAAGACCTCCCTTATATATAAACACTTTGTGTTTGTAAACTGTTACATTAAGGCGACATACGCTGGTAGAAAACGAAACTGAGACTTCCCATGTTAACCTACGGGAAATGTATTTTCTCGTCCTACGTCTACAATTTTTGTTATTTTGAATAAGTTTTATTTTCCTTGCCAAGATATTAATGCGATACATATTATGTATTTTCTAAAATTTTGATATCAGTTCTATTAATATTTTTAATATTCAATTAAAGTTGGGAAAAACAGGTTTTTTGTGTTTGAACAGCCGTAAAATATTTGCTAATTAAGATAAACGAATTTTGTAAACGTGAGATTCATGCTCAATGTGTTTACTGATTTTTCAATAAAAAGAAAAAAATATTTGATGAAAAACAAATTAGCTATAAACAAAACTATCGAGTCTACATTTCTGTGAAAATTCTCCGCCGTAATAGTGCGCCATCTGGGTCATTCAACGGGCTAGCCGCTGGCCTGGGTGTAGGGGGGAGAATGATAAATTGCTGTCCCTGGGCAAGGCAAGAGGGGCTATTCTTGCTATTCTTGAGGGGGGGGGGGGAAATTGTACGTAATGTACGTATGAGCAGGGGAAAAGAAATTCTACTCTGGGATGGGACGGGAAACCGAAATTTTTGTTCTCAAAAGTAAGTGAAAAAGAATAATATTTGTCACACGAGAATTTTTCAGAAACCAACAGAGCGTTTTTGTGGAAAAAAATTAAGTTGCTTTGTAATAACTTTTACAAATCGGGACTCATTTACTGCTTCTTTACATTTTAAAATACAGCTTTTAATCATCTTTATTCTTGTGTAGATGACAGACAACTTTTTTTTTTAATGTTGAACGTAAATTGCCTTTAAATGGGAGAAAAACTGAAAGGTAGGGTGGAAGAGTTTTCATAAGAGAAATCATATGTAATAAAAATATTTATTAAGTGTTAATTAAATTATTAGACACAGCAGTAGAGATTTCAGTTTTTTTCTTTTCTTTTTTACAGGATGATTTAAATATTATACAAAATGCAGCAAAATATTTTTTTTATTTATAAGGAAAATGAACCATTGTTTCGTTTTAATTTATTATTATAATTACTTATTTATTTATAGCGTTGTATGTTAGAGATGAGTTCGGGCTCATTTTTTGAAGCACGAGCCCTAGGACTTTTAATCAGAGTCTGCCAGAGCCCGAGCAATATTCTTCAAGTCGGAGCCCGAAATTTCAGCAAACTGTAAATAAAATTCAATTACTTCATTGATAGAATACAATAAATTTTGCCGTTTCTGCAAATTAATTACACGCACCTTCTAGACGCCCATGCAGCTATTTTTGTTTTTTAATAAGTACGTTTATTTTTCTCACGAATGGCTTTTTAAAATTTGTTTCAAGGTGTTATACAACAAAGGAGAAAATTTTCACGCACCCGAGCCCGAACGCAATCGTGAATTACAGAGCTCGAGATCGGTTCGTGCCCGCGCTCGGGCTGAGCCATCTCATCCCCGGTGTGTGTGTGTGTCTAGAACTGCTCCTAGAACAAAAGAGTAGCAAAAAAATCGGTACTTAATATCAGTTACTTAAAATTAAAATCTTGGGAGATATTAAAAAGTCAGTTGTATCTGAATTTCTACAAATAAATATAAATTTTAGAGCTCTTTTTTTTTTTTAATGACAAAGTCAGTCATTGAGTCAGGACATCTTCCTTTATATAGAGAGATTAATGTAGAAAAACTTTAGGCGAATATTTGCACTTTACAGAAATCGGAGAACTACTTGAATTATTCCAAGCGACGTAATTTGTACATCACAAGTTTGAACTTCACTAGGGGGGTTTGAAGGGTTTCTAATGCACTTTTAAATTCGTGATCAGGAACTGATTTCCGGCAGGGCATTGGGGACAAACGCCAGGGGCCTCAACAAAAGTGTCCCTCAAATCACCCTTTAAGTTTAAAAATTTGTAAATTTTTAATTTAATTTAAAATAAGAGACAAACTAATTTTATGAAAAATATTTGTACTAATAATTTACTATTTCATATCGCCAGGGATATATCCACACCTTTTTTTTTTTCCTAGTATCTGGCATCACCGAAAACTTATCGGGGAATGTATGTGGGCTGATAGCGAGAGAACCATACAGTTGATTTTCAATTATAGCAGATAAAAGGGAATACCTGGAACAAAGGGAAAATCTAAACTCTCTATGAATAAAATACTCATATATAGGAAAATAAATACAAAAATATTGTGGAACATGCTACTTGAAAAAATATGAAATAAAATTCATGACTGAAAATTAAATAATACAATCGAAATATTATTTTTCCAGTGGCGTAGCCAAGACCCCGCCCCCTTCCCCCATGAGGAATATTTTGTCATACAAAATGTATATTCTTCACTCCCTTATCACACACGCGTATACATATATATGAGCTGCTGTACTCGTAAACACCCCCCCCCCCCATGAAAAATTTTGGTATTTTTTGGTGAAAAATTTTGGCCACTGTAACCTGCATAATATCATTACTATTAAACTATTGCATTTTATTTTGCATCTTGATTAAATAATCATTTTGATGCTATAGTTGTAGTAACATCCTTCTCTGAATGGTGTGATATGAAAGTTGCTTTGTAAGACACTGGGATCCAAGTTCTGCAAATTGTTCCTTGTTCATGACATCAAAATGATGCCAATATCGCGTAAGATCAGTGGCGCAGAGGTACAGGGAGAGCAGAGAAAAAATCCCCAGGGCCCCACCTTGTGAAGGGGCCCCTTTTGTTGATTATATATAATACTAAATTGCTTGCTGACAACTTTTTAAAAGAAAAAAAAAAGTCCAAATACAGATTAAGTCCCCGGAAGTTTCAAATTAATTTTTGAATGAAATTGCAAAAAAGACAGCTAGCACAATCCCCAAACTTGACAAAAACGAGGAGTGTTAGTGATTAAGTCTTCTTTTTCAAGATAAGAAGAATTTGATGGTGTTATTCAACGATTTGCCGTGTCTAAAGCTAGGAAAGATTTTTTGAAAAGGAATCATTTTTTCAAGTAAGACACAATGTTAAATAATGGAGATAGTAAGGTTTTCATTTGTACATAAATTTATTAACCTATATTTTTGATTTATATCTGTATATTCGTTTCTGACAGTATGAACTAAGCATGAAAACATTGAGCATTTTTATTTGAATAAGAATAGTATAATCTAATTTTGCTTGGACGAATCTTTTGTGTCTAAAAGTAGACAATGAGAGTAAAATGCTCTTATGATTTCAAAATGATTAGATATATATATATATTTTTTTTGTTTGGGGGGGGGGATATAGTAAGGTTTTCTTTTATACATAAATTTATTAACCTGTACTTTTGATAGTATATAATTATGCATTTCTAAGAGTATGAAATAAGAATGAGACACATATTCATTTGAATAAAAATATTAAAAGTTTATTGTAATTTAGCTCGAACATAAACTTTAATTTCTAAGTGTAAATGAAAGTAAATTGCTTCTATAATGATTTCAAGCTGATGTGTATAAACCTATAAAATTTGTCAAGATTTTGTTATGTGTATCAGCGTATTTTCTGTACCTTTATATAAGTTTTGTAAATGCATTTTTGAGGGTGAGTATGAGTTATACACGGTATGTTTATTTGAATAAGAATGATAAGTTTATTCTAATTATCTAAAGACTCTTTGAAGTATATTTGAAAGAAAGCAAAGAGTGGCTTTATCATGTTTCAGGTTAAAGCAGAATTTCTGCAGAAATAAAGTTTAGAAGATATTCATAACTTACATAAACGTAACGTACATATTCGTAATGAAGGTATCCAGTTACACTCGTAAAACGTAATAAAATGCACATTGAGCGATCGGCTTAAAAATTTTCAATTGTTATATATAATATCAGAGTTGCAAACTGCTCCGGAATATAATTAACCACTTTTTGATAACAGAAATTTTTTGTAAATTTTTTTAAATGGTAATACGCCCACACGTTTGACCTCGAAATTTTGCAATATTTTAAGCCACAAATTAAAGTTTAAAAAAGTGGTTAATGATATTCCAGAGCAGTTGGCAACTCTAATATTAATGTTTATTTACTTAAAAACGAATTCTGTAAAATTCTGAAAATCCACGTTTTACCTACTTTTTTTGTGTGTGTGTGTGTGTGTGTGTGTGATTTTTAACTGAATAAAATTGCTATTTTTTGGAAGAATGAATGAAACAGTGACATCTAAGTCAGCGGCACTAACTTAGACTGCTAACCGGTATAGTGCGCGCATAACTGCAGAAAGGGCGGGGAGGTGAGAGAGAGAGAGAGAGAGAGAAAGGCAACGTGCAGGTGATAATGCATGTTTAAAAACTCATTTCATTTTTTCTTATTCTTACAAAACTTTTTTTTCCTAAAATGTTTATTCAGACATTACCAATAACAATATTTTGTAGAACTAAAATTTAGTAGGATTAATAAGACTAAATATTCATTGTTAAAGATATTAAAAAATGTATGTTTGCTAAGAAATGTGAGGGGGAGGGGGGCGGGCGTCATCATAAATTATCCTTTGTTGGGAGAAATTGTTGCACAATTATTTGGAACTGCTGATCTAAGTCATAATTTTATTTTCAAACATATTCATTTGCAAATTTTGCGATATAAATCGACTCATGAACCCATTTTCGAGAAACATTGTTTTATCCTAAATTAAAGCCAATATAATATCCTGATTTATCTGAAATTTCACTATCTTGCCTCCTAAAAAAGTCCAACCCCTTACAAAAAGGTGACTAGTGTGTCGATTTTCCTTTCTTACTACATCCTGCACGTGCCCACTTATCATGGTTTAGGTTTTTCTTTTTAGAGACTCAAAGTTCAGCGAAATTTTGTTTGTTCGATGTCTCTTATTGGATTTTATGAGTTAAAAAAAGACAGCAACTGTGCTTGGGTGAAGAACTGCTACTCAGTTAGCAATAAATAAATTGTTTTGTAAAAACTTTTGGGTGAAAATTTTGATGTGCATATGAATTGATTTATATATGCTACATACAATGCATGTGAATGTTTGCGTTTTTATTAGCAGGTTTTTTTTTAAGTGTATATATACAGAGTTTTTAAAGTCAGATTTCCTATGCTATACGGCTCCAGCTAGTTAGAAAAATTATGTCTAAGTATAGTAAAGTGGCTATGCGCTACTTGGTGAGATCACTTACAGTCGCAATGCATCATGCATCTTCAGAGTAGCTAGGCTTTTTGGTATCAGATACATCTGGACACGAAAGGTTTCATCAAAGCATAGAGGGCTGTTATAGCCTAGTGATATTTTTTAAAACTTGCGATCAAAAGTGCTAAACTTTTGATAAAATATACGTGAATTTTCAATATTTCTATAGAATTTTTAGTTCTATTCGAATTCCTTATTTCTGAATTGTGCCTGGTAGAAAACGATAAAGTTAGCGTAATTATCTTCTACCATGAATTAATTGGCTCTGTAAGTAGTCTCATCCAGCAGTGCGTAGCCACTCTATCAATACATGACTTGGAGTCGTTTGGTGTTTGTGTATGTGTGCGTAAATGTGTATATGACTAGAATTAATTCCACTAAAGTTATTTGAGTCGTAGCCAAAGCACTGCATTACAGTTGCTAAGCATTTGCAATATGCTGACATAATATCTACATCAGTGTAACTTGTAAACTATTGGGTTTGCACAGATATGTTCATAGGCGTAGAGTTATATGGGCCCGTGGGGCTCGAGCCCCCCCAATAAATTGTGAATAGGGGCTGAGCCCACCCAATAATTTACCACTAAATACAGAAAACTAATTTATACTAACATAAAAAAAGTATTCACGCCATTTACAAACGTTTAAAAAAAACTTTACTTCAAAAAAATTCCTTCTTTTGATTTCAATCATGATTTAGTATTCATTGTGACGCCACATAACACGCAATGTTACTATAAGCAGCCCTCGCCATGGTCTGGTTCATTAAAATTAGATTATGCAATGTAAAGTATGAAATGAAGAAAAGTTCAGATGTGTCTAAAATGCACTATCTCATCGAAAATGTTTTTTTTCCTCCTTTGGATTTTTTACTTTGCTACTATTTTTAACTTATAACATGGTAGGAAGATACTAACATGGATACTTACCTTACATAGGTGCAGAATTCTATGGACCCATAGAGCTCGAGCGCCTCCAATAATTTACACTTATATATAGTAAGTCATAGCTGCCAACTACTACGGAATATAATTAACCACTTTTTGTTAACAGTATATTTTTTACTTATTTGTTTTCAAAATAGTAACCAGATCTCGCACGCAGCACAAAAATTTTGCTAAATTTTAAGCCTAAAAATCATGTAGAAAAAGTGGTTAATTATATACCGTAGTAGTTGGCAGCTATGAGTAAGTTATAGGTACGTGAATCAGTGGTGTAGCTAGAAATTTTTCATGGGGGGGGGGGGGTTACGACTTCTGCAACTCACATATATGTATGCGGGTGTATGATAAGGGAGTGAATAATATACATTTTGTGTGGCAAAAAATTCCTCATGGGGGGTGGTTATGACCCCCCTAACCCCCCCCTTGGCTACGCCACTGACGTGAATATATTTGGTTGTGGGGCCCAGCCCCCCCAATAATTTTGAAAACTTTACGCTTATGGATATGTTCAATATTTACTCCTAAACTACTCGACCAATGACTTTGATTCTCAGATATTATGACAGCATTTTTTTAAGGCTTCTGTAAAGACTGAAAATCCACCTGTATCCCTATTTTTGGTTCTTTATTTGAACTGAAAAACCAAAATTATTTTAGAAGCCCAATTAAAAAAAAAAAAATCAAGTTGCTAGCAAACCTAACACTGAAATTTTTCATCAAGATAATGAGAAAAATCCTGTATTTAGCATGAGTCAGGTTTTTGATGGGAAATGATAAAAAAATATCACGTTAAGAATTCCAATTTGACCTCTTATCTACTAGTCATTGTTCTAGAAAAATGTGATCAGTTGTTAAGAGTAGGGAAAAAAACTACAATAAATGTTTTGAGATATTTTATTACATTAGTATAATACATCATTTAGTGATATAATCATTTATTGGCATATTTATAATGCCTCTTTAAAAATCCAGAAGTGAAATGAATAAAAAGTTTTCTAGTATGTTCTACGCAGTAATCTACATACTAACAAAATGTTGCACATTTCAACATAATCTCATTTTACAAAACAAATATACAGTACAACCTTATTTATGCTAATTAAAACTATTAAAAAATTGGCTTAATGAAAAAAAAAACTTGCCTTAATTCAGTAAAACATTAAAATACTAACTAATGTTATTTTACATTTACCATTAAACAGGAATGTGCTTACATAATATGCATATATAATATAGCCCAGAAAAAAGGGTGTAAAAACGGCTACCTTAACCTGGGAGGATGCATTTGGACTTCTTAGGCCCAGACAATAAAAAAAATTCCTTTAAAAAAGGGGTAATTCGATGAAACTTTTTCTACTTCAGTGTTAAAGTTAAACATTGATGCAACAGCCCACATGCGGGCCAAGGCCTGTGCCGCCCAACCACGCCTTCGCGACCAAGGGCTCCGAGGTATGAAAGCATATGCCTCAGCCTGACGCGAAGCCCCTAGTGTTTAAATTCCAAGCAAGCTTGGTCCTCATTTTATCGACCAAGGGATGAAAAGTTGCGTGAACCCTGCCCAGCCTGGGAATGGAACCCCGGAGCTGTGGCACAGCAGCGCAATGTGTAAACAATTGCACCACCAGGCTTCTACTTCAGTGTAGCTGCCCTTAAAAAGTCCTCTGCCTAAGGCACCCCCTCCCCTTAGCAAATACCCCTTGTGTAGGTTTGCCTCAACACAAACAGTGTACCTGCATTAAAGGTTCCCTACTTGATCACAACACATTCTATAAATTTATTTCTCCCCTTTTTGCTAGAAAAACTGAATTTCAGATCCTTACAACAGTAAACACAGCTATATCAACTGTCAACAATGTGAATAAAATGTTTTATTCAATTTATTAGTATGATTATGCACAGTGTGTGTGTGTAGGGGGGGGGGGTACTGTCCTACTGCCTTGGACTTGGGCTGTGATCCCAAGTCCATCACCCTTGACCTCGATGGACTTGGTCTGTGGCTTCTGAGAGGCCTCCAAATCGAAAGTAGCTTTATACTTATCTTAAATTTCATCTCTGCAATGCAAAATTTGGCATTAGAGCCCCTTAAAATGTCCTTAGACAAATGCACCTTGTCTTCCCTAGGCAGATAGCCTTTGACTAGCTTTGCCTTAATGCAACATGAAATCACCAAGATTTCTTTAAATTATATTAGTTATGTGCTAGTAACGTTACTTAGCATCTTCAAAAAATATAACATTTTAAAATTACAGTATTTTTTACTGGGCTTAGCAGGATACCCGATTTCTCTTCAAATGTCATTTTTCCAATGATACAAGCTATACAAATCATGTTATATTGAGTTATTTAAAGCACTGCTTTCACAAAGGCGGCAGTAAACAAACGGAGTAAATATATCTTATTAGAAGTTAAGTATGTAAATTTTCATCAACAGTGTTTTCACTAATCAAAGCTCATTCCCATACAGTTATAATTTGGTGGATATTAGCCAAAATTGTTGTTATTTAAAAGTGTATTTATGAAAATTTGTATCAGTAAAAGCATTTCAGCAATATAAAATTAAATATTTTATGTTTCCATTTCTATGATTCTGACAAAATATTGCTGTACCACATACAACTCATCACTTTTATTTATTTTTAGGGAGAAGAGATAAAAGAAAACATAAAATTATATCAGTAACTAATGAAATTGATTTAAATATGACTAAACGCTTAAATAAGTAACATCAAATAGAATGATTCAAAATGTACTTACAAATTATACAACTCAGATATAAAGAATAAACTGTGCTGATTACAAAGCATATCAAATGGAATTTAAAACACAATATTTTCCATGTGTTTGACATGCATATCAATGGTTTTGGCCAATCAGACAGCAAAACTGGACATTGTTGTAACAAGTAGGTCTGCATGCTCAAAATTTTGCATTCCTATACACTTTCACCTCTTCCAATATGTGTTAGGATTGCTGTGGTAGACCTTATCCTTCATGCTGCCCCATAAAATGAATTAATTATTACCTGCACAAAAAACATGATGAATGAAAACACATTGATGTCATGACAATCCCATACTATATATTTAGCCTATTATTATTATTTTTGTTGACATTTTATTTTAACAGACGGGTTTGGGATAACCATGTAATTGTGCATCCTAATATTTTACAAAACAGTTTGTCAACACAACTTATAAATCTCTAAAATTATTCATGATAACACAGAAACAAGCACTTTTAATACACAGAAAAAGAGGTTCTCAACTAATAATACATATCAACATAACTTTTTGGATTTAAATTTTATAAAAATTTCTACGAAAAGCTTTCATCCAAGCTGCATACTAGTTAAACCCACCCTTCCCACCCTCAATCAGTTTTCTGAAATGGTTTTTAGGACTCCTTTGATTATTTGGGAAAATTTCAGTTTAACTACACATTTTGTTTAACTAAAATTATATATGTAGGTATTACACATCGAATAAAGCATTCATTATACCATATATACTCTAATCTAAGACGCATCGTGGACATTCAGTGAGTATGTACAACTCAGAATTTGACATTATAAATTAAATCATACGGATTTATTTGTCCCAGATAAACATTTTCATCTGCCAAGGCATGGTGGGAAATGAGTGGTGACACGCATTTCAGTTCAGTTAACCCCATTACCGGAGCAGTTTTGGATGCAATTCCAAGACATACTCCTCATTTTATACCAGAAATTTTGGCAGAAAAAGTGCATCTTAGATTCAAGTAAATATGTTAGTCAATTTATGTATGTTTTAAATCATCTCCAAAGCTAGAAACTTTGAGAATCCAGAATTACCATAATCTGAAAAATTTCAGATTTTCAAGATTACATAGCATTTTGAAATATATATGTAAATCTAAAAAAAAATGTACACAAATAAAATGTTAAATTAATTAAACAGACTTATTAAACACAAAGTTACTTATATCAATCACAGCATATAGGTGAGTCATTAATAGGGAAGTCACCAGCGAAGAAAATTTGGGGGTCCAAAAAGACCACCAAGGTCAGCAACTGGTGGCCTAAAACACAAACTTGATAAACACAAGTTAGTATTTCCATATTTCTACTTTTATTACACACATTGCTTAGTACTACATATATCTGTAATTCTATCAAAAACAACATAGCGTATTTCAAATTCTTGTTTGTTCAAACCAATACATATGTATATGATTTGCATATAAAGAAAACATAAAAAGCTCTACTTAGCTTCATAGTTTCAGGTGACAAAATTGTCATTCATGTTTAAGATTTTGGCGACAATTGTCGATTTGTGGCCATGCTGACAACATCCCTAGTCATTCATGATTTATCAAAGAAATGGTGCTTCATTATTTGAGATAAGGAGTTCTATGGATCAAGAAAAAAAAATCATACAGTAAATTATTGGATTTATTCTACCTGCAGACCTAGATATATTTATAATAGGCCTGTGCTTCTCCATCCTTTGCCCTAGCCTTGTTCCCTGCCCTAAGCTCAAGAGAAAAATATTTCAACTCTCATATTCTGCTGTTTCTTTAAAAAATGAAATAGAAAATCAGATTGCTATAGAAAATAACAATCTGAAAATATTTAATTTAATTTTTTTTTAAATCGCTGTGTGTAAGCCTTTTTTTTATTAAAGCCACTCTTATCATGCTACTGTTCATTTTACCCCAGATGGCATTACATTTTATTGACACATTTTGAACTGAGATCAAATGCAAATATAATTGAGAACCTCTACAGTAAAAAAATTATTTACAAGTAAAATTAGCAACAATTCTATATGAATAAATAGAAAACTTTTATATTATCAATAAGTTAAGAATTAAATAAAAAATAACTACTAAGTATATAAATACCAAAAGTAAATGCAAAAATATTTGTAGCATACAATCCAGTGAGTGGATTGACTACTTATGATTTCTTGTGCATTTTTTTAATTAAAATTAAAATACTGTTAAATATCCCATAAAATAAAATCATCTATATCAATGAGATAATAAAGTCTTTCTGTTCTGCTTTTATGTTTTAGATAATGGTACAAAAAAGAAAAATTTCAATCTTGTTTTTATAAAAGCTATGCTAAAGAATCTTTAGGAAAGTAAAACATAAAAATCACGTACCAAAGCAATTCTTTCGCAATTATCATAATTTCATATAGGTAATATTCTGTTTATTAAACAATAATTAAAATAAAATTTAATGAGTATATTACTTTATTAAAAGTTTAGGCAAAAACACATGTACATGAAAAACTTTTAAATTTATAAAACAATTGGAGTCTGTTTGATTTACATGGTTCATGATCACATTACATTTATGATACAAAGATGTAAAAACATTCACAATATCTCTTCTGAAATTGCACTGCAGACATTTCACAAGAAACATCTGCATGAGCACTGAATATCAAACATTGCAGGACCATTGAATACAAAAACATTGTTAGAACAATGGCATGTTCAATATGTTTTTCTGAAAATTTAATCATTCAAGATCATTTTAAGTGTACATTTATGTGTTCATGTACTTAATTGTTCATTTTAAGAAATGTAATACAACATGAGTAGAGTCATAACTTCATTATTATTACATCATTTTTTTATCTGCAAATAATATGCATTTGCATATTTGGGTAGTTTTTGGTGATTTTGCATAAATCAGCATAAAATGCCATATTTTCTCATTTTATTCTTTGGACATACTATTTTTCTAATGAAAGTCTTATTTTAACAGCTTTAACTTACATTTTGTTGTCCTTGGATGTAAATGTAATGTGATTCAGTTGGCTTATGTTAGGCTTTCCTTTTAAGATTTTACGAGAGTCACGGATTACTAAGACAGTCTAATTTAACACTAATCTATCAAATCAAAAAGAACTAATTAGTAAAAAAAAATCTTTATGTAATAAATTTTGTAGGGATTATCATAGTATGAGGAAATTTTCATGATACAGCAGCAGGGTTGAAAAACACATTAAAACTTTATAAATCTGTATCACCATACATGACACAATATGATAAACATAAAAAGGTAAAATGCCAAAAATTTCATCTGGTGCTATGCACAGATAGTATTTCATCATTTTGCAAATGGTGCAAGGACATATTTGGTATAATCTTACTTTAAATGACGATGTTATAAAAATTTGAATGAGATGACTATTTTCATAATGGAAAGCAGAATGAATGTCATACTAGTGTATAATTAGATGATTCAGTAGAAAATAAAATAACTAAAAAAAGATCACCTCAAATTGCCACTTATACAGATTAGAACTAATTATATTACTAAATTTGTTTTTGAATGTAATTGCTCATTTTAATACTCATATGAACAAATTTAGTCAAAGACTTCTAGAATACAAATTTAAGCTTTAAAAACTCTTACTAATATATAATAACTGATTTTATGTAAGTAACCTGTTTATATACATACCTTTCCATGAATATTGAGCTTTTATGCAAATAAGAGAAGATTACTGCTCAGCCAAACAATGGCATTTTTTATCTTTTATTTTTCTTGAATTCTTATACAAAAAAAAAAAAAAAAAATGAAATTTTATGCATAAAAATATAAAACTTTTCAAGAACATATTTCTTAGAAATAAGTTCGTCTGCCACATTTTCACTAAATGCACTGAGACAAAAAGTGTGCCCTTTTTAAATGTCTAAAATTTTGTAAAATCATTCATTTGGCATGATATCATAATTGAAAGCCATAACTTATACATATAATCTTGCTTTGCTCCAGGTCACTATGGAAGTGTTCTTAATAACTTATATGGCACAATCCATGTATATTGATACCTTTCAGCCCTGCTCTGTTTTCATACATGTCTTGCATACATACGAAAGTATTATTCACATATTTAAAACATGAAACACTTTATAAATGAAATAACAATAAATTGCCATTATGTCAGATCTTTCATGTATAGTTTGTATAGTTTTATAAAAACAACACATATCTTAAAAGTGAATTTTTTAAAAAATCATTAACAATCAAAAATTTCAGTGATGCTTTATACAGCTGTAAAATAAATAAGATGTTAAGCGTTTATTACTTGAATAGAACAAGTAAGTTACATCTAACATAAAATTGATTGAATTCTTTTTTCAATTTGAAAGTGGGTTACATGCACACTATACGTCCTTTTACATTCTTCAAAGATAACTTTTTTAAAAGATGGTGCAGCGTCCTTTCTGGAAATTTTTGAAACGACGTTTTCTTTTATCCGCCACAGGAGGTTGATTTCTTCATTAAATAGAAGTAAAATTTAATTAGTGCAATGTTTTTTACAGTTCAGGAAAATGAATTATATATACCAGAGGCGTAGCAAAGGGCGGGGAGGGGGGTCATAACCCACCCACCATGAAATTTTTTGCCATAAAAATTTTTATTCTTCACTCCCTTATCTCACACATGTATGCACATATGTGAGTTGCAGTAGTCATAACCCCCCCCCCATGAAAAATTTCTGGCTACGCCACTGATATATACATATACAGTGGTTTTTGTTGTTGTTGTTTTGTTTACCTAAGGAAAAATCAACATTTTACAGCTATAAATAGTGAATCTAAGAAATAGAAATTCTATGTCTTCTGTTGGATTCACAAAATGTTTACAGGTATGCATACCTCAATTTAAAAAAAAGCACTGTGTGAACAGCATTAATATATAATATGAACAATGAATTTTCTATCAGTTTACTAATTTACCAAGCAAAAGATAGTCAAAATATCAATTTCTAACATTATATCTAGTGTGGTTAATTTTTTAAAACAAAGCAAGAGGAAAATTCAATTCCATGATGCATTTAGTCACTGTGATGCACCGTAATTATTACATCCTTAAGCCCCCTCAATTGAGGTGTTGATAATGCTGTATCAGGTTTCGAAGCCATATAATGTCAATAGCATTAAATCTGATTAGATAAAGAAAAAACAATATAGGAAAACACCATCACCAATACAGTTCTGACTTCCCCAAAGAATCTCTTCACACTGCTTGAAAACTACTAAATCGAGATTGCTTCGATTACACTCAAAAAAAGTCAGCACCAGCTCTAATGAAGTCAGTCACTAAAATGCCCTCTAAATGAGGTTTGTACAGTCAAAATATAGTTGAGCTCTTTTTGAATAAGGCTGTCTTTTATAATTTTGTTGAATGTACGAAAATCAAACACAAAACTGATCTATTCATTTAAATTAAAATGATTGTCTGTTTTTGCCACCAGTTTCTCTGTTTTTTCCTACAGAATAAATGTTAATGCTCCTTTTGTGGTGCCAGTTGTCATAGAATGAGAATGGCAAATTGTATAATATTTGCAAATTGTTTATATAACCTAGTAGTAAAAATGAGTTAAACATGTATTTGATTTCTTTGCTATATGTTACCTTCTATCCAAGGAGTAGGGAAGTGAGATCAAAAGTCCCTCAACTTTCAATGCATTTTTGCAGCAATGTGATCTTACAGGTTAAGCCTATATTCAAGGTGGCATGAATAGGACATTTTGCATTATCTGATTTAAAAATAAAACTACTTGAATATTGATTAGATATATTGAAAACTACTATGGATATTGCTTGAAAATAAACATCCATTTCTTAGCATTTAGAAAGATACACAAAAATACATTCAAACTAGTTTAATAAGTGTGAAAAGTAAAAATACAAAGTATCATAATTTGTCCCATTCATGTCAGACTGTATCATGAATGAGACATAAAAAAAAAAAAAATATTTAAAGGTTAATTCTGACCTTATTTTTATACACAGAATACTATAATAACATTTTTGCTTATGTTTTATACATATGTATATGAATACATACATACATTTAAAACACCTATTGAGGATGGGGGGGGCTCACATTTAATCTTGCTCCTGGGCCCCTGTCAATTAAAGCTACAGCACTCATTCTTTTACGGGGTTTTAAAAAATCCAACAAAAGTGGTGTCATGCACCGAGGGGGCATGATCTAAGTGCAGATTTGATCTTCTGATAATCAAGATTTAGGTGCACATTTATAAGCAACTGTTTGCTTGGTTGCAGAAAATTTTAAGGCATAAATTTTGATTTCAAATATATATAAAAATACCCAAAGTAACTTTTTAACATTATTAAAACTGATAGAAAACAAAAGTTTGCTATTTTTCATAAACGCAACACAATGGAATTAGGATTTATACATCCCTTAATAATAATAATAATCATGAATTGAAATAGAACTTTGTATAAATTTGCAATTAATATTATTATTATTCAGATATTTCTTTTAAAAATGTATCAAATCAAAGTTTTATCTTTGAAAAACTCATTTTACCCCCCCCCCAAAAAAAAAACTCTAATGGGTAAAATCAAGAGCTAATAGGGCAGCAAATCTGACAACCCTAGGGCTTCATCATGGATGAATGGATAAGACACTGAACATAGTAGATGGCTAAAGTGTGAAGGTCCCAGGTTTGGGCTTGTCATGTGGCTATCGATCTAACAGTCGGGAGTTTGCACTAGAACCCCATAAAAAGTCCACCGACCAAGGCACACAACTCCTAGCCAGATGCCTGTAAGATTTTCATAACACAAAACAAGCAACTACAGGGGGAGTAGGAAAATCAGTTTCCCCTTCGACTGTGGCCAGAGTTGTGTATAAAAGTCAAAAACTAGAATGAGACATTAAAGATAAGACATAACATTATTTTTCCACATAAGTACCAAGTACATTAAGACATTTGTCGTACCAACTGATAACAGGGTGTCCACCAATGTCAGGAGGCAAAAATAGCATCATTAGTAGCTTCATGGACATAAAAAAGTCACCAGTTTAGTAGCCATTTTTTAAATTTTAGTTGCCAAAATAGTAGCATTTTTGCATGATTTTGTGGTTCAGAAATAAACATACGTCATTTAGCTTCACTTAAGAAGGAGCATATAGTACATTTGTAATACAAAACACCAGGTACATCTATCTGCCAATAAGTGCGTTTTAGGAGATGCTCTAAGCAAGCTTTTCTGTCTGGTTTTAGCTGATCTGGGCCTCTTCTAGAATTCCAGCTCATCGAAAGTCCGAATATGTTAAAAAAAAAAAAAAAAAAAAAAACCAGCATGGAAGCAGCAATTTTATATTTTTCACAATACAACATGTGATTTTTATTTTTCATTTTTTAACTGTACAACACAAAATAACAGTTTTCATGAATCTCATATTAGTGAAATTATCAAAGTCAGTTTTTTTATTCTTTCCTTTTTCAGAAAATGTGAACTGAAAATCTCCTGAAATTATCATTTTTTCTGACAAATTTCAAAATTTACTCACATTTAAAAGGAAATAAAGGAAGAAAAAACATTACTCTTGTATACAACAATTTTAACAAACATAAATATTCCTTTTTTATGGGGAGGGTGTAACTGATACGATTTTCTCAAGTTTTGAAGATTCATACTTGCCAACTTTTGAAATTCCCAAGGTGCAAAATAATATGCAAATGACATATTGAACTATGGCAGCTCAATATACAACTATTTAGCAGAAATCATTTCTGATGAGTTCTGTTAAATAATATGGGAATGAAATTTTTTAAATAATTTTTTCTAAATAGCATATGAACAATATTTTAATGTTTTTCAACTCTTGAGTTTTATCCACTTGCACAGTTTAACTAGTATAAAATATTAAAATTTACATAAATGTAATTAATGGTATAGGTCTCTATGAACTTTGTTTAAACATATCTCTGGGCCTTTTTATGATGAAAGGCTGAAAATTTGTGCATCATCTAATCAATGTATGAGGCATATTTTACTAATAGTTTTTTTTTTTTTTTTTTTTTTTTTTTTTTTTTGTACAGGGACTGTATAAAATTCAAAATCTTTTATTTATTTAATGTCCTGAAAATTTTAATTGATTCCATAAAATTTTATACCTTCTTTCACATAACTTTGTAATTAATTATTTATGTCTAGGATCAATAGTTAAGGAATAAAAGACTAGGTCAGTGTTTTTAGGACACCCTGTATATTGCTAACACTATGACAAAAATGCAAATCTTTAAATTTGGCAATTTTTTCTTAAATGCATTTTTAGAATCTGTAAGCAAAGCTATATAGCAAGTCACAAATCTTAATTCTGAATAGTTTATATCAAATTGACCATTGTATTTTGCTTACCTAGATAAGTAAACTGAAGAAACGAAGTTTTGAAGGCATTTTTCTTAAAACCAGAAAAATGCTGATTTGTATTTCATATGGTGGTAGCAATATGTTAATAACACTCATACAAAGGTAAAATCTAAATGTAAATTTATACATACCGAATGATTCTTACTACTTCATGAAATGCCGCATCTACATTTAAAGGAGGATCTTTGGCACTCGTTTCGATGTACGGAATCTATTACATCAATGAAGAATGCAAAATATATTAACTGTTTGTACTTCATTTCTATAAAATATCATCTCATTAAAAGAAAAAAAGACAGAAAAGAAAAGGCTCATAATAAACTGGTGATATTTAATCTATTAATATTGTAAATTAATATATTAAAATTGGAAATTAATTTATTTGTATACATATACATCGTTAGAAAAACATTTTAAAGAAAAATATTGTTTTGTAAAATGTGAATTTTATTAAATGTAGGGTTGCCATGCCATTACCAAGCATTGATACAGGTTGTTTAATTGCTAAATATATAAAACATGAAAACAGTGAGTAGATAATTCTTTATTTTATTTTACTATGATAAAAAATCAATTAAGAAAATACTAAAAATAAAAGTACAAGGCTAATTCTTTTTCAGTCTAGTAATATTATAACTTTCATTTTACTTTCTTAGTTATATCATAGTCTGCTTTCGCATAATCATAAAATTGAGTGAATATCTATTTAAAAGCATAATAATAATTGTTTCTGTTTCTTTCATTTGGCCAATGAGTATAAAAAACATTAATAGAAAGTTGAAATTCATAGCATAACAATTTGTAAAAACATAAATTTATAAATTTATTATTATGTACTTTTCTTTCATTCGGCATTCTAGTTATTACTTTATAGTACTCATGGACATTTTTGGGGTAGATAGTAGAATGATAATGCTATGTTTCTAATAGGGTCACTTTTTTTAAAGTTTTAAATCTTTAAAAAAATTTAATAAAGTCCCCCCCCCCCCTCTATATTCATATTCTGAACTCTGTATATTAAAAATATTATTGAAAAAAACTACCAGTGTTTATTGTAAATTAATATATTAAAATATTATTACTTATTTGAAAATTACAGTTTAATAGACATGAAAATCACATTCATTGAAAAAAAATTATATGAAAGTACACAGAATGCTATTTTAATACAGATAACATTTTAAATGTTTTTATGGAAGATACAACATTGTTTCTATTATTTTTAGGCACAATAAAACATAGTTGATTTTCTTTTGTTCAGAGAATCTATTTAATCTTTAAAGCTTTTTAATTAGAGCTTTGATCCATCAATAAAAACAAGTCAATTTAGCTTGAAATATTAAATTTAAAAAACACTTTAACAAAATTTTTTTTAATTAATTATTTTAGATCGTTAGGCATGCAGCCAGAAAAAGAAGAAAAAATGTCAGGAACAGTCCATAAAGTGGAAAAGGTAGAATTTTGCATAAAAAAGTTTGACTGTTGATATTAAATTAACAAAAATCCAAAATGCAAGATGGACTCAGGCCTCTATGGCCCATCCCTTAGCTACATCCCTGTAACTGATAGATAGGAACAGAATCAAAACTTACCAAGAAAAGCAATTAAAATTATGATCTTTAAATATCTTTTCTGTCAAAGCATTTTTATCATGTGCATCAAGTGCTTATCATTTGAAAACAATAATACATACTTAATTACCTTTAGTGATACTGCTAAATCCTTTCCTTGTTCTTCTGTCACTTTGCGTAAGTGTACCAAATCAACCTTATTAGCCACAAGGAGCATTGGATATGTATCACTATGCAACATTAAAAACACATAAATAGCAATAATACAAATAACATCTTACAAAATTAAAATGATCTAAAACTAATTTTTGAGCATAAAATTTAGCTATGGTACAGTTTGTACAAAATAAAAATAAAAATACTCTTCATAAACCCCTAAATACTCTGATTGTATAATTCTTAATACGTAATTATGTGAAACGTCCTTACATTGACGAAACACAGTGAAGTTTGAGGCAAAATATGAAACATTATACTTATGGATAGCACCAGCAACGAAGTGTAAACTGATGATTTCAGTGAGTTGATAATTGGCTCAATTGTTTGTGATATCACTTCCTTTAGAGAGGAAAAACATTCCAGTTTAGAAAAACGGATCATGAGAACCTCATGTAATCATCAACATTTTTTGTAGTTGCTGTTTGTTTGTTTGTTTATTTTGATGAGTAAGTATCTTTTTAAGATAAAAAAGAAAACAAACTTTTAAATTACTTCACCATAAGAGTATCACAAGGTACTACAATGTGCTTTTCTGTATTATCTTAACAAATCCTCTATTTTCAAAATTCATAATCTAATGTTACCATTGCATAACAATTAAAAATTCACCCAAGCCTAAAAATAATTTATACCTCATAAATACTCAATTTAAATATTTAAATCCTTTGTGATTTAGTAGAAGTTTATTTATTTTACTCTTGCGAAAAATTTTGAAGTGCATAATCCTGAGAAGCTATTTAGATTTGCACAAATTGAGAATTCACTTTGATAAGGCATAAAATTTTTAGCAGAGTTCATCAATCGCATTCAGTTTTTAATCTATGTCATCACATTTTTTGACTCCCTTAAAAAACATCCTAAGTAGTTCATACATTAATCTTCTAACAATGTGGAAAGAAAAATTTTCCCCCTTTAAATAAGGAAGGCCTCACAGTCGATCCTATTTTTTTTTTTTAGTTCCTTATAAATAATAGAGTAAAATGTTCTGCTGCATCAGCAGTTGTTAAATGTTCTTTTAGATGTTAAGGTTTCGCCTATCAAACCATTAAAATACTAGGCTATATACAGGCCCATTGAGAGACAAACTCGGGCCTGGGGGGTGGATATCTGCCGGGCCCTCCCCCCCCCCCTCAAAAAAAAAAAAGTTATTCACATTGTAAAATACAAATAAACTGCTTTTTTTTTTTTTTCACTATCTGGCATTTTCAAATTTTAGCTTAAAAAAGACTCTTTCATTAAATAGTTTAATGTTGGTCTTTATAATACGAATAATTGTATTTTTTCTTTACAAAATCAAAACTATTAAAAATTAGCTTTTCTCGCTTTTTTTGAGGCGAAAGTATCAATAATAATTTTAAAGTCTAGTTCTTTTGCTAGTGCCGACTCAATACAAAGTGCTCTATTTCTGTCTATACAGAATTTTTTTTTTTTGAAAGTTTAGCCTGGGCCCCCCAAAACCACGGGCCCGGGGGGGAATCCCCCTCTTCCCCCCCCCCCTCTCGACAGGCCTGGCTATATATAAATAAAACTTTGATGAAGGTAGGAATTTTTAAAAAATAGTGAGACTGTGAGGCCTGATAAGGCCATTACGGCAGAATGTAATCCCACATCAAAAACTATATATAAATACACAACAACTTAATATATGAAATGATGTGAATTTTAAAAAAAAATTATTAATCAAGACATTGAAATTAGGGAAACATTAGGCAAGATAATACATACCGGTCTTTTACACGAAGTATCTGAGTATGAAAATGGCGTATATTTTCAAAACTTTGTTTATCTGTAACAGAATAAACAAGAAGGAAACCATCCCCTTTATGCATGTACTGTTCACTCATTGCACAGTATTCTTCTTGCCCAGCAGTATCTAGTACTATGGGAGAAAAAAAGATATAAAAACATACAAACTAAATTAAAAATAAGTGTACACTGTATTCTATTCTTGCGGTTTTTCAGTTGGGACTGCAAGGAAAATAATTTTTAAACCTTTTTCTTAAGTGCAAATTAAAATTTCAAGTACCCCTTTTACAAATATTTTCTTAGGAGTGATTTATTTCTATGCTGTGCTAAGACAACAAAAATTAATTGAATAAAATTGAGAAATGTTCAGCTTAATAAATTATTTTTTAGTACTTAGTTCAGAATGGATGTAGATGTACTTTATTTAGCATAGTAACCATTTCTTAGTATTTATGTAATTTGTTACTTAACTGAATTATGATGATTATGATTTAGAATACTCATTAGCAGTCATATAAATTAAAATTTAATTTAAAGATTTTTAATCTTTTGTGTAAAGTGTTTTTGTTTTGTTTCTGTGGCAATTTTGTTCACATATCCTCTTCGTGGTATTAAATAACCATTTAATACTAGTTTCATAAATTGGTAGCTATAAAGTATGGGTAGATTAAAGTAACCTTATTTCTTATGAGTTACTTGTAAATTAGTGACTCCTTAGATATACATCATGAGTAATTTTTAAATTAAGTTTATAAATGAAAAGTAAACCTATCGCGATATAACTAATAAACGTGTTGGTAGTTTATCATTTTGTCAAATGTTTAAATTTTGATTTTAGACTTTTTGTAAACAAATTTTGAGCTTAGCTTACATGCTGGGAATACCCAACATCAAGGACATAGCCAGGAGGCCTTTCTCTTCAAGCCCCCCCCCCCCCCCCCACACACACACCAAAAAAAAAGAATTTGCAATTGCATCCTTATCTCAAATACACGTCTTTAACCTTTTCCTAGGATTAGTCCTAAAAATATATTCAGCTATTAAAATATTCACAAGCAAGTTTAACTGATTATATCCAATGGATTTGACAATTGTTTAAGTTAAAATTGCATGAAAATATGCAAATTTTTAAGTTTTATCTTGCATTTTCTTTCATGCATTTTTATGTTTTCTTATTGATATTAAACTTATCAAGATTCAAACAGATTGGATTGTTTGATCACCAAAAATCACAGGTAGGACCATTTTATAAGCTGCATAAAAATGACGAATATTGGAAATAATGGTAATTTACGAGAAAAATAATTTGAGAGTGTGAACTTTTAACTAAGAAGTAAAAACTAATTTTATCATACCTGTGCTATGCACAACTGCATTTGTACAACTTTTTTAAGGACTAAAATTGGAAATGCTGATTTGCTTTAATAATAAAATTCAAAAACATAACTATTATTTGATTATAAACTATAAAGCATATGGAAACACTTATTTCCAGTATTAATTTAGAAAATTTTTTTGAAAATGCAATGTCTCCACTGTTTCATAAAACTTTCTGCTTTTCCATTTCCTACAATACCATAAATAAGGAACAACACATACTGCGAAATAATCATGAATTAACACAAACAGAAGTTCAGTTTGCTTACCATCTAAAATGCACCATTCTCCATCGACTTCAGTGTGCTGAATATAGGAATCTTCGATTGTTGGATCATAGTCAGTGACAAAAAGTTTTTGGAAAAACTGAATAGTTAGAGCAGATTTTCCGACACCGCCATCACCAACAACAACAAGCTTGTACGTAATCAAATTTTCGTTAGGTGGCTTGGACATATCTTACTAATTCGATTTATGCCAGCAACAGAAGTTTTCTGAAATAATAAACTTTACTTTTTTTCCCCTCTCAGACTAACAAAGCATATAAATTGTGATTCAAGTAACTTTTTCAATATTAATACACATTTTTCTAGCGATTTCTATTTATAGAGGTTCGCGTTTTAAAATGCTATTCATCAAACAGAATACTTAAGTGTAAAAAGACTTAAAAATAACTCAGGTTTCTTCAAAAACAACTTAAAAATTTAAAGTGCACTTAAAAGTAACATTTGATCAAAGGAATTGGAAGCATAAACCTCATAACTTGGAAAGCAATGCAAGAAAATAAACCGTAACTAACAGCAACCTCCAAATTCATGAAATCCTTTGTTTACAAACAAACAAAACGAAAATGAATATGGCTGGATGGCCGGGTATGGTTTATGTGATGCCATGTGATGTTGTAAATCTTATAATTATTTAACGAAAACGTACAGACTACGAATCATACGATTTTTACGTCATCCAACTAGAATGTGAAACAACAGTTGGGTACAAAATTTTCATTTATAATAATTATTTCTTAGCAGTTAAAAAATAAATCATGTTCCTTTTGTTTTATGAATGTTTATAATATAAGATCTTTTGTAAAGAGCACCGAATTTATAAAATGTCCCCAATTTTTGTCTCAGAAATGGAGACATCATTCTGATATGAAAATAAACCGGGTTCTGAAGAGCAATTTCCGATCGCACTTTCCTGTTTGTTTCTTGATCGTCTTGGTTCTCTCATCCACATTTCAGAATACTGACAAATAATTTTAAAATACCCTGTACGCCCTCTCAAAAAAATATTCAAGTATAAGAAAAACCCTCAAAAGAAATACAGAAAGCCATAAATATATATATCTCAGGTCATACAGGGTTGCTTGCCCAATTTATGTCCATATCTGGACAAACTTGTCCAAAACATGTCTATGTCTATGAAAAGATATCTCCTGGACATCATTTTAGCGACATCTTTGGGAAAGTCCATAATATGTCTAGAATAAGACATGATTGGGGCATGTAACACCCCAATTAAGGGCGAGATTCAAGTGAAACCCAATTCGAACGTTTTCCATGTCGAACAGGGGAAACTTCAAAATGTATCAATGTTTCTTATTCAACTGAAACAAAACAATCGTGTTTTGATCACGTGACAGCGCGACAGGTTTGTTCATTGGAAGCATTCTGGGGACTGAACTGGGAACTGGGGACTGAAAAACGTTCGATTGGAACTCGATCGCGCGCGTTTCACTTGAATCTCGCCCTAAGTCTTATTACGACAAAAACGGGAAAATCCATATTATGTCTGTTATATGACATGAATTGGACATCTAAACACCCCAATCATGTCTATTTTATGACATAAATGGGAAAATCTATCGGCGACAAACTCTGATTGGCTCAATTTGTTTGATCATGCGCAGTAACATTTTTGTATGCACGCTCTTTTTAATAAACTGTGGTGGTTGTGGTAGATAGTACCCATATATTTGAAATTTCCTTGTCAGCTAATTATAACATTTTTATGCGCACTTCTTGCATATTGGTTGCCTATATCACTGTTCTTTACAATACGGGGTAATGTACAACTTTTTGACTTAATGTGTATTTTAATAAAAAAATTAAGTCGACTCGTCAGGAATGGCGAAAAGTTGAATAAGAAGTTAATAATGAATTATTCCTTATTGAAGCTGAATGTAATGTGAATGATATTGAATCAAAGCCTATTAATGCGCACGATTATAATTATTTTCATAATGAATTTGAAAATAGGATCGATGAAAATATTTTTGAAGATTCAAATATGTGTGATCCTACAAGCAGTTCTTGTAATAGCTTCATTTCAGAAATTACTGATGAAACAGATACTTCTATTCCTTTATGGTAGTAACTTATCCATAGCATAAAAATAAACTGTGGATATGAGATAAATATCCACAGAATGTCTTTTTATGGACAAATTATGGATGTCCATAACATGTCCATATGGATGTCCATAACATGTCCATGTGGATGTCCATAACATGCCCATATAGATAAGTTTTGGATGTCCATAACATGTCCATATGGATGTCTATATTTTGTCCAGAGAATATCATTATGGACGCCGTATTATGCCATATGGACAAGTTTGGGGGGTATTATGGACAAGATATAGACAAATTTGGGAATGTCAGTTATGTCCCGAACTTGTCCATGATATCATATGGACATGTTCTGGACAAGTTTGTGCTGTCTGTGTGACTTCCCTTGGTCACACGGACGACATCTAGGTGATAGTCCATTTCACACCGTACATTCTGAAGCATTTGTGCAGTCACCGAAGCAAACGCATTACAAATGCGTGTTTTGAGTTCTTTAATTGTTTTCGGGAAGTACATCCCAGATAACACAGTTGTCCATTTTATGTCTATTTCTGATCCAACTCATCCATAATTAAGGTGACCAAACGTCCCCATTGTCTGGGGACAGTCCCCATTTTTAGGACGTTTTTCAAATTGTCCCCAGAATGTAAAAATGGAACCGGGGACAATTTTTAATTATTGCATTGTTTTTCAATTCAATTACTGTTAATTATTGCATTAATTTTAAATGTCCCCAGTTTCGTTGTCAGAATCGGGGACATGTTCCCGATTCTAACTACAAAAATCTGGTCACCTTATCCATAATACATCCATGTCCATACATAGACATCCATAAGACATCTATGTATGGACATAATCCGGAAAATCTAGAATATGTCCATAAATAGACCAAAACTAGAATTAGAATATCCAGAATAAGTCCGTTTATGGACGTATTCCAGATGATTCACACTATGTTAGTGATACGACATAAAATGGATGTGTGTATAAGTCCAGAAATGTATAAAATATGGAAAAGTTACTTTTTTGTCATTGATTTTCATTTTACCCCATACTGTACCTACGACGCATGAACTTATTATACTTTATGTTTTTACTGATATTACATTGTACCCCAAAAAAGTTTTAAAATATTTTAAATTCTAGAGGTTGTTTTTTTTTTGTCGGGGAACTTTTGAAATTTAAAATTCTTTTTATGTATTATTATTTCCTATAAAAGTGGTACTGTGTAAAAAGAAACTCATATCCTCATACAAAAAAAGAAAATTCTCTAGCGACTCAACATCTAAAAACGAATAGCTACGTATTTTTTTATATGTTCCCATACCGAATCTAAAAAATCTTTACTTCAACATTTTGACGCATCAGAGCAAGTCCCGCTGCATATCGTGGCTAGCACAATCTACAGTGAAGTCCATGATTAAGGGTTCGAATCTGAAGCGGGGCAAGTACTTAAAGGTTGTGTAAAGAAAAAAAAAATTTGGTACGAATATTTTTACAAAATTTGTTAAGATGTAACGATAAATTTAAATTAATCATTACATAAAATTAGCTAAAAATTATTAAATGGTTCTTGTTGATGTCCAGGATTCGACCGTAAAAAGTCTATAAATAGACAAACACGCCCATTATTACGTCCATATGCATGGCTATAAGACGTCATATGGGCGTCCTATAGTGCCATATTGATGTAAAATGGACGAGAATTAGACGAATCCTGGATGTTAAATGGACATGTCAGCTTGTCTATATGACGTCTTCTAGGGGTGTTCTGGAAAAGTTTGTGCTATCTGGGATACAACCCAGATAGCACAAACTTGTCCAGAACACGCCAAGAAGACGTCATATAGACAAGCTGACATGCTGATTAAATATCCAGGATTCGTCCAATTCTCGTCCATTTTACATCAATATGGCACTATAGGACGCCCATAGGACGCCTTATCAGAGTGGCTATTCGGACCGACGGTTCGGACGACGACCACAGGCTATTCGGCTCGTTCTGTAGTGCTGCCATCTATATTTAAATGTTTGTACTAATAATGCACTGATGATGCATTTAAAATTCTATGTTTATTTAGCCCCCCCTCCCCCCCCCCCAAAAAAAAATTTCGACCGCAATTTCTATTTTTAAAGTTTATATTAAAGCTTTGGTCTGAAATGAGCAAAATTTTTATGGTATGACGGTATGAGCCTACCTTCGTAGTTGTAGGACTTTTTTTAGTAAAATTTTAATAAAAAACCCATATGTTGATTAAGATGAAGTATAAAACTAAATATTTAAATACCAGTCAATGAAATTCAGTGTAAGCTTTGCAATAAAGGCAATCTTAAGTTTCCGACAGGTTTGACGATTGGAAATAGAACTGCATGAAAATTATTTTGTACATATGTAATGTATGCATGGCACTATTTCATAATCATACGTTTGTAAAATGATCAAATGAAACAAACAATTTTACAAATTTTCATACAATTTCAATTTTAATGATCGTCAAATTCATCGGATATGATCCTCGCTTGTTAACTTTCCTTATGATTTTCAAAATGGCTTTTACATATTCTTTCATGTAAAATATTATTTCTTAAAACATGCTTCAAGCTTGCACATATATATAAAGCTTTGGTTTGATAAAATTTAATTAATTTTTACATAAGGAGGCACTTCCCGCTGTGCCCGTTTTCTGTAAATAAATTTAATAATGCAAAAAAATACAATTCTAAAGATGTACATGTAGTACCTCACGAAAATAACATAAATATAATAAAATCAATAAATAAGCACAGAAATATAATATTCTGCTCCATCTATACTCAACTTTTTCAACTAATCATGTAATTAAACTTGTTTAGCTTTTTGAAGAATAATTTCATTATTTTATTTATTATTTTTCCCCCTTCTTTACGCAAAACATTGGAAAGAGAAAACCTAAAATAAAAGCGATATGAATTAACTTATTAATTTATATGCATTTCATTTTTTTTCAACCATGTTCATGTGTAAATGTTCTTGGAGTACTGTAACATAGCTCAAATATAATTTTCACAGTGACCTTTTGGGTGCTAAGGCGCTAAGCAGATAATATTTTTGCACTTATTTACTTGAACAAACTGGTGTCAGGTTTAACAATGTAAAAAAAGGGTCAGGTCATAAAATGAATAATTTTTAATTTTAAATAGTTATCAGAATAATGCCTTTTAGATTTAAATTTTTTTAGTCACTCTACATTACGCTAGTTGCAAGTGCAGTTGTACACATTTCAATAAATTTAAAAAATGTTTCCTCTAATACAACACATTCCCATAACATTTTTCTTTTTTAAGTTTTGAAAACACTTTGCCCTTGGACGTGGTGGTAGAATTAGTAAGTATTCTATTAGATAAATTGTCATATTTAAAGAATATTAAGCAAAATACTAAATAAACAGTGACGTTATTTTATATATTTTGCAGCAATTGCATTTAAGTAATTATCATTTCATTTGTTCTATTTATACATTTATAACATCAAAAATTGATTCTGAGAATTCAGTATTATCAATATTGTAACCATTCATTCCAGAGTTCTGGCCTACCGCGCGGATGTCGATCCAATGTTCTGGAGCTTTGAGCAGTTTTCTCCAGATGTCACGTGAACTCGCGTTTGAACACCTTAGAAAGTTCTCCGCCCGAGACATCCCCTAAGAAGATACCCCACGGGCAATGCTTGCCTTAAATACACAATACAATACAATGCATCTATTCATTTTATTATCAAATGACCAAAGAGAATTTGGCATTGCGAAATATTCATAAAAGTACTGTATGATCTATTTTGTATATGTGTTATCGGTTTTGAACTTGTAGAGTTCAGCTATTATGAGAACGGACTAAGATATCTTTCTCCATTTTTCCACGCACATATACTTCTTCACAACAAAAGGATATAACACAATTACTAATATATTAAATTAATTATATTGTTCTACTAAACAAGAACAAGGATCGCTGTTCATACTGCAATACAATAAAATAAAAGGCAAGTCGTTTCGAAAAAGGGCTCCCTATAGTTTTGAGTATCATCTCTTATCTTTCATATGACAGTCAATCACCATAAAATGAATACTAATGAGTTTAAGCTAAATTTTATTAAAATGTACACCCTCTCAAAAAAGTATTCGAGTAAAAGCGAAATTTCCTATTTTAGTTTTGCGAATAAATGTTGAGTTTTTGAAAAACGCACAACTCTACAGAAATATGGAAAGTTATAAGCATACATATATGTATGCTTATAACTTTAGCCTAATTCATAGTCTATGATAAATAATTTTAAACATACGAAACCAACGTAGGAAGTTTATCTCTTACTCGAATACTTTTTAAGTATGTACACATATGTAAAGTGACTAAGGAAATTTTAAATTTAAAACGTATTACAATTATAACTATTTAAAATTAAAAATTATTCATTTTATGACCTGACCAATATTTTATAATGTGTACCCTTAAATGCATGAATTTTTTCTCGTTCGCACGATAGCCACGAGTATAAGTTGAATTTCTTATATCAGTTTTATGAATAACTAAATTCATTTCTCCAAGGACAAACAGTTTGAAAGAATTATGCGAAACTTTTATTACTCACGATATGAATCATATAAATCATTCCATATGAATGAATCCATATGAATCATTTATTATTAAAAAAAAACCTATATTTTATATATGAAACTGACGTAAGAAATTTAGCTTCTACTCTAATCCGGCACTGAAAAATAAGATGCATATATGCATCGCTATGCATTTAAGGGTTAAACCAGACACCCGCTTTGTTCAATTAAATAAGTGCAAAAATATTATCTGCTTAGCACACAAAAGGGCTTTAATAATACAAGGTTTTCTAATTTCTGTTTTACTTCATTTGCATATCAAAGCATAAAAAATGCATGATTTTTTTTTTTTTTTTTAGTTGTGCATTTGGATTTCATCTGTATTTTTATATTTTAGTAACGTATTTTTACTGAAAGATTGCTGTAAACAAAGATTTGTTTTTAAATCAGGGCGTAACTAGATGTAGGGCTTATTTGTTTGTTTTGTGTTTAAACTAAACCTATACCAGGTGTATTTTCTTAGGAGTGGTTGCCTTGGACGGATTACTTGTATAGGGCTTATCTAAATCCATACAAATAATAATTTCTATGCACATTTTATAATTTTAATGCATAAATTTACGTTATTTAAAAAATATAAAAATATTTATATCACTTTAAGTACCTATAATTTACATGTTCAGTTAAATATTTTAAAATAAATTACTTTTTTTATTTTATTTATTATAGGAAAACTGACTAATGCATGTTTCTGAGAAAAACAATAAAAACATCTTTATAGGCGAAAACTAGCAACGTTAAACCTTTTTCAAACAAGATAAAGGCAGAAAATTTAAACTGATTTTAAAAGGTAAAATAACACAGATACATACACAGTAAAATATGTATAACAAGTTGTTTAAATATACATTATTAGTTCAAGAAACCATGTATAGATAGCAGCACTAAACAACGGGCCGAATAGCCTACGAGCTAACCTAAGGTGACCAGATTTTTGTAGTCAGAATCGGGGACATGTCCCCGATTCTGACAACAAAACTGGGGACATTTATAATTAATGCAATAATTAACAGTAATTTAATTGAAAAACAATGCAATAATTAAAAATTATCCCCAGTTCCATTTTTACATTCTGGGGGACAATTTGATAAACGTCCTGAAAATGGGGACGTTTGGTCACCTTAGCTAACCGCACCGTCGGTCGGGGCCATCGCTAAGCAACGGGCCTGCTTATGAGTTGCCATCGCTAAAAATGAGTTTAACATTGAGGCCTGTTTTCCCCAGTCACAGTATTCTATTTTATTATTCTAAGTATTATAAATGTTATATTATTTTATTATTTTAAAACAATTTTTTTATACTTTTGTCGTACTAAAGAACTTTAGATGTAGGTAATCGTTTTGTGAATCTTGCGCCATTTTCTTTCATGAAAATTTATCCTAAAATTCGAACATTTTGCTCTGAATGTAAAGGTAAGTGAACGCTTATAATGTATTTAGAAATTCTAAAAATATGTATGTAAATCATGTTTAGTGAATAATTACTCATGTGTTATTTATAAATAAATTATTTTAATCAGAAATCGTATTACTTATTCTTGTAGTTTTTATTCTTGTAAATAAGCATGACGTTGTGATACTATTTAGACAATCTAATTTTACCAGTTGAAAATGTTATTTATCAGTTATATATGCCTTGATTATGTGATTAAGACTTACATCTGGTACAGTGCAGAAATACAGTAAATTATAAATTATTGATTTTTGCCCGTTTATACAGAAACTTCAAATGTAGTTAATATTTTGTACAAGCGTTCATTATGCTTGTTCAATTCCTAAGTTCGATTGAGAAAGCGACAAAAGAATAATATATACTACATAAAATGGCTTTATTAAAGAATAATTAATTCAGGGATCGCGCTATAGAGCGTATTTTATCAATTTTCTCCAATATACAGGATATCCCGAAAACACTGAAATGCGCTTTAATACATCATTTGTTAAAGATTAATCTTGAATTGTTTAAAATAACGTAGGAAATACGACTACGTTCATGAAATATTCATTATAAAAATGTCTTTCTCATTTGTGTATTTAGTTATTTTAAAGTATATTAAATATCCACTTGTGAAACTAAAATAAGCAATCGTGACCCCGATAACACAAAGACAAACAACGGAAATCCGCTGGTTTCCTCATTCAGGATATTCATGCATCCACTGGATGGTGCCGTCTGCTACGTAGCTGGACGTAGGATGTCCAGTGGGCTTCACAATGTCACACTTATTTATGTCTACAGGATGTCCGATGGGACGCTGACAGGACCTTACACCGGATGTTTACAGGTCAATTTGATACGATAGACGGCCTGCAAATGTCCGATAGGACTATCGCAGGACCTTTATAGAACATTGCCAGTTTAATCACTGGATGTTTACAGGTCCAGTTTGATGCGATAGACGGCTTGCAAATGTCCGATAGGACTATCGCAGGACCTTTATAGAACATTGCCAGTTTAATCACTGGATGTTTACAGGTCCAGTTTGATACGATAGACGGCTTGCAAATGTCCGATAGGACTATCGCAGGACCTTTATAGAACATCACCAGTTTAATCACTGGATGTTTACAGGCCTACAATTTGATCTAACAGATGATCTACAAATATCCCTCTGGATGTTTGCAGGGCCCTTATTTAACTCTCAAAAATAACTATTGGGTGTTTAACCTTTACACTGTAGATATCCCATTAGAAATTTATAGAATCAATTTACTGCATTTATTACATTTAATTTTGCTATTAATGTGGTAAGTAAAATACTGCCACATTAGCAGCATAATTAAATATCTTATAAATACTGTAAATTGATTTTTTAATGTCCAATGGGATATCAACAGTATAAAGTTTTAAACATCCAATAATTATTTTTGGCAACGCTCTATAAAAGTCCAATTTCCCAGCAGGATATTTGTAGCTCAACTATTGGTATTTAGTTACTAAAAATTTGTTTAAGTATACTTTACTTTGATATACTACAGCTTACTGAAGAAATGAGAAAATTTTTGTAGTCTAAAAAAAGCACACACTTTCTTAGTACATAAATGTTTAGTTGTGAATTTCAGTTTGAAATTAATAACCTTAAAATTCACTAGTTCCTTGCTTTTCATGTTATTAAAAATAAAGCTTAAATTGTTTTTTCTTTGGTAGGGCTAATTTAAGAAATGCTTGTGTAACTTACACAAAATTTAAAACAAAGCAAAATGCTGACCTAAAGCAAATTTAATTACTTTAGGAGAGGGTAATTTATATAAATTACACATAAAAAAAGCTTAATGCAAAATTTTGTAAACAATATAATTTAAATACTAATCAGTGATTTCAGCTGCTGTATAAAATTTTTCATAAAGGCTAATAAGTTAATTACTAGAATAAACAAATCTGGATGACTAATTAACGTTGTAAAAATAAAACAATATTTCAATTAAAAACAGTCCTTGTGAATTAGAAATTACAAGATTATAGAAACGTTAAATTTGAAAAAGAGTCAAGTTGCAATTTTGTACGACAGAGGAAGAACAACTGAAATATACTCCTTTTCCTACTCTGAATTCTAAGAGAATTGGGCATTAAAATAAATCAGACAATTTATGGAAAAAAAAAAAAAAATCAAGAATGGCTTTAAAGAAAAGAAAAATCAGACGTACCTTTTGCTCAAGTTAATAGAAATGCCTGAAAATAATTAGCATAAGAACAACGAAATTTTTTGAAACTCAATTTATTTATTGTTCGTCATTTATTTTTACATATATATTATTCTCTCTTTGGCATGACACAATGACGTTTTTACATATTTAATATTTGAACATGTTTGTGATGGGTATTCTTTACAAAATAAGTCATGACACCATGGCAGAGTATGGAATTCTTCTCCAACTAGGTTTAACACACCTATTCAGTCAGTCATCACACACAGCACCTGAAAAAATGGTTAAAAATGCTGTTACTATATCTATAAATAAACAACTAGCATTTTATGCACATATGCTTTTGGCTGAATGATTTGAAACAGGTATTTTATTTTACATTTTATTATGCTTACAGCCAGATCTCATCAAGAATCATCAATTCAACAGTTTGGTAAAACACACATTTGCTGCGATTTTATGAGGAAGTCTTTATTTTGCGAAGAGAAGAAAAGATTATTTAAGAGAAAAGTTGAAAGGTTTTTTTTTTTTTTTTTTTTTTTTTCCCAGAGACAATTAACTTCTAAAAATAAATAGCTCTTATGAAAGATAATTTTTAAATAACTGAAAGGTGAGTGTGAGTCCTAAATATATACTTGCTTTTTAATTGCAGATCTTTAAAAAGTATGTTCCAAACTATAAAGCTAACTTTGAACATGCATGACATGCATCTACCATCTTTGGTACACATACCGCCCTTTCCTGCACAATTCCTAATACTAGACCTATCCACTTAGTATTTTCCCTAGGATAACCTTTAAATGACAAAAGTTAAAATAAACATTTGATTCCAAGAATGCCCCAGTGAAAGAAATTCCATCAGAATTAGCACAATATTGTGCATGAGAAGGCTTTTTAGGAAATTTTGTGTAATGAAGTCTGCTGGATGTACTGCATTATGGGGGAAAGACATGAATTCGACAAAAAGTGCATTAAAAATAGCAAATATGCCTGTAACAACTGCAGCTAAGTTCCCATGGACATTTGCAAAAAGCTCCTCATCCCCAAGGGAAAAAAACTGCTAATTGATCAATAAAAGAAAAAAAAATGTGGGAAATCAGCACATTTGGGTCCACAATTTTAAACTCTTAAAGGATAAAAATAAAAGTTAGTACAATTTCAAAAGGTTCACGAAATGGAACATGTTGCTAATAAAGCATTTTGTCTTTTGAAAATGAAAAATGATTAGATTTTATTTGAAGATACGAGTTTTAGGGAAATGATAAAAAATAAAATTTAGCTTCCTTTTTGATGATTTGTTCAAATTTAAGGATATCCAATTACAAGTTTCCATATGAAAAACTCTCTTTCATAACTTTCAAGAGAAAATTCTCCTTGTCAAGAATATTCTTCAAAAGATTACTGGAATTTATCAACACTAATTATTCATAAATATTATTAATCTAATTTTGTAAACAGATTTTTTTATACACTCTAAATCCCCCCCCCCCCAAAAAAAAAATGTGGTTCATTTTCACGCTGAAAATTTTACAAGTTTGGGTACTTTCTGGTAACAACAAAAGGTTACAATCTGTTGTGGTTTCTCATTCTCAATGATGGATCAATTCAAGATAAGCAGAACCAGCGAAAATACTGTAGATTTTCATTTTGGCTAGAAAGAAGCCTATCAAATTAATTAGTAACTTAGTTCAAACGTGCTAAAACTTACCTACAATTAAGGTCCATAATAATTAATGAATTAAGTCTCTTTTTTTCCTTTGAATCATAAGGAACTGTGTTCTTCAGCCAATTTCTCACCAGAATTCTCCAAGACTTCAATTTTAACCCCTTTAATGTAAAACAATAAAGTATTACAATTAAAGTTTATAAATACAAATTGCATGTTACTCATCCACATTAATGTATTAGTATGTGAATAAAATTATCTCATTACTAAAAACTGAAATTGCATCAAATGTTAATGATAGGTTATTCGCACATATAAATATGTAAAACAAATGTAAATTGATATTTTTAGTTTGCAACTTTCATCAACTTAATTAGAATAGTGAGAATTTTATTTTCTATTTGTTGAGAGGTTAGGTAATCAGAAGGAATTTAACTAGTTTAAACTTTCAATTTTGAGAAGTCATGCTGTTTAAAAATCAAAGTACTTAGAAATATAAAACAAAATTATTTTTTAACACTCTGTATGAGTTGATAAATTTATATATATATATATATAATCAGGAGTTGATTATTATCAAAGTCGAAATGCCGCACTCAGTAAGTTAAAATAACATTTATAGTCCAATTACATAAAATAAAAGCTTCTGCAAGATTTTAAAGGAAAGGATCCAAAATTTTGAATCATTCAAGCTTCATTTGCTGCAAAATCCTTAAACAAAATTTAAACACGGCATATAAATATATGTCACATATATTGTAACTGAATGTACTATACACTTTTCTGGGAAAATTTATGTGAATTTTTGTCAAAGTTTTCCTTGTTAAAACAGTTTACGAAACAAATTAAAATACAGTGCAAAATACTGAAGATCATTTTAATTCAACTATATTTTTTGTGAAGGGCCAGTTTAATTGATCCCCCCTCCCTTCCCTAAGGATGCTTTATTCAAATGTAATTTTGTGAAGGAGCCACAAAAAAGACAAATTTTGTCTGCATACATCCTCAATAAACTCTGATGATTTTGCATTTCCATAATTTACATTATTTTACCTAAGTATTACCAGACTGAAAGCAGAAACAAAAGAAAACCTGTTTCGCGAACAAACAATACCTCTTTAAATGCTAGACTACATTTGATTATCCCATCCCTATAAATCAATTGAGAGTTCTGAAAATTTCTAAAAGAACTAACTGTGTAATAAACACAGAATTACACTGCAAAATTTTCTGAAGTGCAACAGCACAATCAGATGAAAAAGGAACTTTTAAAAAAAATTTTGGGAGTAATTCAGTTACCGGGTGTCGCCTATTTTTGGCGACTTTTTTTTCTCGCCAACACCCGCTACTTGGCGCTTTTTTTTGTCGCCAAATTTTTCACGTGTGAAACACCATTTTAGAATACGATAAAATAATACAACATGTTGAGCACTGTCAGGAAATACAAATTACTTTAACACATTAAAATTCCACAGATATTCCACTTAAAAAAAAAACAATAAAACAAAATACACCATCCATACTTAACACTAAAAATAGTCAGCAAATTCAGTAACAGGCAATTAAAAATGAGCAAACACTAAACCACTTTTAACTAAAAAAATTTCAGAATATTAAGCAATCTAGTTCTACAGCTATGTAAACTATGCAACCAGTGGACCGTTTTTAACTAAAAAAACCTCAGTGGATTCAGCAACCTAGTTGTACAGCTATGTAAACTATGCAACCAGTGGACCGTTTTTAACTAAAAAAACCTCAGTGGATTCAGAAACCTAGTTGTACAGCTATGTAAACTCGGCAACCAGTGGTCCGTTTTTAACTAAAAAAACCTCAGTGGATTCACCAACCTAGTTGTACAGCTATGTAAACTAGGCAACCAGTGGTCCGTTTTTAACTAAAAAAACCTCAGTGGATTCAGCAACCTAGTTGTACAGCTATGTAAACTGGGCAAACACTGGCCCGTTTTCAACTCAAAACAACATCGGTGCATTAAATAACCTAGTTATACACCTCATATAAAGTCACTATATGAAAACATAACAACATCAAATATCCATTTACAATTCACATTGAAAACCTTAAGCAATTGCAAAAATTCTTTAAAAAAAAACACTTACCTTTATTTTAAGAGACTCTTCAAAAATATCCATAACACATCAGCTAATAACATAACACCAAAACACTTCCTTTTATTTAACATTATAATCACGCCCTCCTTCAAATAAACACACACTTCCTTTTTAAACAACATAATATTCACTACACTTCAAATAACACAACACATTTCCAAATACATCTTGTATTCCCCGTAAATAACTCAACAAACACCAAACAAGAACACACATCGAATTCAAATTCACCTGCTTTTCGGTTTACCGATTACAGTTAAATTGCCTAAACCAATCACAAAATTCCTTTACCAAACATCCTGGTATCGTTTAATGAACCCACCGAGCGTTTTTTCATCAAAATACAGCATCATCCAACACCTCAACTCAATCTACACAGGTTACAACAGACATCTGACTCTAACGCTAAAGTAAACAAACTTTCGACCAAACTCCAAGTTTGGCGACTCATCACCGCTTGGCGACGACACCCGGTAACCGAAGAATCCCCAAAATGGGAATGTCATTTTGTTTTCAAATTATCATAAAAGGTACCAATTTTCAAGGACATGCTTAGAGATCTTGTTTTTGATAGTTGAAAGTATATGTAGCATTTAAAGTATTGCATCAAAACATTTCTCTAAAGTCATCTTATTCTCATACACGTCAGTGGAGATGGTGATTACACTTAATTTAAGGGATTATAAACATGACTATTAAAATCATTATAATTTATTCTCTGACTACGTACAACCATTACAATAATTAATAAATCAACAATATAAATTGAAAAAGTAACCACTGGCTCACTCAGGGTTTTAGTTTGGAGGGGGGGGGGGGTAGGCTACAAATTCTGCTGAACTCTGTCATAGTGACCTCGATTATATAGTTATAACTCCCTTATAATGTCAAAATATTCTGTGCCACTTGACTTGCCGATAGAACAACATGCATATGAGCAATGCTGTTGACAAATTATAATCAGATCTTTTCAGTATCGTTGAAAACGAGTTTAATTGCCTTTGTATAGTAACTGCAAGTATTTATTCACAAACTAACTTTATAAAATGTTCTTTAGAAAAAATTTAAAGACAATTTTTAAAAAGAAAAATTTAATTCATTAGGGACAATTTTCAATGCTTTTTACTTCTAACACTCCCCCTCTATGGGGACTTGAGCCCTCATAGCCCCCTCCGTGGGTGCCCCTATAAAAGCAACATTTGCCAGGCTGTAGTTTAAACACAAAACCTGATGCATGGTTTTGGTAAACAAAATTAATTGTGCCAGGGATTCAAAAAATTGAAAATGATTCTTTATAAACTGCAGTACACACTGAAATGAATGGAAAAAACTTTGCTTCTTACGAAACTTCCATAAAAATTTTGTTAACATGGAAATGCAGAAGAAAAGTTTTCAAAGTGTCACATCACATTTCACAAAACTTTAAACTAATTCACAAGCTAAGAATTTTTGTAGTATTACAATTGAAAGATTTTTTGTTTATTACAGTGTGTAGTACATATTTTGAAGAGACACTAAAATTTTTAAGGCCCTATGTTTATTTGTATATATATACCAAAATCACATTTTTGCACACCACTATCTTAATACTACTATAAGAAAACTCACTCCAGGATAACTTATAATGTAAGCTGAACTAAATATTTTCAATGCTCAAATTAATATAATTAAAATACAAATTAGTTTACTTATAAAACCAAAATTAAAACTGTTCAGATAACAAACATTAAAACTTCGTTAATTTAAAAACCATAGCATAGCAAACTTGATAAATTAAAATAATCAGAAAGGCTGATATTTTTTATGTAAATTTTGTTTTGTTGTAATGAACACATTCAACAATTAAAAACACAATTGTTTGTTGCATTTCTCAAATGCTATATCTGAGCACATAAATCCAGCAATATCCCATCAAAATTAATTGAAAACTTTGTGAAATAAGACAAAGAAGGGTACTATGCAAAACGATATTTTCAGGTAGTGTAAAAAGTTAATCTTTCGTCACAGTAGCAAAAATAAATAAACAATTAACAACAGGAGCAATTTAGTTAAGCATTTTCCCCCAAAATAAATCTGAATTCTTTCTATCTAATATGTAACATGTTATTTTCAGCCTTTTTTTTAATGTAGAAAACTTAACCATTTAAAATATCGAGATTGACACCTATAAAAAGGCAATTTCAAAACAAATATGGATAGTCAACAACTCGACTTGCAAAATCACAAATTTTTTAAATCTTTGTAGTAGTACAAATTTTTTACTATTTATTTACTCCTTTCCGGCTGAAAATACTAATTACTAGGCATTGAATAAAGCAACGTTTGCAAGCACACACACATACCACGTGAAGGAAACAAAACAATCATAAGTTTTTCAACTCTTAAAAGAAGTTTTTCTTAATAATTCTTTTACAATAAGTAATACACGTACGTATGCATTTAAAAACTTACTTTATCTACATGAAGGTATGAAGTTCAAATACAGGTATTGTAGTTTATTAACTTCGCAAGCCACTCGCCACACTTGCACACATTTTCGCGCTCAACAAAATGGCTACTGTCTTCCGATCACTTCCGATTCCGAAAGTTCTGATAACTGCGCATGCTCGTCTAAAAGTGACATCGGCAGGCATCCGTCGGATTCTCTGACTGGATCTCTAGCATCTGTCAGATACAAAGTAGCCAGTGGATTTCTATAGACGCCTACAGTATGATATGACGGCTGCAGGATCTAAATGATATCTGTAGGATATCCAACGGATGTAACTGGTTATCTGGGGAATCATGAGAGTAAGCGCTACTTTGTTTTTCCTTCAAATTATATGCATCTATTTTCTTGTAATAGTAGTGTATCATAGCAAACAAATTAATCATGAGTTTGTACTTGAATTAGTAACACAATTACTACTTAAAACTATATTAAATAACGTTTGAAAGCAGTGGGAAGCTTAAGAAATGCCTGATGCATACGTGAAGACTCGAGCATCCGTAGGCCTCTTTGGATGGCTCATCAAAATATACGCGCAGGCCCGTTACTAATTGCGAAGGCCCTGCGTCGGTCCGGATAGCAACGGCCACGTCTTATAGACATGCATATGGATTATGGACGTAATAATGGACGCGTTTGTCTATTTATAGACCTTTTACGGTCGAATTCTAGACATCAACAAAAACGATCTAATAGTTTTTAGCTAATTTTATGTAATGATTAATTTTAATTTATCGTTACAGATTAATAACGAATTTTAAAAAATATTCGTACCTATTTTTTTTAAACCAACCTTTAAGTACTTGCCCCGCTTCAGATTGGAAACCTTAAGCATGGGCTTCACAGTAGAGTGTACTAGCCACCAGCCCTGTGTGACCATAGGAAGTCTCATAAGGCCCGTTTACATGTGAAAATGGAAAATCCCGGGTTAAAGCGGAGTACAGGGGAAAACTCGCAATGCATCATGGGAAAGCGGGGTTGACTCTGCATTAACCCTCCTTTCGACCAGGAATCTTTCTACCCCGCATTTTCCCCCCTAAGTAGGGGAAGCGGGGTAGAAAGCAGTACAAGCCCCGGGATTTACTCCGCATTTTTGCACATGTAAACGGGCCCAGTGAATAATGATGCATGCATACAAAATTTTGTAGCTCAGTCTACACGGGGCCACGGTATACATTCTCTGCTAATCTCATCAATAAATTCTGTTTCATTAAATAGTTATAGCCGTTTGTAATTGCTATGTTCATACTTTTTTGAGAGGGTGCACATTTACAAAAGCTCTCGGTGAGTAATTTTCATTAGGAAGCGTGAAATTGGAAGTGCTTTTTTTTAAAGCTCTCAGTTAATACAGATCTGTATGTATTTGTCCCCAATTTTATACAGCGCCATCTATTGCTGGAAAACCAGGATTTTATACAACGCCGTTTCCAGTTTCTAGTCCGCTAAATCTAACTCCGTGATAACAACAAACGGATTTATTGAATGTTACGTTATTAAAGGTAAATATTTTGAAGTTTTGATCAATTTAAATTATTTATAATTATTAGTAATTGCCAATACAATGAAATCCTTTCGAACAGTTTTTGTCTGTTAAAGTTTTACTTAAAAATTATTTCGATTAATGTATGATGCATGTGGACTAAATTAAAAAAAAAAATATATTTTTTTTTTCTCTGCTCAGCAGACTTTTAAAACAAGTTTTTCCATGATTACTATAACCCCCATGTCGAATTAGTTATAATTCAAGTTTAGTTTGAATATAGTCAACTATACGCAGAATGAATTTTCAAAACTTTCAAAACCTGTATTTTGTTGTTTCTCTTCCTTTTCCAGAAAATTTACTAAGATCACTCTGTTTTAACTTTAGTCTAAAAAAGTGTGGTACATGCCCTGCAATGCAAAATACTAATCAAATAATTTCCGTTTAGAGAAGATGTATGAAATTCATTTTTACCACTTTATATTTTTACTGTCTTAACTACTAGTTTTAGAGTTATGGTTTGTGCTTGGATTTATTCTATCCAGATTTTAAAATGAAAAATATTGTGCTTTACAAAACACAGTATTTTTTTAGAAGGGTAATGGAATCATGCATAAGTACACACAAAAGCAACTGAGATGCATCACTACAGGGGCGTAGCCAAGGGGGGGGGGTTAGGGGGGTCATACCCCCCCCATGAGAAATTTTTGCCATTCAAAATGTATATTCTTCACTACATTATCACGCAATCGTATACATATATATGAGTTGTAGTAGTCGTAACCCCTCCCCCCCCCCATGAAAAATTTCTGGCTGCGCCCCTGCATCACTATGATATTAGTTGTCATATCTTGGGAAAAGGTTCGCATTCCTATAGGCGTTCTTAAAATATATCTGCATACTTTGCACAATCCTAATGTCGTCAGGCAAACTCATTGGCCGCTGTAATACACGATAATAATTCCACCATTATAACCCACAATAGTAACTGCTCTCAGTGACAGGATTGGTATTTTATCCACTTTTATGTAAAAAGTCTGGGATGCTGTACGAAATTGGAAGAAATGGACAAAATAAAAAATAATTGAATTGAGAGTATTGTTATGAAGCATGTTTTGTTATCATTAAAGTGACCAGATATACGGATTTCGGCGGAACACTCCCGCTTTTTACCTACATGTCCCGCTATCCCCATGGAACCCTAAAATGTCTCTCTTTTCCATTCCTGTCCTGCCAAAGTCCTGCTTTATGGGGGTGGGGGGAAGCAATCAGTATGGCAACTTTCGTCTGATCTCGTTAAAAAAATTGTCAAAGAAATTGTATCCAGCGATAAGTATGGACATCAGAAAGTATGTGATGGAGAAAATGTAAAACAAATTGGTAATAAATTAGCATGAAAATGATTGTATTATTAGTTAAAGTTTTTTGTTAATTATTTGTGTTTAACACTGTTTTTTTACAGGTTTTTATTGATCAAGAAGATAGTTTTATAATTTTTATGAATACATGCCTATAATGGATGTCATTCTAGTTAACATTAGAACTAAACTATTTTGGAAATAATCCAAAAATTAAGGGAAAATTATTTAAAAACTAGGTGTATGTAATAGTAATGGCCTATTTTATTTGTTTATTTGCTGTATTTTTTTAACTCATTATTCTCATAAAAGTAGGAAATCGGAGTATGTGAAAAAAAATCTCGCAGGGGAGGGGGGGGGGGCGGCGGTGGCTTGGGATTAATTATTACCCCTACTGACTCTGTGTTTTAGAAATGTCCTGATTTTCGCTTCAGTTAACATAATCATTTTAGTTATCATGCTAACAAAAAACTGTGTTCCTACATTTTAACAAAAATTTTAACCTTTTCGCAGCGGCTTACTCTTGAGAATTTTGTCTCAGAAAACGGCAGAATCTGTAGGATTCCATTTCTCTACTTTTGAGTTGAAGAGCATGTCTTATGGCTTTTGTTTGGCAGGTGGGGGCAGATATCACTGACAACACAAGTCCTCAAACAAAATGCAAATGTGGATGCAGAACCCTGGTCAACTGACTACCACTTTCTCCCCAGTCAATTATCTACAAACATGCCTGACTGTCCCACAGTATAAGAAAAAAAATTCCGAGGTTTCTGTTATACTATTGAATAAGCTTAAGTATTTTTATTGAATTGTTATTATGGCAATTCTACACTAGGGCGATCTGCCAGGGGGGGGGTGCCTTGGAAGGAGGACTTTTTAAGGGGTTCTAACGCGTATTCATGTTAAATCTGGAGAAAACCTACCAAAACTCCAGACCGTAAGATCGACAGCCGCACGATGGGACCCGAAACCGGGACCTTCACACTTCGGCCATCTTCCATTTTCAGCGGCATAACCACTGTGCCATGGTGCGGCATTTTTATTGAAAATATAAAATGAAAGAATTTTATTTTTTGATTTTATAGACTTTTAATTTCTTTATACCATATAACAATATAATATTGAGAAAATAGTAAACACTTTAAAAATTGTACTTTTAAATTAATTATATTTCTAAAACTTTTATTGCAGATGAAAAATTCTTTCATTTAATCTTCATTCAAAAACAAGTCATTTGATGCATACTAAAATCAGTTCTGCGTCAAACCTGAATCACAATCATACTACTGTCACAGTAAGTTTTTCTTCAAGACTGAATGGGAACTTAAACCAAAATTTAAAACAGGAATAATAACTAAAAAATCTGAACCAAAACTAAATGGTGAATGTATAACTTCTCTGCTCTTTTCTCAGTCATACTGAGTTGCATCAGCAGTGCAGTTGGATGCTTCATTTAGTATAGTTAAATGTAGAAAAAAATTTATGTTCCCTAAGTCCTAGACGTATGTTATTGTAGGCTTCATCACAAAAGAAGTGTTGGATTCATTTTTTTTCCCACAAGAAATGAAAGAAAAAGAAAAAAGCAAAGATGAGTACAATTCCAGATAAATGCGGTAGAAAAAGAGATCCAATAAGAAATTTTTCTGAAGAATTAGCTAAAATTGTTAGAATGTGCTGTAAAGAGTGCTCTAGTAGCATTAGTGCTAAAGCACATAGACTATGAAACCATTTTGAAAAATGTCCTGAAAGACGAAGTGTTAACAAGATTCTGATGAAAGTATATGAGATATATCCAGTTTAACAAGCTCCAGCTCTCCTCCATCCGCATTGTATTCTGAGTCTGAATGCACAAGGCAACCTTCAATAGCATCATTTTTAGTAAAAAATATGAAAAATCAGAATTGTCATAGTCAAGAATCTGTTAATATTGTTACAAGTGTTTTCATAAACTATAAGTGCGTACGTATATAGAGGGAGAGAAACAGCAGTCTGTTTTTTTCCTTAAAAATTAATAAAAGTAACCAAAATATTTAATCACTGAGTGTTTCTAGTTTACAAATTAAAACTGGGTAAAGGTGGACAAAATGATATTTTGTTCTGGACAGTTTTTTCCATCACGGACAAAATAGGTCAATCCTGCTCAGTGACCACATTCATTTTACACAGTGAGCTTTAGCAGACAACCAGAGAAAAAAAATATTTATTCTCCTTCCTCCAGATTCTCTCTTTCATTTTCACAGGAAGGGAAAATCAACACAGTAGGCAACAAAATAGATTAATAAAAGACAGCACTAATTAGATTTATATATTTTTAAAAGCATTCCTCGAGTTAAAAGAAGATGAATGAATTAAATTAGATTTAAAAATAGTAAGTTGATTTAAGTCATAATACTAAAATCACCAATTTATTTCGATAGATATTTTTTCATGACCAAGATTTTTTAGTTTTACAGATAACAGACTGTTATGTGTTTTCAAGTACTTACAAATACTATAAAATGAATTTGAATTAGTCTTTATTTAGTATTTAATTAGAAAATTGAAAAGTGATATTTTATTTACAATTAAAATGAAATATAACAAAATTTAATATTCGGCTGCTGAATATTTGGTATTTACCCTAAACCGTGTGCTGAATATTCGGTATTCAGCCAAATCACTATCTGTTACATCTCTAATCAGCGGAATTTAAAATACCTATCTTCCAGATAACTGAAATATTCCTTATTTTCTAGTGTCAATTTGCGAAGACATTAACTGTATTTAAGTAAAAATTTAAATATATTTTAAAAGGTTATCTTTCAATTATGTGAAAAATGTAACTCATGTCTGGGCATATTGTAACCATATCATGCCGCTTTATTTATACTGTTTGAAACGTGACATGCAATTCATGGCCACTAAAAATCCGTGACTGATTTTAATAGCACCCTACTGTTTAAAATTCCAATTAATGAAGAAGCGGGGAGCGAGACAGGCGGGCTCAGTTCTGAAGACGGCAGTGAATTAGCTGCCGAAAGTGCTAAAATGGTTTGTGTTTTTTAGATTTTACGGTGATTTTAATGGCTTTTAATGTTTTTAATTATATAACTAGTGTATCAGTATTCCTGGTTGTGCCGTAGTTTTCTTCCTCGATTCATAAAACACTTCTTTGGGACTGAAATCTATATTAAAATCGTCTACTAAAACTGTTTTACAGTCTTTTTCAAGCATATTCTAATTATACTTCACCTTTATAAGTACTGTTTGGAATGCGCATCAGAATCCATGAGTGTGCCTTGTTTGTCTTTCTTGTTCCATAAAACACTTTGCAGAATTGAAATCTATATTGCAATTGCCTACCAAAACTGTTTACAATCTTGGTAATATTCTAAGGCATATTCTAACAATACTTCATCAATACTGTAAAGTACAGTAAAAGCTCTCCCCCTCTAATAAATGCCCCTTCCCTGCTTGCCCCCTGCTTTTCTCGTGCCTTTCATTTTTTTATTTTTTCTTCTAATGGTGGACACTTACTGTTTATAAACATTGACCACTTCAAAGGCCATAATAACGTGTCTCTTTACTATGGAGGCAGCTAATAGGTAGGTCAGCATTGCCTCTTATGAATGGTCGGATGAAATGACACCCAAGCCTGTGCCAGGAATCGAACCCGGACCTGTGATGAGGTAGAATGGCTCTCTAACCACTACACGACCTGGGTGGCTCTTTATAAATACTGTTTGGAAAGTGTATAATATCATAATCCATGACTGCATTTCTTTTCCCTATTTCTTAAAACACTTCTTTTGAACTCAAATCTATATTAACATTGCTTATGGAAACTATTTTACAATCTTTGCGAACAAATGGTGTTAACAGATGTAACATTTAGAAGCACAATTAAAAATTGAATTATGTACCTCCACAACAGTCCTATGTAATTTTTTTTTTTTTGTACCACTGTAAGTTTCAGTATTAGTACTCTAGTTGAAAACTAACTGAATCGGATGAATTTTCACCTCTTACTTTTAATGATTTCTTTTATCAGTAGTCTAAACCATGACGTCGTAGATTAAAATCAATTTAAATTTATAAACTCGCTCGAGAAATTGAGCGTTCACAATTCGAACAGTGAAACGATTAATCTCGATTTCGCAATTTGAATTGCATTCGCAATTAACCGTTTTCACAATTCAAACGGAATTCGTGCTTAATTGCGATTAACTATTTCAACAATTCAAATTGTATTTGCAATTAATTGTTCAACTATTTGAATCATATTCACGATTAATTTTCTAGTCATTTTCACAATTTGAATTGTATTCGGAATTAATCATAATTAATCGTTTCCCTATTCGAATTGTATTCACGATTAATCATTTCACCAATGCTATTCAAATGCTGTGTGCTGAGCGTTTGAACGAATTTTCCAAAATTGATTGATTCGAATGGAGTTAATAATCGATTAATTCAAATAGTTTCATTCATTCATGTCCATCACTATCCTGAAGTACTCAAAAAGACTATCTTAATTTTGCTCCCATTTCTGAGAATGTATCATTGACAAACAAATTTTTCAGCTTACACTTACAAAAAACAAATTCAGGCTGAGATTGGATGCTAACCCCAGACATACACACGCAACTGCCAGACATAATATCAAACTATAAATCAGTTATTAATAAAACAGTGAAACAATTTCATTCTTCACATTAAAAGTCACGTAGGTTGAGAGTAAAGACTAAAAGCGTTTTACTTTTAAAATATTTCTAATAAAAGTTTTTCTTCTGTTTTAAATTGGAGTATTTTTGATCATTTGGTGTGGGGTTCCATAAAATAAACCCAGTGATCCAGGAACCCCTGGTCTATAACCACCCCACCCCTCTCTTGAAAGATGTCTGCTTATGCTACTGTGCATGATGTATTTACAACCACAGTACGGTGTGCTGTAATCTAATTGACATGACTAATGTCAAACTGTGTAATCTTGAGAAGCTATTTAAAATTGCACAAATTTTGAATTTAGTTTCCTGTGCGAAAATTTCTCGAGCGAGTTTATAAATTTAAATTGATTTTAATCTACGACATCATGGTTTTGACTACTGATAAAAGAAATCATTAAAAGTAAGAGGTGAAAATTCATCCGATTCAGTTAGTTTTCAACTAGAGGACTAATACTGAAACTTACAGTGGTACCAAAAAAAAAAAAAAAAAAAAAAAAATTACATAGGACTGCTGTGGAGGTACATAATTCAATTTTTAATTGTGCTTCCAAATGTGATCTTTCTGCTTGTTCATTATCTTGTAAGTTTGAAACATTTTACTTTTGTTGAAGGTATTTTTCCTTTTTTACAGATAACACCATTGTCAAAACTGATTAGTGTAAAATATGCAGTTGGAGAAGTTAAATATTTTTTAACAGTAGTTATTCAGTGCAACCCTCGCTAGAAGACTGCACAGTTTTATGTACAGTATATTGCTAAAGAATATAACTAGTAAGTTTTTCATTTTTATGTGTGTATTTAATTTAGCTTTTTTTATTTTTTTACAATTTAGTTAAACTCTTGTATTGCTTTTTTTAAATTGAAGTACTGTTTTTTATTAAAGTTGTTGTTTTCCTAGATTTTTATGATATTCAGCTGGAATTTTTATGTTAATTACCTTGTACATTTGGCCAACAGCTATGCAAGTCAAAAATTAATATTTTCTGTCTATGTACAGTTAAAATTTATTTAATCTACTTGCTAATATCTCTTTTATTTCCACCTCTTTATTTATTTATTTTCCCAAGTTTCACTATTATATTTGTATGAGGTATTGTTATTGTTAGTGTCAGTGGCGTAGCCAGAAATTTTTCATGGGGGGGGGGGTTACGACTACTGCAACTCACATACATGTATACGTGTGTGCGATAAGGGAGTGACGAATATACATTTTGTATGGCAAAAAATTCCTCATGGGGGTAGGGGTTATGACCCCCCTATCCCCTCCCTTGACTACGCCACTGGTTAGTGACCATAATTTTTGGTACTCCTCTAATTTTTGACTTCAATGCTCCTACTCCTCCTTGCTATACAGCAATTTATTATATAGTCTTGATATTAAATAGGAAACTGGAAATGTGGGTTGCAGCCAATTATCTACTCTAGGGATCTAGGCCGGGAGTGGAATTGCCCTCCATGGGGTACTTTCTAAAGAGTCCTAGCCTGTATTTACACGAAGGTTTGGTGAAAACTGCACAAAACTCCGAATGGTTAGGTTGGCGGACGTGGTCTGGTACAGAACCAGGCACCTTCCATCTCCCAGTTCAAATCGCTAGCGCCATGTCACGATATTAAATAGAGTAAGTAGGGATAAAATGAACAGTCTGAATAAAACAGACAACAATGTAAAATGCATTGCTATGTTGCCAATGACAAATGTGGTGTTGTACCACTGTAAAACCTGAGTTAGACTGCAGGCAATAACCAGTGATGGCGCCAGACTTTCCCTGACAGGGGGGCCAAACGATAAAACCCCAAAATTTTATGTTTCAGTACTTGCACAGCCTCTCAAAAAGTATTCGAGTAAGAGATAAATTTCCTACTTTGGTTTCGTATATTAAAAATTATTATGATGGGATGGTCATTAATTAGCTGTTCTTGGTTAACAGGAAAGCCCAGTGATTTTCACCAAAGTCGTAGTTAAAAAGGTCTTTATGAAGGCAATTGTCAGCAGATCGGGCAACCCTGCTTACTCTAGAAATGTGGATCTTGTTCGCTGGTTCCTTCGAATCCCGAGAACCATACTCCGAACTGCAGATAATCAATATTCAGTATATGAGTATCGTATAATTCCAAGCAGAATGAGAATGGAAGTGAACGGAACCTCTACGGTCGGGTTAGTCCCTTTGAATGGAATTTTTTATCTTGTTGCAAAATTTCCTTCGTTTTTCTAAACCAACAAATTCTCTGAAAAAATCCCCGACGACACTCCCCGACAAGGGGGCAGTGATCCCTAACGGGGGTGCATGGCCCCGCTGGCGCCACCCCTGGCAATAACACTCCGCGTAGCTGATTGCTGGGATTTGTGTTCTCCAAACTACCTTTCAAATATATCACATTTGGAAATCAAGTGACCTACCGTGCTCTTAGTGGGTAAAGAGTAAAACATTTCTCGCGCAAACTGCTAGACAGTTTTTCAAATTTTGAGAGTTGTTAGAAACTACATCTTTAATTTCCCCATCTAGCCTGTGAACAAGTTTATGAACGGGATTTTATTTAAAATTATTTAAAATTTTATTTTTCTCTATTTATTTGTGATTCCTTAGAAACAAATGAGTAAAAAAAGGAAAAAAACAATGTTCTATCTCTTGTGATGATTAAAATATTGAGTTTATATTTGTTACAAGTGTGTATTTTTAAGCCAGAGACTGGCTTTGAGTTCATAACTAATGTTTTTATGTAGCATCGGTTTAATATCTTAAAATGAGTTTTGAGAGTTACAATTTTGAGCTTAGTGTGAATTTTAAACTTAATTTTTAATGCTGATTTTTGTTCATTCACAATTTCATCATAAACAATATTAGTAAACTAATTTAATTGATTTAACGATATGTTTTTAGTATATAATGTCAACACTTTTCATCATTCTTATGTTCCATAGAGAGCTGCCCGGGTTGTGTAGTGCCTAGAGACCATTCTACCACATCACAGGTCCGGGTTCGCTATCCGCCATGGGCTTGGTTGTCATTTCATCTGTCCCTTCACAGAAGGCAATGCTGGTCCACCTATTAGGTGCCTGCATAATAAAGAGACCAGTACCTCGGACCTTAGTGGTTGCGAATGACTGATGGTCAAGCGCCTGCCCATTGGAAAAAAATATGTTCCATAAGCATAAGGTTTCCATTGGTGTGACAGAGAGGGGGGGTCTAAGCCCACCCTAGAAAAAATTTAACCTTTTCTGATAAGTGGTAAGAATTAACCAGTTACACCAGAGGTTCCCAAACTGTGTGCCGCAGCACCCTGGGGTGCTGCGAGCATTTACCAGGGGTGCCGTGGAGATAATCAAGAAAAGTCTAAGTTTTGGGGGAGCATAATCAAAAAAATTCCTCTGAACCCATATTTCACAAAAAAGTTTGCCAATCCGATGATCAAGTAGGCGAAACAAAAATATTTTAGTCAAGTTTGAGAGAGTTCGATGTCCAATCGCCTCTATTTTACAGGAACTCCCTGAAATATGGGGAGGGGGAGGCAAAATTCTATATCCCTTTTCCAAGATAGTGTAATAGTAAGCCCAATAAACATAAAAGAAACAATGAAAAATGTATCCAAACTACTGCATTCTAACCTTCATATTCATATTGCTTTAAAGGTAACCTGCCCCAAAACGTTTTCAGCCTTAGAAGGGTGCCGCGAAATGTTTTTAGCCTGACAAGGGTGCCACGGGGGAAAAAAGTTTGGGAACCCCTGAGTTACACCAAAAAATTAATTATAATGTGAAAAGTTTTTAAAAAAATAGTAAAAGATCATATCCCACTGCTAGTGTTGTACTTTGATAGGAATGGCGATTTTTTTCGGGGAAGCAAGGTTTGAGCCACCCCTGAAGATCAAGGAAAGTCCCTTCTTGAGACCATCTTTTTACTTTTTTTTTCTTCTCTTGCTGATCAAGGGCTGGGTGAAAGAAGATAAATGAAAGGACTTTCATTGGAATGACGGAAGAGAGCGGTCAGGTATGGTTTCATCTAGAGAATTGAAAGAGATGCAGAGCATTTCTAGTTCCGAAAGGAGGTGGTGGATCCAAAATCATCTCTGCAGTTATAAACAGTATGTGAGAAATCATATTTTTGCATATTGCCTATATTTAGGAATATCTTCTTTCTGCTGGTAAAGATCTTTGGATCTCTCAGCACTCGGTAGTTAGAAAATGGCAGTGGTAGATAAGATTTTTTTTTTTGTGGTGGGGGGCGGGGGGAGGGGAGATGAGGCCTAATTTCTAAGATAAAACTTGTTTGACCTAAACAATATGTGAAATAAAGACAAATGTAACATTAAACCAATATAATTTGCTTTGGAAAGGTCTAATTTTAGCTTATTTGACATAAGGAAAATGTGCAGTGAAGCAAAATGTTGCTCTTGGGCTATTTTTCTTGGTGGTGGTGGTGGGGGGGGGATGAAGCTCCTTAGCCCCTGCCCTGGATCTGACACTGGAAACTGGCTGTTCAGAATTTTTACTGGTTTCGGATGCTAGGATTAGTTTTGCAGGAAAAGTAATGAGTACAGAATTAGGACTAAATAATGCATTTAACTGCAATGATCCTGACCATATTAATGTTAAAAATTGTAAGGGTAAAATTCAAGGTGTAGAAACGTATTACTGATGCTTTTGCCAGCGTGTCACCAGCCATATTGTATTGTTGCTGACAGAAAACACTTTTAGCATGAAGGATAAACGAGCTTAATGTCAGGTAAATGCAGTTTTGGAAAATTCGACCAAACAAATGTGCGTTATATACATATTGTGCAAACTAATAAGCATCATGTGCAAATTAAGGTGTATTTTCTTACTAAGTTGATGATATTGAACAACTTTGTAGCTATTTGCTCGTATCTCGGATGGTTCTTGAGATAAGAACGTTAACTCCAAATTTATCCAACAAGTGGCACTATAAGCAGTTTCCTTGCGTAGCGCATGGCAACTTTACAATATCGAGACCCTACTTTTGTGGCTAGAGTTCACGCCTTTCAGAAATTATTGCGCTGACAGCAGACTTCAGCGGCACACTGGTGTATATGTATTTGCTTAGACTCTCATCAGAAGTTTGGGAGATATCTGAACGTTGGTATCACTCTGAAGCTGCTAGTAAGCAGATGACTGTTGGAACTACGGATTTAAGGTGCACACATTTACCACTTGCATAGCTGCCAACCTTTACGGAATATAATTAACCACTTTTTGAAACCAGCATTTAAAAAAAAATATTCTTTGAAAACAGTAGTCAGTTCTCACGTTAAGCTAAAAAATTTTGCTTTATTCTTAGCCGAAAAGTATTGCTTAGAAAAAGGGGTTAATTATATTCCTTAAAAGTTGGCAGCCGCAGCTATGCATATGTACGCGGTGGTCATTGATGATAGGTAGATGAGGAATCGAAGGCGTGATCTGGCATTCAAACATAACTAGCTGGAACCCGTCGAATTCGACGGTCACTTTATTGACTGTAATATTCAAAAATAAATGGGAACGATCAAGAATGTCACCAAGGTCTTGTACAAAACTAACAGGAAAAATCATAGAGCGACGCGGACGGAACATGACTTGTGACAGAAAGTAAACAAAAGGTTTCACGCCAGTTCTTAGCAACTGTACAATGACGATGAAATGATTGAAATCTTTAAAATTTGTTTTTAACTATCTTTATTAAGTAAAAAAAAAGAAGAGTAGATATTAAATGACAAATGAGCAAATACAGTTACAATTTCTAATTGAGCATTTCGTTGAAGACGATATTTTGGGTAAAGTCATCGACCACGAAATGTCCAGGTGAATTCTCTTAAATGATCTTGACTGCCACAGCATTCTTTGATCTAACCATTGAAAGAGTGACATACAACATTCCATGAGAAAATACGGGCGCAGAAAGGTAAATGCCAAAAGTATGAAGCGAAAATAGTGAAAAATTTCGGAATTCTGCATGAGACAAAAAAATGTAATCCGCCAAATGGCGATCGCGCGCTCCCTGCTTTATTTGCCTTTTCTCAAGCTACCCTCGATGGTAAAGATCTAGTATCAGACAGAAAACTGAAAAATTAAAGAAATAAAAGATAAATCGCTAACTAAAGAAGGAGTTTATAACTGCCGTCAATGTCGTTAACAAACCACAGTGTATTTGTATGGAGAAAAGTTTGAAAAAAATCTGAAACACTTTCATATTTTAAATACTCACTAAAATGCTGTATATTAAAAGCGTATCATAATCCATGCGCCGTCCCTATTTTTCTTCCTTGTTACTTCCTTGTACGTAGTATAAGGAAGTAATGTGATCCCGAAAAATTTTGGGGGCCAAATTTCGACAAAAAAACCGATTTTGACTACCTCTAAATTTAATTTAAAAATTTTTTTCGATGCATCCTATCGTAGGCTAGCATGCACGATCATATTAACGCGTCTGCAACTCATTTTGACCAGCGGCGAGTCTGCTGTGGCCAGTTTTTCCATGCCGTCTGTACGTACGTACGTACGTATGTACGTACGTACGTATGTATGTAACTCGCATATCTCAAAAACTATTGGTCGTAGAATGTTGAGTTTTGATATTTAGGATTCTTCTATGATCTAGTTGTGCACCTCCCCTTTTGGTGGCAATCGAATGGATAGTTTATGTACAGGACCGCCCAAAAGATTCGAAATACATTACGCTCTATGGGCCGAAATTCATTAAACTCGCCTAACTCAAAAGCTATTAGGCGTAGAATGTCGAAACTTCATATTTTGGATAGTTGTAGCATCTAGTTGTGCACCTCCCCTTTTGGTTCCATTCGACTGGATAGTTTATCTACAGGACTGCCCGAAACATTCGAAATACATTACGCTCAATGGGCCGAAACTCATTAAACTCGCATATCTCAAAAACTGTTAGGCGTAGAATGTTGAAACTTTATATTTAGGATTGTTGTAACATCTAGTTGTACACCTCCCCTTTCGATTCCATTCGACTGAATAGTTTATCTACAGAACCGCCCAAAAGATTCGAAATACATTACGCTCTATGGGCCGAAATTCATCAAAGCGTTTTTTAGAGGTATTGGGCTATTTCAAACGACTCAGAAGTGATGTATGCTGTAAAGAGTTAGAAAATGAATTTCTCTATTAAAAAAAGTGTCTTTATCATTTATAGTTCTGCTACAGGAACACTCAAAAGATTTCCAATACATTACGGTCAATAGCAATTTTAGGGACATTCATCCATTTCAAGCACAATACCGTCCTACCACATAAGTTAGGTAATGGTCCGACCACGGTCACGTGCCTCCCTCAAGAACTATGCCAAAAGCCGCCAAGCTTGGCGACTTTTGGTGTACGTGTGTGCATATTTAACTCTCAAATCTCAAAAACTATTATGAAATTTCATATATAAGAATGTTGTAACATCTAGTTGTGCATCTCGATTTTTGGTTCCAATCTACTGGAGAGTTTATTTACAGGACCACCGAAAAGAATTTCAGTACCTTAATGTCTATGGACATCTTCAATATAATACAACTGTAGACAGTCATTGTTTGGTACATGCCCAAAATCTCGCCGTCTGTCCTCGACCTTGGCGAGTTTTGGCGAAATATCGCCAAATTTGGCGATAGTCAGTCATTTGGTCCATGCCTAAAGTATCGCCATTTGTCATCATTCTTGGCGAGTTTTGGCGAAATATCGCCAAATTTGGCGATAATCTGTCTTTTTTGGTCCATGCTTAAAATCTCGCCAAATGTCGTCGACATTGACGAGTTTCGCCGAAATATCGCCAAATTTGGCCGCCAAAATTATTTCGTATTTTGTATAATTCTAAAACTTTAACCCGTAGATTTTTGAACTTTTGTATTTAGAACTATATTATAATATCTAACTGTTTTCAATATCTTTTTTGACAGCAATCGACTGGGAATTTATTTACAGGGCGAGCCAAATGATTTTAAATACATTAAAATGTATGGATGCATTCAATTCATTGAAAGTCTGTGGTCAATGACTACTTTGGCTATCCCCAAAATCTCGCAGACTATCTCAAGTTTGTCGGCTTTTGGTGAAATATCGCCAATTAAAGTGTCAGAAGGAAATCTTTCAAATTGAACTCAGCTTGGCGATATCGAAATATTTGTCTAGAAATCGCTAAACCTTACTATTATTGATATTTTATCTCTTTCAAACAAATAAGTTTAGAGGAAGTGCGTCGAAAATATTTTTGATCTAATAGACGTGCAAGGAAGTCATGTGTTGGACACATCAGATTTTTTCATTAAATTGAAAAGCGTATCATTATTCATAGCCGTGCCGTATTTTTCTTCCTTGTTGCACAAAACATTTCTTTGGAATCGAAATCTATAGCTGCTAAAACTGTTTTACAATCTTCGCCAAACATATTCCAACTATACTACACCATTTTAAATGCTGTTCGAATTGAGCATCATAATCCATGAGTGTGCTATATTTCTCTTTCTCGTTGCATAAAACAGATCTTTGGAATTAATATCTATATTAAATTTGCCTACTAAAGCTATTTTACAACCATCGCCAGGCATGGTTCGGTTTTTAAGTTTTTTTGCCGCAAACGTGGCGATCAATTATCAAAAATCGCAAACCATGTCAGACTTATTCTCCCCCCCCCTTTCCGCGTTATGTGGCAAACACATTTAAAAAGATTTCCATCGTGGCAGTTCGGGGCCGTCGTTATTAGCAACCGGGCCTGCTTCTTCGTTGCCACCGGAAGAAATGAGTGAAACATTGAGGCCTAATATTTACATTTGCGCTGTTCGATTGTATGCGATTTGGGATTATAAACGTTTATTTATTTTATAATTAAAAAACAATTTTGTTATAGTTTTGTCATAATGATTTAATGACAAGGTGTTTTAGATGTAGGTAATATTTTTTTGAAGATTGCGCTTTTTTTTATGGAAATAAATCAACGAATTCAATCATAGAATTCGAACTGTAAGTTCTGAATGTAAAGGTAAGTGTACACTTGTATTTAGAAATTCTACAAATTTATAGGATATAAAGCATGTTTTGTGAATTAATATTCATGTGTTATTTATAAATCATTTTAATCTGAAATCGTTTAACTTGGGTAGTTTATTATTCTAGTAAATAAGCGTGCGTTGCAATACTAGTTAGACATTCTTATCTGTTTAAATCTTTCAGTTGAAAATGTCATTTATCATTTATTATAAATGCAACTAAATGTGTGATATTGGTTTCAGTGCAGAATTACTGTAAAATATGTTATTAATTTTTGCACATGTTTATGTAGAAACTTAAATTGAAGTTAATATTTTGCATAAGCGTTCATCATACTCAAATTCAAAGTTCCATTTAGATAATGGCTATAATAAAAAGTAATTAATTCAGAGATCGTTTGTTTTTAGTTTACTACAGTGTTTAGCGCAACTTGTGAAAAGGGATCTTGAAATTTTTCAAGTCCTAGAGCTGTTAGTTTATCTTAATTTGTATTCAAAGTCCGTGGAGCAGGTTTTTTTTTCTTTTTTTAAAGCTATAACCCTAATATACAGCAATGCAGGGACGAAAACATTTGTTTTCAATCGCCAGTTAATAATAACTTAAAAAAAAGGTGTTGGAATATTAGTGGTATTTCCTAGTATGGTTTTCTAAAATTTATAATTTTTCTTTGGAGAAGAAAAAGTATATGGAACTAACACTGAAAATTATAAATCATTTTCATTTCGAATGGTAAAATTTTCGATAAATAAACTCATTTGAACTAACCAAAATAAAAACAGTTAACAAACGTGTTTTATCATACACTGTTACGTTATTCTTAATCCTTTTGATATATTATCTCCCCTTTAAGTTCGTACTACAATTTATGGAACACCCTTTATTTTTATCAATTGTTTACGTAAGATCGTTTTTAGAACAACACATTTATTATCACTACACACTGTTGCCACACAACATTTACAAACGGATGCAATTTTTAACAAATATATTTCCAAGTAAATCAAACCTTGTGCAGCTTACGCGTAAAAATATCGTCTGCCAACAATGGGGTTAATAAACCACAATGTTATTTCTATGACGAAAATAAAAATATCGTCTGCGTTAATAAACCACAATGTTATTTCTATGGCGAAAATTTACACCTTTGTCGTTCCGCCACGCCTAAACCGTTCGACTTTTTCTGATTTTCTCTTTTGATGGCACATCTAGGGGCCCAGACCTTTCTTCAGACACCTCAACCTAGTTTTTACACCCAGCCGTTCTCTCGATTCGGTTGTCGAAAGAAAAACATGTTTCAAAATAATATATAGATGAATTTCATGTATTTTTGTGCTTTCTTTCTATCAGAGTAATACGTTATTTTTGTATTTTAGATTTTAATTTATTATTAACTAGCTGAGTGCCCGTTCTTCCCACGGTAGTAAACGAAAATTTTCCCAACATGTGTAATCCCAATTAATTCCAGTGATGTGAAATCTAAAATAAAAACAAAATTATTTGACTCTTGATGTAAAGTTTACGTCATGAGTACTAACCTGGCATCATTGCAATATAATGACTCAAAAAACTATGTCAGTGTCATTCGCGATCAGAAAAGTGAAAAGCTTAGCGGTTTGCAGAGAACTCCTGGCTTTCAAAATGTGTTATTTCTACATTATACACTGTTTTTTAGGTTCAAGTTGTAGCATTAAATACTTCAGACACTACATAAAATGGACAACCGTTTATTTTAAACTAGCTGCGCACCCGCTCTTCATACGGGAAGAAGCGACTATTTTACTAAAATCATATCTGCATGTGGAGAGCAGAATTTTTTTTTTTTTTTTTAAAGTTCAAGTAATCTCCTCTGTATGTAATCCAACGTTAAAATAAATCTATACTAGCAACATGCATATGTAAGTGTTTTTCACTAGAGCGCGAGAATCTCTCATTTTTTTTTCTCGCATTAAAAAATTATTACTGCGAGAAATTCGCGCACACTACAACAAATCGGTTTCTCAAAGGGGGAAAAAAAAAAAAAAAAAAAAAAAAAAAAAGAACGCTGAGTGCAAAAGTGGATTTTCAAGAACTAAAGTCTATGAAAGAAAAAAAAAAAGGGGGGGGTATGGGGGTTCCTGGAAACATTCTGATCCTGGGGGGGGATCTTAAACTGGGTTATTTTTAATGCATGTACCTGTGCTTGATTTAGACTTGGAGCTCCAGTTACACTCAATAAAAATAACTAAAAATCATAAAATACCTTGACTTTGGGTATTTACCTTACAGAGGAATATATATACCCATTTATAAATACCATACCCACTGGACCAAATCTATTAGCAAAAAATTCTCACCCATTTTATAAAAATTTCACCCAGTTTGGGGGAAAGGGTGAGAAATTCTCACCCAGTTTTTTTCTGTAAGGAAAACCCTCTGTTAGAAAACCTATAAACATTTTTAAATAAGCAACGGATTAAAATGCCACTAATCTATACTATTAAAATCTGTGCGCGTCTGTCTGTGTGTGTGTGTGTGTGTGTGTGTGTGTGTGTGTAGCATCATCTCCTCCTAAACGGCTGGGAGTTAAGTTTCGACCGAGGTATCCACGAATTCGGAAAATTTCGAGAAAGAACCTCCGCTAATTTAAATTTGGAAATTCTAATTAGTTTAGGAGATATTGATAAAAACCCCTATCAAAAACGTTAATTTTTGCTTTCCGCAATTCCGTGATTGTAACCCCTGTAGTCAAAAAAGTGAGAAATAAGCATCGAAGTTGCCATGTTTGGCTATTTTATTAAATTATTTAGACTCCTGAAGTAAAAATAATAGAATAATGATTCTTTTCTGTTTAGATTATTTACAAAGTTATTTTTTAATTAAAATATTGCGTTCATGTTAAATCAGAGCAGGAATTCAATGCTTTTTATGTGTAAAAGAATAAGGTATTGGGAGATTTCCGAGACTAATATGTATATTTTTTAGTTTGGCGAAAAAAAATGGCTGATTTGGTGATTTTGAGAAAGTAGTAGATTCTACCGATTTGCACAGTTTTGGGCTTGGCGCAATTTACTGCGAGCAAACCGAAATAGGTTTAGGTTGGTGTGTGTAGGTTTTATTAAAATACGGCGTTAAACTTTAATTTCCATGCAGAAATAGTGCAATTATTAAGGCGATTTTAAGCAATCGATCTTCGGAATTTTCCCCAAATTAAGTAAATTGATTTACCTTGAGGGAATGCCGCCAAATTTCAAAAGAAATGAAATTCTCGCATTCGGTAAATTGGAATAAATAAAACACGTTATAGTAATTTAAAATACTGCTATGCTACTTTTCAAATAGATTCCTGCATTAATTTTTGGGGATGGAACCATACACAAATAACTATTTCCTATTTTGATTGCTGTTAAATCAGTACTTAGAATCATTCTCTGAGGAAAAAAAAAGAAAAAAAAATCTCGCAAAATGGCATACGCAGATTCCTTCTTTAGTACCTTTCTTAGAAAAGTTGGCGATAAATATTCAAATGTAGTGTAACTCCGTGTTTAATAGCGTGTGTTTTTTGCGTTTCTATTTCTAATTCTATGGCACGATTGAGATGAGCCAATGTTACGAGCGGATGGATAGATATTTTTTTTTTAATCCCGCCAAACAGAGTATAGTAAAATAGGAATTCTGTATAAATACGAAAGTCTTTGGAGATGAACGAGAATGCCTATAAATATTGCATTTACTGTGAAGTTAAATTTAGGATACATTTTGGCTATTTGCCATCGACTATAAGCTCTAATTACGCCAATATGGCAGTTCTAGCAAGCATAAATAAATTTCATTTCATGTTCTATTTTAATATTGCTGCAGTTTCCGTAGTTACGGAATCCGTTGTTGCCACTCAAGCTGTTAAATTTAACAATTAAGTGAAACACTCATTTCTACAGCTCTTGACTCGAAAAATGAAAACGCATTGGATATGACACAATTAGAATATTATCACAATCACAACGTCTATAACGCGAACCTGTAACTTTGGTTATTTTTAACTAAATTCATTTTCAAGGTCTTTAAGAAATCCTGTGTACTATGTCAAAGCCTCATATCTTAATTCCGATTAGTTTGCAAGAAAATTGATTAATCAGTATAAACTGAAGCAATGAAATTTTGTAAGCGTTTTTCTTGAAACGAGGAAAATGCAGATTGACGTCTTTGGTGTAGAAGTGGCGATAGGGAGAACTACTTAATTCAGTAACCTTAATGGGGAATGATAATTGAATATGCGCATGCACAAGGACCCCAAAATCAAGAGAATATGAAAAGTCAGGAATATGAAATGAAAATCAAAAATAAATCAAATAATATGAGATATAAGTAATAATAATACGAGAATGACATTGCAATCATGTGTACAACAAGGGTCCCAATTGCTTATAATATTCCCCTAGCAATGACTTAGTCCGACCAGTGGCCGAGCGCTTAGCGCTCTGAACTGGGAGACGGAAGGTTTCTGGTTCCAAACAGGTCGCGTCCGCCGACCTAACCGTTCGGAGTTTTCCTGTATTCCGTTCGGAAAATAAAACTGTACTCGCAACATGCATATGTTAGGAAACATATATGTCTGGTTTCCTCCAAAACGTAGCGTAAATACCGGTTAGGGCCCCTTAGAAAGACCCCTACGGAGGACAACCCCACCCCTTGACCTAGATCCCATGTGTGGAGACTAGAAGCAGGATAGTCTCCAGATTTGTAGCGAGTTCAATTGAACGCCCAGCGTCGTGTGCAACTTATAGAAGCAGTTCTACGATACCGGATCCATCGAGAAAAAGCCTGGGCAAGGTCATCTAAGAGAAGCTGCTTCTTTTTTGATCCCAGTCCAGCGACATTGACGTAGTTTTTGTGCCATCATGTTGCAGTCATCTCAGATTTGCACTCATGACGTCAACGTTTCATCACGATTTAAGTAATTTTTTACTTTTATAGATTCCGCATCAATGGGCTTAATTCGAATTATATGTATAAAGAAAATGTTCTTTTCCTACCGTTCGGAGAACGGGTACGCAGCTAGTAATAATAATAATAATTGCTATTTAGAATCGCTATAACTGTGAGAGGTCGTTAGAGTTGCAGAGTTTACAAATTTCATGCATTTTTTAAAATTTATGACGTCACTGTTTACTGCCGTAAAAGATACCCCAGTTGGTTGAGGGAGTTAATTTGATATTTCGCTCAGTTGCTTTCAAACGGTATCATATTAAAATTTACAACGACGTTGAAAACTTTTTGCTTTATATAGGAATAGGACACTATAGAGGAACGTAATCCAACGTTAAAATAAAAAAATCTGATGTGGACAACACATGACTTCCTTGCACGTCTATTAAATCAAAAATATTTTTGGCACACTTCATCTAAACTTATTTTGTTTGAAAGAGATAAAATATCAGTAATAGTAAGGTTTAGCGATTTCTATCCAAATATTTCGATATCGCCAAGCTGAGTTCAGTTTGAATAAAGATTTCCTTCTGACACTTTATTTGGCGATATTTCACCAAAAGCCGACAAGCTTGAGGTAGCTTGCGAGATTTTGGGGATAGCCAAAATAGTCATTGACCACAGACACAGACTTTCAATGAGTTGAATGCATCCATATACCTCAATGTGCAGGGTTGTCCAAATTAAACTTCCCCAACTCAGAGGCCTCTGCAGGATGTTGTATGGGTGATAATGTGATGCAATTTTGAAAACAGACACTTCGGATCACGCGCTCGTGATTTATTATAAAAAAAAAAAAAATAGTACAAGAAGTTGTCGATAGGTGGCGCTGCAGATAAAAAAAACGTTCTACAGATGTTCTATTTGTGTGCCGTGGTTCTCAACAGCACGAGAAACAGTTGGCACACTGACAACACCATGTGGCGATTGGCTAGTGGCGTCCACGACCGCCAAAGCAACGTCTTGTACGCGTGCAGAATCCACAACATGTCGTACTCTACCTGGTAAAATTCCCTGCTGTCCGGTTCTTTCGAACTTCTGCATCATGTCTCGTAAAGCGCGTGGTGTCATTGGTCCTCGGCGCCTGTCTTCCACTTTTGTAGGGCTCGTCTTTTGGATACGTTGCGCAGAAGCTTTATTTCTGCACACCACGTTGTTGCAATATGCAAATTACTAGTGTTACAGCACCACCTATCGGCAACTTCTTGTACTAATATTTTTTTTAATAAATCACGAGCGCGTGATCTGAAGTGTATGCTTTCAAAATTTCATCACATTATGACCTATACAACATCCTGCACAGGCCTCTGAGTAGGGGAAGTTTAATTTGGACAACCCTGTATTTAAAGTTATCTGGCTCACCCTGTAAATAAATTCCCAGTCGATTGCTGTCAAAAAAGATATTGAAAACAGTTAGATATTACAATATAGTTCTAAATACAAAAGTTCAAAATTCTACGGGTTAAAGTTTTAGATTTTTACAAAATACGAAATAATTTTTGGCTCCAAATTTGGCGATATTTCGGCGAAACTCACCAAGGTCGACCACATATGGCCAGATTTTAAGCATGGAGCAAACAATGACTGACTATCTACAAATTTTGCGATATTTCGCCAAAACTCGCCAAGGACGATGAAAAATCTCGATATTTTGGACATGGACAAAATGACTGACTATCGCCAAATTTGGCGATATTTTGGTAAAACCCGCCAAGGTCGACGACAAATGGCGAGATTTTTGGCATGGACCAAACAATGACTGTCTACAGTTGTGTTATATTGATTATGTCCATAGACATTAAAGTATTGAAATTCTTTTCGGTGGTCCTGTAAATAAACTCTCCAGTAGATTGGAACCAAAAATCGAGATGCACAACTAAATGTTACAACAATCTTATATATGAAATTTCGACATTCTATGACTAATAGTCTTTGAGATTTGTGAGTTAAATACATACACACGTACACCAAAAGTCGCCAAGCTTGGCGACTTTTGTCGTAGTTGTTGAGGGAGGCACGTGACCATGGTCGGATCATTACCTAACTTATATGGTAGGACGGTATTGTGCTTGAAAGCCCCTGAAATTGCCATTGACCGTAATGTATTGTAAATCTTTTGAGTGTTCCTGTAGCAGAACTATAAATCATAAAGACACTTTTTTAAATGGAGAAATTCATTTTATAACTCTTAACTGCATATATCACTTCTGAGTCGTTTGAAATAGCCCAATACCTCTGAAATACACTTTAACCCTTAAACGCGCAGTGATCCCACTCTGGGAACACCCAACGCTGACGTTTTGACTGTTGCCAGTCACGAAGAATAGATTGGATTTCTATAAAAATAGTTGCGGGTGACATAGCTCCCCGAGAATCCTTTACTTTTTAGCACGTCATTTCCCGTAAAAAAATGGTCACGATTATTTTTAACCGCACTGGCATCTGCTGGAAAATGGAAGAATGCGAAAACAGCTGGATCGATTGCCCCAATGCTGAAAAAAGGGCAGCCGTTGCCATCGCTCGACTTAACTACTAGCAAGATAGCGGACGATCGAAACGTTCATCGAGTGCCACAGATCTAGAGACCCTTTGTTGACGCAGCTGGCTGTGCCACACAGCCAGCTGCGTCAAAAAAGTTTCTCTAGATCTGTGGCATTCGATGAACGTTTCGATCGTCCGACATCTTGCTGGTAGTTAAAAAGAGCGATGGCAACGGCTGCCCTTTTTTCAGCATTGGGAAAGGGTTGCGCCTCAAAGGGTTAATGAATTTCGGCCTATAGAGCGTAGTGTATTTCCAATCTTTTGGGAGATTCTTCTTTTGGGAGGTTCGAATCTTTGGGATATTCTACGACCAATAGTTTTTGAGATATGCGAGTTACATACATATATACGTACGTACGTACAGACGGCATGGAAAAACTGGTCAAAATAGACTCGCCATTGGTCAAAATGAGTTGCAGACGCATTTATATATGGTGCATGCTAGTTTACGATGAGAAGCATCGAAAAAATTCTTAAAATTATATTTAGAGGTAGTCAAAATCGCTGTTATCGTCGAAATTTGGCCACCAGAATTTTTCGGGATCACATTACTTCCTTGTACACTTCCTTATACTCCGTACAAGGAAGTAACTATACTCCTGTCCAAACATGTCTCGTAACATGCATATGTTAGGAAACATATATGCCTGCGACATAATTAAATGCGAAAAATAAGAAAGTAAATAGAAAACTTGTAATATATCCAACTTTAAAACAAACTTTGTAGCTTTTAAAATGAAGAACATTTTCAGCTGCGTTAAAATATTTCAATTTTTAAATAAGCAACAGATTAAAATACCATTGATAATAATAATACACTGCGTAAAAAAAGGATTTAAAAAAAATTAAGGAACCTTTTATTTTTACTGATTTTTTTTTTTTTTTTTTGTAAGCAACATTTTACAGATCATTTAATAAGAAAATATCAATATCATGACCATGATATTGAAAAATAAAACATTAATGATAACAAAAATAATTCTTACAATTTGAAACTCTGTAAAAAAAGTAGAAGGACAGTAATCCAATGAATAAAATACAAGCGATGTTAGTAAGGAATACTCTACCCATTAGATTTTATAATTTCGAATATTCTATTTGGCAGTGAACCATACAAAGATTGGATGTCTGTCTGGCAAAAATGATCCCATGAGCTATTCAATGCTTCTCGAAGCTCAGTGATGGATTCAAACTGTTTTCCACCAGCATATGCACGACGAACAAGCATTGCCCAGATGTTTTCTACTATGTTAAAATCAGGGCTTTTAGCTGGCCAGGGTAAAACCTGCACATTATTTGAAACGAACCAGCTTTTAACTCCATTAGCGGTGTGAATGGAGGCTCCGTCTTGTTGAAAGATCCACTCTTCTCCTAATTCGGAGCCATAAGGAAGAAGCTCAGAATTTCGCAGCTGAATATTGTCTGTATGCTTCTGCCTACCACTCAGAAAGATCAGACTTGTTCTACCTCCACATCCAACTGCTAACCATACCATCAAAGTTCCTTATTCAACCCCCCCCCCCCATTTGTCGAGTTGAATAAAATTGTTCTTCGTTCTTCAGACAATGCCAGTAGTACTGGTCACCATCTGGACAGTCTAAATTGAATTTCTTCTCATCTGAAAATATCACATAAGTCCATTCTGTAGTCCATGACATGTGTTCCTTAGCCCAAGATAAACGGTTATCAATATACGTTTGTTTCAACTTTGGATGATGCTTCCGCCTTTTGAAAATGAATTTTTTTTTTTTTTTGGATCTTTTAATGTAGCTGTAAACTGTTTGCCTTGACACATAAGTAAGTCCTGCTTGAATTCGAGTCTTTGCAATACTTCCATTGCACTTTTTAAGCTCGTGAGCAACTTTTCTTTCATCGCGAGTCGTTAACTTTTTAGGTCTGCCAGTCTTCTTTCTCTTTCCGTTTCTGTCTGGATTTCTGATAAAGTTAGAAACTGTATTTGGGCTGACGTGCAGTATACAAGCAATCTCTCTAGCACCTTTACCATCATTTTGATATATATATATTATCTTGAATGGTAGTGTACCTTGGACCAGTCCAAGGTACGCCCGAAATAGATCATTTTTGCCAATCAGACATCCAATCTTTGTATGATTCACTGCCAAATAGAATATTCGAAATTATAAAATCTAATGGGAAGAGTATTCCTTACTAACATCGCTTGTATTTTATTCATTGGGTTACAGTCCTTCTACTTTTTTTACAGAGTTTCAAATAGTAGAAATTATTTCTGTTGTCATTAATGTTTTATTTTTGAATATCATGGTTATGATATTGATATTTTCTTATTAAATGATCTGTAAAATGTTGCGTATAAAAAAAAAAAAAAAAAAAAAAATTCAGTAAAAATAAAAGGTTCCTTATTTTTCTAAAAAAAAAAAAAATGTCCTTCTACTTTTTTTAAGCAGTGTAATCATGAATTTCTCAGTTTATTTCTAAAGTAAGTTTTAATCAAACTATCGCCTCCTTATGTAAAAAAAAAAAAAAAAAAAAAAAAGAGCAGGGGTAAATGCGTTAAAAATGTGGCGTAATTTTTACGTATCTTAAAGCATTTGACGTCATAAATCCTCACTTGCGAATTGATATTCCAATATCCCATTTAAAAACTCCATTGGTTGAAAAAAAACACCCCTTTTTCTAATCCTTTTTGTGGCAACGCAACAAAATTATCTCGTGCCATGATCAATTAATGTAATGGCGAAAACTCTCCGCGTTGATGCTATTATAAATTCTAAACATTAGGTTACATTAAAATTCGTAAAAAATCCCCTAATTTACATAGTTTTTTCGTTTTTATTTTAAAAGAGGGAGAAAAGAATGTTTGACATTCTGCCAAAATATTAAAAAGTTATGACGGATAGAATTCAAGATGCGACAGTTTTAAAATTATTTTACGAAAAAATTCGTCAAATCGGATACTTAGTATAAAAATTCCTAAAAATCAGTAAATTATGTTACATATTCAGAACAAACTGTTTTTAAAAGAAAAAATTCTCTTCTATCCGATGATATGCCATTTTGCTGCGGGTGTAATTTCCGCCGTTATTACGAATTAGGTGAGAAAGAATGCCAGAAATCTCATAAAACATAAAATTAAAAAAATTCTAGGTCAAATTTTCTGTAATGATTCAAAATCGCGGTTGAACTGTAAGAATATAACAAATGATTACATCATAGTTATTTTTATTTCATTAGCCTTCTGTATAGTTACGCTGATCCCTGACTAACAATTCCAGATAGTTAAAAATATAGAAAACAATCTGCGCTACTTTAAAAATCTGAAAAATCCACCCGTTCCTCCCATTTTTAAGCGATTTTTCGTTATTTCAGCTCTTATTTTATTTCTGAGAGTCAAAAATGTAAATCATTTGTGTGACAAAATTAGGTGACTCAAGTGATAGTGACATCATACTGAAGTCACGGTTATCAGGGTTTGAAGGGAAAATTGCTATTCCAATTCTTTGAAAATAGTTTTCCAGATTACACACTTTAGTTTTTTTTCTTTTTCTTTTTTTCCCACAAATAAAATGATATCGCCTGCATGAAGCATTGATATAAGAGGGGCTGTTTACACTTCGATTTTGGTATATAATAAATATTGGATATGAAGTTATTTAAAGTGGACGAAGATTAAATATATTGAGTGTAGACATATTTCTGTCGAATATTTTTCTTAGCCCCCGCAGTGGCGTGCCGAGCAAAACTGGCGCCCTGGGCAAGATAACTTTTTTGGCGCCCCTTTCGCCTATTTTTTATCAAATTTTCTTTGCTTTAGGGCAGATCTGTCGGCGCTCGGGGCATGATAGACCCCCTTGCACCTTTGCCTCCACAACGGAATTTATCTTCTAGTTATTAATATTTGCAAAACGAATTATTTTCTTCTCCACTTTTGCATATCTGTTATTTATTTTTTCAGTATCTACCGAAATGTCTTTTTATGCAAGATAAAATTTAAGCAATCCACAGAATTGCTGCCATTTTTGAATTAATGGAAAACAACTTTTCTCAATGCATTATTATATCTCAAATTTAGAGCAATGATATTCGTAAAATTGATTGGGAAGGGTGTGATTTCTTCACTGTATATTAAATCGGTGGTAGCTGTGTAAAAAAAAAAAAAAAAAAAAAAAAAAAAACTAAGGCCTGCACACCTCAAAATCTGTACAATGTGTAAGACAGTGAAAATGTGAGTACCTAATTTGAATTCAATCGAATGCACAGCATAGACGATAGTGCACTTTCAAGAATTTGTGCCGTAATGTAGTACAACTTTTTCGTAGCCCTGTACAAGGAATATAAGCCCTACAGACGCCAAAACCTATACAGATTTTGTGAGTGACCTATAATATAAATGCCCAATTTGAATTTATTTGAATACACTATTTAGACAATAGCAGACTTTAAGCATCCGTAGACCGTAATGTATAAGAATTGTTTATGAAACCCTGTGAATAAACTATCGGTTCTATGCAGGTCATGCGACGTTGACCTATTATATAAATACCCAATTTACACTCAATATGCACCATTTAGACACTAGCGCAGTTTCAAGAATTTCCCTCTAACCATAATGTTAAAGAATTATGTTTTGTAGTCCCGTAAAAAAAAAAAAAAAAAAAAAAAAAAAAAAAAAAAAAAACTATGAATCCCTTACATACAAAAATCAATTCCGGTCGTGCGAGGATGGCCTGTTATACCCAATTTGAGCTCAATTGAATGCATTGTTTAGACGATAGAACTCTTTCAAGAATTTCCGTGCATAGGCCGTAATTTAAAACAATTCTTTTTTGCAGCCCTGTAAAAGAACTATAAGTCGTATACACACCAAAATTAATACCTGTCGTGCGACGGTAGTCTAATATATGTACTAAATTTGAGCGCAATCGAATGCACCGTTTAGAAGCTATCGTGTTCACTCACATGTACATACACACAGGTATAGGACAAAATAATAGAAACACCTGTGAAAGAATGGAGTCGTCCTTCGCTCAGGTGCTTTCGTGGCTGCTCCTAGAAAACCTGCATCTAAAAATAAAAATTATGAAAAATACTCGGCCCAGCCGACTCATACAACTAAAGATGCATCAAGAATAACTTGTAAAAGGTGTAAACGCATTGGGCACTGGGCTAGTGAATGTGAAAGTGGAAAAAAGAATAATTTTAAACATAAGCCTAACAACTGGGATTCTTATCCACTCTGGATGACTCGCCAATAGGGTTACCAGGCGAAATACAACAACCCTACTCGCCTGAAGCTCTCTCAACAATATCAAATAACGAAAAGCAAAATTTTTGGTATGCTAAGATATATACTAAAAATTATATAAGTTACTTCAGTTATCATCGACCCACGTTTGCAATTGCAAGGAAAGATCAGGAAACCCTCCTACTTCTAGTCGATGAAATAAATGTAAAGGAAAAATGAAAGAAAAAGGGGTGAGAGATAAAATGACATAGTCAATTAGTATCGTTTTAATATGGCAATAATGAAACTATTAAAAAATTAGGGGGGTTCAGGGGGGGGGTCTCCCCTGAAGAGGCTCGAAGACCGAATTTATAGTTATATACTATATATCCCAAGTAGCACGCTTCCGTTTTTAAAACGTTGCTAACACGGAATCGCTTTCCGTTGCAAAAACGTCAAGCTGTAACGCAATGAATTCGCAAATGTGTCATCGCTTTCCACCGATTTAACACCCATTCTTTCCCACGTTTTATAAACGTTTGCCGAAACGAAAAAAAAGACGAAAATGTATCTATTTTGCCACCATTTTCAAACGTTTTAAAATCGTTAAAGCGGACGTACTAAGTGGCGTTTTAGAACCGTTGCAGAAACTATAGTGTGCCTTTATAGCAACCATTTCCCAACGTTTTTAAATCGATGCAGAAATCATAGTACGCCTATTTATCGACCATTTTTCAACGATTTAAATGCGTTTAAACAATGACAATTCGCCACCATTTTTCAACGTTTTAGATAGGTTGCTGCAATAACGAAAAGAAATCGATGATACTTTCAGATTTACAACTATTTTACCACGTTTTAGATAGTACGCATAAAATGTTACTTTGAAATTTTCTAACGAATCATGAACGTTTTTTCATAAACTTAAGTCGCAATAACAAATTAGAATTTTCAGAAACATTTCTTCTTAATCAAAACTTTCCTTAAGTACCCCCCCCCCCATCAAAAATAGTTAATTAAAATTTAAAAAAACATATTCCAATATTAGAAATATGGGAGTGGGGGTATTTATATAAATATATAGTATAAACTAAGCACTATATATACATTAATATTGATATAAATTCCCTGCCCCCCCATATTTGGAATATTTAGATTTTAAAGTAATAAACCATTTTGGTTAGGGGACAGTTGGGGAGAGGGACTTTTTTAAGAAAAGGAAAGTTTTGATTAAGAAAAGGTATTTCTGAAAATTCTAATTTATTAGACGACTTAAGTTTTTAAAAAATCGTTTATGATTTTTTAGAAATTTCACAATAAAACTGTTTACGCATAATACCTAAAATTTAGTAAAATAATTACAAATATGAAAGCATGACCGATTTCTTTTTGTTATTGCAACCTATCTAATGCCCTGAAAAGTATATTCACAATGATTTTTAGACTGGAAATTCTGACTTGTTAATGTGAGTTAAATGTTGAGAACATTTTTTAGAATGGTTTGAATTTAAAATTATGAAAATTAATCATAGAAATATCTAAAAAAGAATTAGAATTAACAATTAAATGTTCATACTTTTTTATAGATATATTTGTGTCAATTAGAATCTGTAGTATTCAGTTTTCCTTAGTCTCTATTAACATATTTTCGATAGAGGCTGCATTATTTCAACACGTGTTTATACAAATGCACATGAATTTATAAAATTTTTACTCCATATTGCACATATGTACAATCTCCGGCCGCGGGCCGGATGTGGCCCGCCACGGCTTTTCATCCGGCCTTAGAACATATCAAAACCTATATAAACCAATCAAAATCCCATATAAATCCCAATTATACTGCCCGCGACATCACTAACATCCTAACGTTTAGCCCGCGACTTATTAAAGGATCCCATACTTGCTGTATTCTTTCAGATACCGTGAAGCTTGGTAAAGGTATTACCGGTATATATCCCAACTTTTGTACAATTTCACTTTGCAATCAGCATGCTTTGCCATCTATAATCACTTAATGTTCACTTAACACACTAAATTATGATCATCTGCATCTTTAAAACAAGTAATACTATTTTAAATTATAAAAATCGGTTATCCAAAAAATGAAAAGAAAAAATATATATTATGATCATCTTATAGCCATCTGAATCTTTAAAATAAGTAATGCTATTTTAAATTATAAAAATCAGTTATCCAAAAACAAAACAAAACAAAAAAAAAAAAAAATGAAAAGAAAAAATATCAACAATAATATTAGTGATTGCAATCAACTGCTAATGTCATTAACTCCTTACTATATTTTTTTCTGTAATAAGTAACTTCCATACAAAAAGAAACCTTGAAATATTTTTATTGGAACATATATTCAAGCAATGTTTTTCTGTTTGTTTCACATTTCAGTGGTACAAAGTCTAAATTTAGAATGCATTCCATGCCTTCTTTCATAACTTTTCATCAGCATCTCCAAATTTTCAACTTTTTAGCCATAAAACCTGAAAGAAATACGAAAGCAATAATTAGAAATATAGATAAGTTTTTTTGGGGGAGGGGGGGGGACTGCTTTTACACATCCCTTTCCTATTATTTATTGTTAATACAATTTACATTTATTCTTATAGTTATGCAAATTTTCATGTTTCTTGCTCCTAGTTAAACGATCTTTGTTCTTTAATTCCGAAAGCAATTTAACATGTTTTCATCACAATAAACTCAATTATGGGGTTAGCCATCCTCATCCCAGTGACGTAGCAATAGTGAGGCAAAGGGGCAGACTATCTCAGGCATCAAACTAAAAACAAAGATGGGTCTGGCAGGACATCTAAACTTAAAAAGAATAGGGGAACAAATTAAAGTACAGAAATGGAGGGGGGCGGGACTCCTAGACTTAGAAAGAATAGGGCGGTAAACTGAAGGTCTCTAATGGGCACAAATAACCTTCGTTATGCCAATACATCTTCCTAGACTACTTCATATCACTCCTGCATAAAACAAGAAGAAATTATTTTTCAGCACATTGGGGTAGAGGGTCCTGCACATGTTTCAAACTATAATCAAAACTTCTTAATTCCACGCCCCACCATGGCTGAGTGGATAAAGCACTTAAAACGGTAGATGGCGGAAGTGTGGAAGTCCTGGGTTCGCGGACCCCATCGCACGGCTGTCGATCTAATTGGCCAGGAGTTTTGGTGAGTTTTTTAATGGTCGGTAATGTAAATAAGCGTTAGAACCCTCATCTTAGGCAGATACCCCTCGTACAGGTTTGCTTTTTTATACACAACACACCATCTTAATTCCACAGCTGGAATATTCGTATTGGGTAAATTCCGTATTCCATAGCCACATAAATTGCCAGATCTGGAAATACATGTATTTACGGTTATCTTAAGAGAATTAGTACACGGAAGTTCTTCAGTTTCGCATTTTTGACAGGCAGAATAGCGACGCTGTTTTCTGAAATGCAAAACAAAAGCTCATATTTTGAATTAAAATTAGTAACAAGAACGTAGCAGCACCTGTGATACATACCTCTCATATGAGAGCCTGGTTAAGACAATAAATACTTTAGTCAACACACATTGGCGTAGCTGTAGCTTTCTCAGGGAAGGGCTTCTGCTAATGAGAGGTGGAGTTCATTCTTCGTATAAAATTTGATTTTCAGTAAATTTTACAATAATTATCTAGTGAAAATGTTCAATAGCATTAAAATTTTTTAAATTCTTAAAAGAGTAAATGGTGTGTGTTAAGACTAAATTATAAAATTTGCAAAATTAATATAATCTCTCTATTCTAAAAAAAAGTAAAGGCCGCTGTCGCCGCCGCTGGCGCTGTCAAAGCTTGTGGACCTATCTCCTCCTAAACCGTTGGGATTTGAGTTTCGACTAAGGTGTCCACAGATTCGAAAAATTCCGAGGAACCTGCTAAGCTGACTTAAATTTCGAAAATCGAATTATTTTAGAAGATATTAATAAAAAACTGAAAAAATAAACCGAATGGTTGCTATATTTGGCATAAAATCATTCATTCCTTTGCAACAAAGCGTTTCCAAGTATCTAGAATCGCGTGAAATTTACAAACATGAGTTAGAATTACGCCCATTTTACGCCAAAATAAAAACTATATGAAATAAGTAACTCAAAATGTGTTACACAAAGTTGACAATTTTCAAATAATAAGTTCGCTTAGACAACAGGAGTTTAGAATGAGCGATTATTCGTTTTTCCAAAACAGAATAACTAATATGTTGAAAATGAAAAATAATTAAAATGCAGATTATTTTAAAGCCGGTTCTCGTCCAGCTGGATTATTTGCTACCAGTAGAAATATTTGGCGGCGTTAACTATGCCATTATAGCAGTTATAGTACACTTTGGATATTTGCTAGCGCGACGAGATGGTATAGTTCGTGGTGTTAATTACGCCAATCTGCAAACGATTATGTAAATGAAAATATGGATAACGGTTTTCCGGTAACCTTAAATGAACAGTAAATATAGGTTGTGAGAATGTGTAAATCGCCAAATAATGAAAATTCGCCATTGGTGGCAGGCTGTTCTATCTGTTCCGTAGTTTTCATTAACTTTACATGTACGTAAGTCGCCAAATAATGAAAAATCGCAATGGGTGGCAAATTCGCAAGGTGTCCAATAGGTTTTACATCATTAAAAATGCAGCTGAAACAGATGTTCTGATTTTATTACGCTTTAGCTCCTAATTAATATAACTTTTGAATGGCAACATTAAATATCATTGTGTTTCTGAGGAGTGCTAATAATTTTTCCAGCGATTATAAGCAGAGTCCGCACTCCAGGTGGAGTATAGCTCAGGACCCGTACAACACGGATTCCCATAACAAAATATCTTCCGTATTATGAGGGGTAGGGGGTCTACTGTAGTGTGAAGTTAAAATTTTTATGTACCAATGAAGATGCAAGAACCAAGCAATGTGTAGCTTAGTTCAGTAACATTCTATGTGATCCAATCTTCGGGTTTTGTCTGTTGAAATTATGTCTTTTTTACGAATAAGCCTGATTAGGGGCCGAATGCCTCATACGAAAATCGAGCGTAGCGAGTCTGGGGGTCTTGGCCCCTAGTCTTGTAAAATTTAATATAAAGTGTCCAAATGTTATACAGAATTAAAATTTTTTACAGAATACCGTATGCTATTTTGAGCGATGTATTCAAAATGTGAGTAATTGTCTGTGATTAGCGTTTGCGCGTAAACTAAAGGGGTCCAGACCCCCTGTCCCAATGTTTTATCTTTTATATCCCATGTCCAAATATCAAGGATAATAAACTTTTCTGAAACACCACGGACTGTATAAATAACAAAATTTTTGCTTTTTGCTCTTTAAATTTAAAGTTTGATTCATACTCAGTAGTATACTACTCCTCAACAACATAATACTGTCTTTGAACTCGGGTATCAATTTAGATTAATAAGATTTTACAAAATAGTTTCTAAGTTGTTGAATTATTGCTTTATTTTCATCAATAATAGCAAAATTAATTACGACATTGATCGAACTGAGAAAAATAAAACTTTACTGAACACTATTGTTAACGGTTAAAATAAGCATTAAGCATGATTTCCAACATGAAATATTGTGTGAGTGATCTTATATAATAAAATTTGAGAGTAAACAAAAGTTTGTAGCTGGCTGGACACAATGGACGTCTGTGACAGCTTACTCTTCATTATAAAATTGGAACTATCTTGCAACCTTTTTACGAGGTATTATATATATTAAATTAATAGTAATAAACGGTTTTCTAAAGGTTACTCAAGAAATGCTGCCAAGTTTGATAATCATCGCAAAAAAGGCTACGTTGTGTTAGAAAGTTTTATAATCGATGCGTTTAGCATGATTTATATTTGTTGTTTAAATATGAAAAGAACACAGATCGTTGAGGATATTAAGAAATGTTTATAAAATGTATTCTACGATGTATAAATTTACCACATGTAATGAATTTAAAAATCCCAACTACATAATAAAATACCATTATGTTATCGCAACAAAGCAGTAACCAGATCAAGATACGTGCAATATGAAAACGAAAACAATTAAATAAAACAGTATTGCTAATTATTTCAAAGGTTTTCATAACAACGATTCAAAATGACAGATGTTAAAACTGCAGAGAATTTCATTCCTTCCGTTCCTAAACGGTTCCAAGTAACAGGCATTATTATTGTATTTAAAAAAACGGTACACTGGAATCAGCAAAAGAACTCTGGAACACATTCTCATATTTCCAGATGTTAATAGCATCAGACGATCACTACATTTCTTTATGCGCTTTGCGTTATCCTTTTGATAAGTGTCTCTAAAAGTGATTTATCTTGCTCCGTTTATGAAATTCATGTAAGCAACGTAGCAATAATAACATTCTTGAATGAATAATTAAACGTGAAAGAGGCGTCGTTGGTAATGCCTCCCACAAAAAGAAAAGTTTGGCCGCAGATAGTATAGAACAAGTTTCACAGCGTTTGAAAACACTGTATGATTATCGGCCAACAGATAATACAGAACAAACTGGTCGGACTTTGAAAGCTATGGTCGAACATTCCCTAAAAAAATTCTAAGGCTGATGTAGGAAATAGCGATTGAGAGCCTTGTTTATTTTAAAAACTTGTTTTATTTTTCTTAGATACAGGCTCAATACATGACACAACGGCGAGCTGAAAAATATACTGCGCCTTGCTCAACACGGCATTCTGAGAAGGATTATGCATAAGAATATACGGGCAACTATTTTAAAGACAGCCTTCATGAATAAAGATTATCCATTTCGCGTATCTTTCTTCAAGAAAACACATATCGTTAGCAGAAATACAATCAGTACAATACATAATATTATCATTTACTTATAGTCTAAGAGCCAGCGACTGCCAGACCTTCGTCATAGTATAAAAGCTGAAACTTTCTCTGCGCATATTCCCCAATACAGGTAGGAACAATCGGCCACTATAAAGTTTGGATGATCGTGGCTTTGGCAGGTAACAGGTGGCAAAAGTGTATAAAATTGCAGAAAATTTTCGTCATTTTATAAAGCTTAATTTTTTTATATGTTCTTCTACGCAGTACTAGAAAATGCACCGAAAATATTTATGATATAACAGACGTACAAGAAAGTCATGTGGTGTCCACATCAGATTTCTGATTAATGTATTAAGATGGAAATTATAGTGAATAATTTTTGATTTTCTTTTAACTCATAAATATTTCTATTTAAAGAAATTATTCGATAAATCCAACTCCGTGACTTTGAGGTTGTCTGGCGGGGGTTTGCCACTATGGAAAAGTGTCTAGCAAGGGATAAAGTGACTTCTAGTACTGCGAAGAAGGACATATAAAAAAATCACGCTTTATGAAATGACGAAAATATAATCCCGTTTTCCATGACTTTGACCCAGACAGCACATAAGCTTAAATTAAGCTTGAGATTTGGCTTGGCAATGCAAGGTTGGCTTAAACTGGATTTTCACTTGCAAAGTGCGGTGATGGCGCCATCTGTGAAAGAGAATGGACATTAATTGTCTAGCGTCCTCAAATTTGTTGAAAGTTCGTAAAAGATGTGTTTTAACGGGGATGGGTTTTTTATTACCAGTGCCATATTACCGGCAGGGCAAACGGGGCAACTGCCCAGGGCCTACAGATTTTAGGGCCCAAAAATCTTACATCTTACACTTTTGTAATTTTAAAATAAAATTACAAAGGATAAAAAAATTCAGAAGTTAAATAATTTTTTTAATTATAAAGTATGAACAATGAAAATAATTCAAATTTACATTTGTATAAATTAATTTAAACTTATTTTTAATTCTTCGAAATGCTCTATATCGATATAGCATACCAATATATGTAGGAAAATAACTAACCACATTTGTAAAAAGAATTTTTAGCCTTAAAAAATAGCAAAATTTTTCAATTATTTGTTATTATAAGAAATATTTACAAAAATGACTAAAGTGTTTGTATTCCATACATGTTATGTTAGCAACTGTGATATAGCATTTCGAAGTAACGTTTAACTATCTGTTTCTTTGATTTCAGATTACTTAACACAAAATTTGTGTTAAGTAAGTAAACCCATTCTATATTTCCAAATATGGAAATTCTTCAAAATAAAATACAATTATACTACGAAATTGATTTCAAAATCAGTCGTTTGTCTCGATTTTGGCCAGCGGCAGTATTGCTCTTGAGTGTTGCGAAAGTTTTAAAACATGTGTTGCTCTTAAGTTTATATTATGTTTATTTCCCTATTAGTAGAGTCTCTAAATCACACATAAAATTATTTTAATTTAGATGCATCCCATGGAAAAATAAAAACAAAAACAAATAACATATCGCCCACTTATCAATCTGGCCAGAAAACCGCTTAATAATTCACTTCAAATTTTAGTCATAGCTGCACAAGGCTCCGGTGGCTGAATGGATAACGCGCTCGGCTACGAATCGAAAGGTCCCGGGTTCTATTCTAGCCACGGACACTCGATGGAAACAGATTAAAATAACTTAAAATTACAGCATAGAGGGGGAAAATGCGCGGAAAAATAAAGTATGTGGGGCGCGTTCGCCAGCGGGCGCCCCGTGTATTTAGAAAAATTTTTTTTGGGAAAATTTTTGAAGCTTGAAATTAAGCTTGAAATGTCAAGCTTAATGTAAACTGGGCAAGTGTAAACTAGAACACTTGATTCAAGCTTGCATCAAGCTTACACGACTGGAATTTTCAAGCTTAATCCAAGCTTATTGACTTGATAAATCAAGCTTGCTGCAAGTTTGCTGTGCTGTCTGGGGAGGTAGGTTGTCTGGCGGGGGTTTGCCACGATGCAAAAGTATCTGGCAAGGGATAAAGTAACTTCTAGTACTGGGCCGAAGAACATATAAAAAAATCACGCTTTATGAAATTTCGAAAATAGAATCACGTTTTCCATGACTTTGGGATTGTCTGGCGGGGGTTTGCCACAATGGAAAAGTGTCTGGCAAGGGATAAATTGATTTCTAGTACTGCGAAGAAGAACATATAAAAAATCACGCTTTATGAAATTACGAAAATAGAATCACGTTTTCCATGACTTTGAGGTTGACTGGCGGGGGTTTGCCACGATGCAAAAGTCTGGCAAGGGATAAAGTAACTTATAGTACTGCGAAGAAGAACATATAAAAAAATTGCGCTTTATGAAATGACGAAAATAGAATCACGTTTTCCATGACTTTGAGGTTGTCTGGCGGGGGTTTGCCACGCTGCAAAAGTGTCTGGCAAGGGATAAAATGATTTCTAGTACTGCGTAGAAGAACATATAAAAAAATTAAGCTTTATAAAATGACGAATATTTTCTGCAATTTTATACACCTTTGCTACCTGTTACCTGTCGAAGTCATCCAAACTTTACAGTGGCCGATTGTTCCTACCTGTATTGGGGAATATGCGCAGAGAAAGTTTCAGCTTTTATACTATGACGAAGGTCTGGCGGTCGCTGGCTCTTGCTCTATTACTTTTCTATCGACATTTGAGGCAGTAGAACAGCACACCGTTTTGTAATGGCGGACTTAAACAAGCGACTGAGCTGGATAGTGACTTGAACTTGCAGTATGTAACATGGAGTTCGCATGCTACTCTTAAATATCCCAAAATGCAACCATTATGCAACGTTTTCGTTGCATTGCGTCTTAAAAATGGAAAAATGGACTAATATGAAACGGTTGCAAATTGGTTTTAAAAACGAAATTTTCGCAACAAAAAGAGCAGGGTAAAATGAATTCCAAACCGCAACGTTTCTGCCACGTCACAAGTTTGGCATATTTGCAACGTAACTAATATACAACCTTTGAAACGAAAAAGCAACGTTTCTGCTACGTCAGAAATAGGAATATCTGCAACTTAACGAAAATGCAACCATTGCAACCAAACTGCAACGTTCAAAAACCATTATGTGCTACCTGGGATGTGTGTGTGTGTGTGTGTACGGGCACGCATATATGACTTTTGACCCCCCTAGTTTCGAAGCCCAAGTTACGCCCATACTTTGACCGTCCAATAAACGGCGGGCACGTGTCGCAAGAGTGTGCCACCTAGTGGTGATGAAAGGAAGGGTATCAGTCTAGCATTTGGCAGTGTGAGAGTTGCATGAGAAAAATCTGTTCCTAGCAAAGCGCGATTATGTCCGACCTCTTTGACCTTAAAAGAGGCATGATAATCAGAGCTCACCTCGCTGGAGCGTCCGCATCCAGAACAGCGAACCTTGTGGGTGTTTCAAGGACCACTGTATCAAGGACTCTGTCGGCATACATAAAGTTGGGTAAAGTGTCTTCTGCGAAGCACAACAGCGGCAGGAAGTCGAAGTTGTCGGACCGTGATAGACGGGTGTTGAAGAGGATAGTCGCTCGAAAACGCAAGACTACACTGCCGGTGATAACGTCCGAGATGAATACCCACCTTCAGAACCCCATATCCATGAAAACTATTCAACGGGAGTTGCATGCTGCTAACATTTATGACAGAGTAGCTATTCCAAAACCGTTAGTTTGAACGCGGAATGATTTGAAGAGACTACAGTGGTGCCCAGGGGCGGATCCAGAGAAATCATCTAGGGGGGGCTCCGTTTTTCATTAGGATGATACATTGATTTACTTTGATACTTTTTCTCCCAATGTGTAGACATGGTATAAATAAGTATGCCATTAATAATGCCAACTAAATAAGTATGCTGTCTGCTGCAAGAACCGTCGAAGAAAACTCGGAAAGGAGAGGGGGGGGGCAGAGCTATCGTGCGCCCTCACCGATCAAGTTACGGCCGATGCTCATAAGCTACGTGTTTTATGCGTTTCAGTGGACAACGGGACTGATACGGGAAAATAATGTTCCGTTGCTCTCTCCATTGCGTTGGGGGACAGTGTTTTAAATTTAACACATTAATCTTTTGTTGATAGATCCCGACTGGCCATTAAAAGTCGTAAATTTCGCCAGAAAAATGTCGCCTTAACCCCTGTAGTGACGACAAGACGTGGCTAATCAGCAACGGCAATTATTCATTTTGTTGTTCGCGGGCCTTACCCATTAACATTTTAGTGTGTACAGAGTACAACTGCTGAATGCAATATTGAACCCATTTCACAGCCACCGTGCAATATAACGACATTACTTTACGGTACACCTGATATTATCACTATTACCTGCTATTTACAATTTGAGCTTTCTTTTTTAAAACCAGACCAGCTACACATTGCCAGGTACTCGCTTTGTCTGATATCTTAGAATATGTTTTACTTTTATAATGAGGATTTGTACCCATACGGCTGGGTGGTGTGGACAACTTATGATAGCAGTTAAAAGAATGAAAGCTGTACATATTGCGGAGGGTTGGATTGTTCGTCTATGCTTCAGCATCACTTAAGGCCGATGCTGATTGCTGCTGCGTCTAACGTGACTGCAGTGGGTAGGTAAGAGGGCATTCTCGTCACGAATTTTACGACTTTTTAATGGCAATTCGAAGTTTACTGATAAAAGATTTCTGCACTAAACCGCAAACTCCGTTCCTTACAAAATGGAGAGAGCAACGGAAGATTTTTTTTCCGTATCAGTGTGCCGTCGTCCATTCAAATATGGTGTAACCTGCTAAAATGACCACTTTGGTAAAGAGATCGTCTGTCCCCTACTAGCAATTTTGCTCGGCTGTTATCGGCTGGCTGCGTGGCCGATGGTAGCCCGAGCAAAATTGCTAGTGGGCTCTATAGTGACAACTTTAATGCAATTTCGCTTTACTACCATCGCACTTTACCGCCTTTGTAAGGTGACCAGTTTTGTTCTTCCCAAGGGTAGTACCATTACACAGGTTCCACTGTACAAATAAAACTGGGAACACTGCTCCAGCCACTGTGGCGATAGCGAGTCAATAAAGTGTGCCTCTCCTTCTGTTTAAAAATAAAAGCTCTATATCATTTTTGTAAATAGAGAAATTACGTTTAGTCCACAAGAATTCAATAAGTATTGGTGTAAATATTCTTGGTATATATATATATATATATATATATATAAACATTACAAATCAGAAGCTCGCTAAAATCCCACATTTCTAGAACTGCGCAGTTTTAATTCAGTTAGAACAAAGGAATCTGCTTTCAAAAGCTGCAATTACTACACGGTCCCTTGCAATTCCTTTGTAATTTTGTAGACGGTCCCCACGTCCAGTCAATCTGGCGTCTTAAAAGCCATAACATACCTTGAAAAACCGCTGCCCAGATTTTGGGATCTGCCAATAATTGCAAATTGCATAGATCATGTGACACGACCTCAAAAGTTAATAGAAGGGGCTGATGCAGCCCAGCAGCGATTTTTTCGCGTGACAGCAACTGTCAAGGAAAGATGTATCGAATCATCCAATAAAATAATGCAACCGCAGTTCGACTGATTCTTCCACTGACAGTCATAGCGGCCGAAGGATTTTCACAGCTCCCTCCAGGGCTTTGCCGGCCAGCGAAGATTGGCCAGGATCCCACAATAACGGCCCTAAGCCAGAGTCCCGAGCCGCTTCGCCTAATGCCCAACCCCGAGAATGGGTCTCAAACAGCCTCGCGTCCGCCCGCACACGACTACACCTTCCCGTAGCCGTTTAATGCTACACACAAGAATAACATTTCCCTTTACACTTTGGAAGGTGCCTGGTTCAAAACCAGTTCGCGTCCGCCGACCTAACTGTTCGGAGTTTTCCGTGCTTTCCTCCGAAACTTAGAGTAAATAGGATTAAGCCCCTTAGAAAGACCCCCACGGAGTGCACCCCACCCATCGGCTTAGATTCCATGTGCAGATAATTGGCCGTAATCCTACAGCACGAAAACCAACCCTTTACACTTTACATTCTTAGGACTGTGAATATATTTCTTGATATATCGGCGTGTTTAAAGATGTTACTTTTATTATCATTATATTATTTTATTATCCACAAAACATTATTTTAAGTTACCTTAAAAAAAGCTAGTAAAAACAAGCAATACAATAAAATTGGATTTCATGAAAATCAAAATGAGTCAGTTGTTTCATTTTCCGCCTTCCCGTTATTCTTTCTTCCAGATTTTCTCATGTGAAATGCTTCAGCTTCCATTTTATGAATTTTTCTAGCTAACCAGCCGAAGCCTGAAAATTTTGCATTCCAAATTCTTCTGCCAGAATAACAACACTGCAGTAATTGCTTGATTTTATTTTATTTTGGTAATACGAACAATTATCTACATGAGGGATCTAGGCCGAGTACGGGGTGCCCTACGTGGGGGGGTTTTCCTAAGGTGTCTTAATCCGTATTTATGAGAAGTTTCGAAGAAAACTGCATAAGACTCCGAACAGCTAGATTGACGGACGCGCCCTGAGTTTGAACCAGGCACTTTTCTTCTCCCAGTTGCGAGCGCTATGCGCTCAGCCACTCGTCTGGCCTCCAGAAATTGGAGTTATGTGATATTATGCGGCAAGCCTATACTAGAGGCATCTGCATTCTGGGGCGGTTGCCTTGGTCGGAGGATTTTTTCAGAGGTTCTGACGCGTATTCACGTTAAATCTGGAGAAAACCATCTGGAAAAACTCCAGATAGTTAGATTGAGAGCCGCGCGGAAGGCCCAAACGCCGGACCTTCACACTTCAACCATCTATCATGTCGAGTGTCTTATCCACTCGGCCATGGTGGGGCCCAGAAATTAGAATGTTGGATGCTCTTGCTTCATGCAACCATTTGCATGCAGAAGTGCCTTAGTAAACTCTTCTGATCGGCCACATTGACTTTTCGGCCGTTTGGATTTGGATCCCGAACTAAATTTTTGCGCTGCTTCAAGAATTCTATCTTTGCTTCTAAAATACCTTTGAGAATACACTGAGGTAGTTGAGATTGTCTTGCGAATTGCACTTTTGACATTCCCCGACACTTTTTTCCCCACTCTTTAAAAATTTTTCCCTTGTTCCTGTAGCGTAAGATGAAAAAAAAAAATTCGTTGTTAAACAGAAACGACGTCGTCTTTGAATAGAAATTTTTTACGTTGGAGTTGCTGGTACTTTGAAATATCGTCTTTAGAAAGAGATCGTCGTTAAACAGAAAGTCAACTGTATATACAGTGCTACTTTTTAAAATTACAGTTCATGTGAAAATTTACAATTTTTTTAAAAACTTCCTTAATCCATAGTGTATTTCTAGCTCTAGGGTCGGGGGCTCGAGCCCCCAGAGCCCCCCCCCCCCCCCCGTGGATCCGCCACTGGTGGTGCCAAGACCACCTAAAATGGACACAACTGCAATGGGAAAGAGTCATCTGGTCTGATGAATCCTCTTTTACACTATTCCAGACCACCGGACGTGTGTTCGTGTGGCGAACGCCTGCAGAAGCATTTCATGTTGACTGCCTGGTTCCAACCGTAAAACATGGAAGTGGGTCTGTGATGGTGTGGGACGCTATATCTGCCCGTGGATTGGGTCCTCTCGTTGTTTTGAGGGGGGTGATCAAAGGTGACCATTACCGAAGCATTCTCACAGATCATCTTCACCCTATGCTTCATACTCTCTTTCCGGGAGAACGTCCTGTGTTTCAAGATGACAACGCCCGGTTCACACGTCTCACTGTGTTCAAACATGGTTACATGAGCATAATGATGAAGTGGAACATCCAACGTGATGTCCTCAGTCCCCTGATCTAAATATCATTGAGCCTTTGTGGTTTTTTTTAGAGAAAAAAGTCCGTACTCGGTTTCCTCCTCCACGCACACACTCTTTGAACTCGAGAGACGGCTCTACAAGAGGAATGGCTGGAAATTCCGATGAACTTTATTTGTCAATCCCACGTGGAATGCAAGCTGTTATTCAGGCCAAAGGTGGCCCAACTCCTTATTAATAAAATAAGTTCATTTTTTCACAGGTGTTCCTATTATTTTGTCCTATACCATACCTCGTAAAAGTAGTGTTAGTTTTAACGCACGTATAGCTCCCGAACACCGTTCAGAAAATGTACCCAGGTTCAATAATTTTAACAGAAATAAACAAATAAGATTTGTAATAGGGTACTAACCCCTATAACTTCTTTAATAGCTAATGATAATATAGTTAATTTTCATACAGTTAGCGAACTCTTTCACTTTTCTTTTCTTTTTAACTAATTCCCCACACAAACTTTTATTCATACCCCCTTTTTTTCTTACCTCATCTCCTCAACAACCCAGTTTTCCGTTGCCACCTATTTTGGAAGACGGCAAGTTAATATGCTAATCTCTAGATTTCACAAGTAGCGTAAAAGAGTGCATAAGACCTTACTCAAAACATCAAAAGCTCAGTCGAATTTTTTCATGATTACAATACTTTCCTTACATGATACATGTTGGGAAAGGAAAAATGATAATTTCTATTCATTTATGCGGTGCTCTAAGATTGTGTGTAATGAAGGCAAACCTGCACTAGTGGTATCTGCCTAGGATGGGGGCTGCCTTGATCGGAGGACTTACTAAGGGGTACAAATGCTTGCGCTGTACTCAGAAAGCATCTCTCACTTACGTGCATTGCAAAAGATCATAAGTGAGAGATCTCCGAAAGTATAATAAAATAAATAAAATTAATATAACTCCGTAATATAAAATAAATAAAAACTTTGTGAAATAAATAAAAACTAGATGAAAAAAAGCACACATAAGATATGTGTGCTTTTTTTCACAAAGTTTTTATTTATTTATCATTTAGCACCAGTATTTTGAGTGTTTTTTCCGTAATCTCCGTAATATTTTTATTTTGTTAAGAACCGTTTCGTAAAGTTTTATAAAAAATTGATCTGTAAGTTAAAAGATTGCTTAAATTATGTTAACATCAATTGTTTTTTCAACATCCGTTTAATTTTGTCGCCCCCTTCCTCTCCCTTTTAATAAACATTTCATTTATTCGATATTGTGGATTTTCATCCATCAAATCTCGCATCTCCGAATGAAAAGCTGAAATGCCGCCCCGGGTTACATTTATTTTTTAAAAACCGTCTCCAGGCAGAAGTTAATACGTTCTTACTGCTGTATTTCTTGTTCAGTATAAATTCCTTTTCTCTAAATTGCGCCTGAACGAACGTGCCAGTGCCGAAGAGAAATGACGATTCTTGACGCCTGTAATCTTATACGTGTCTTCGGTCTCTTGATTGAAAGAGGTATCGTGGCTCTTCTCATTTGTGCTGGACTGACTTTTTCTTATCTTCGGGACGTGACTTCTGCGATCAGAACTAATACACTTCATATCGTGTCTTTCCCCCCCCCCCCTTTCCTTCTCTCTTTTCTTTTGGTCGACTTTATCCGATGTGTGAGGATTCGCTGTCACCCGCAATGAGCCGCTACGAGAAGTGAAAAAGTCATCGATTTTCTTTAGATCTGCTCTAAAGTGCATTGTCCGGACAGAAGTAATTACAGCCCGCAGCGTTGTGTTGGAAAAAGGGGCTAGTGAATACAAAATAGTCGCGCAGGAGTTATCTCGTAAACATTTCCACTCCACATATAACCCATAATCATTGTCATCCGAGCGGGCAACCGCCGGTTTCCAACCCATATTCATAAGTGTAGTATGGCTGAAATTCTCTGAGCTAGGACTGTTCTGTAAAAGTAGCAACACATCTTTCAAAGAAATCTTTTAAAAAACGGTTTATAAACATAGTACGTATCCACCTCATGCTGCACCCGCAATCGTTCTTGGGACTACGCCAAACTGTGCACCATCGTTTACAATGAAACATCTTCGCTCGAAGATGTGCAAAAAGCGAGCGAAAATCATGCAAAATCGCCTTGAACATTTAGGCAGCCACCCCGGTGCCGATCCTAAGTAATTTTCTAAAGGCTGTATTCACCAAACTTTAAACCCTGGAGTTAACTCAGGAAAGCGAGCTATTTCAAGGGTGAGTGAGAAAATGGTATTCACGACGCAAAAAGCAAGAGTTACCCTAATATTTGACCCTTACTCCAGGTGCAATTTCTAATTCGTGCTTTGAGAGACGGAAACTGCCGCGGAAAGCAGGGTTTTATAAAACCCGGTAAAACAACAACAACAACAACAACAAAAAAAAAACAATCCAACCCAGGTCAGGTGGGATTTTTTTTGGGGTCTTTTGGGTTTTATTAAGATTTTGTATTGTATAACACTTTTTGGACTTAAATTTTATAGTTTTATTTCAAAAGAGAACAATTTTAGTCTAAATGAAAACTTTCATTACAAAATAATAATTAATTAATTAAAATATAAAAATAAATTCAACAGTACCATCATTCAGTACCATCTTTTTCTGCTGACATTCATAAAAGGCTCCTAATTTGTTTTATGACCATAGATAAAAGTACACTGCCCTCCAAAAGTTAAGGTACAACCTGTTTTTTGTGAATAATATGGAAACGAATGAACATAGAAGCAAAAAATTTGGACTAACTGAGCACTAAATAGTTCTTTATTGAGTACGACATAGAAATTTACATAAATTCAACACAAACATGGTGTAAAAGCAAAAGAACACTTTTGGTTCGAAAGAGCTATAAAACAATATTGAAGAGTCCACTTTTGGAGAAAACAGTTTATCAAAGCTTTTTGTGGAAACATTACAAAAATGAGTTCTAATAAGGAATGTGCCCACCCTTAACTGCAATGCACTGGCGGCATCGATTCTCCATGCTGCTAACTAAAGTTGTCGGACACCTCAATAGGGAGCGAAGACCACGCACGGATGAGTCCTTGTTCCAGCTCATGCAACGATCTTGGAGGAGGACTTGAAGCAGCCACTTGTCTGCCAAGGTAGTCCCAAACATGTTCTGTCGGATTGAGGTCTGGAGATTGAGCTGGCCATTCCATTCCCTCCAAACCTTGACTCTCAAGATAATCCTCAACAAGTACAGCTCGGTGAGGTCGGGAATTATCATCCATCAGAATGAAATCATTGCCAACAGCATATGGCCGAACATAGGCATCAAGGATCTCGTCCCGATATCTCACACCAGTCATAGTTCCTCCCTGGAACACATGCAGGTCAGTGTGACCATCGAGTGGGATCCCTGCCCAAACCATTATTCCACCACCTCGATAACTGTCTTTCCACAGTGTTGGATTGATGGTATCGGGTGCTTCGTTCCTTCCATATAAGCAGACGCCCTGAATCGCTTTCCAGTGTGAATCTGGACTCGTCTATAAAGAGTACAGAAGCCCATCGCTGTCTGGTCCAAGGAACGTCCGTGTTCTCTTAGCCAAGATAAACGGGCTACTCTCTGTCGTCCGTTGAGGGGGACACATACAAGTGGTCACCTTTCATAGAGACCTGCATTGTGAAGAAGCCTTCGCACCGTAGTAGCGGATAGTCTTCTCTCTGATGCTACAGAGTGGTCTGCAACAAGTTGCGCCACAGAAATGCTTCTTCTTTTCCGAAAGAGCTATAAAACGATATTCTGTGTGTCTTGTAGCTCGTGGTTGGCCTAGAACATGTCTTCTCGGCACAGAAGCTTCCGTTTGATATTGATTCCAGAGACGGTTGACCATACTTAGCCTGTGACAACTCCATTTCCATTCATACGACCGCCCGCCACCTTAACGAATCGGGCATACAGTTTCTCTAAGACATTGCGGGACCCTGCTACCTATTGTTAACGAATCTGCTGACAAAAGTTGTAAATCAACAAAAGTTACATAAACACATTTTTCTCTCACTCATATAAGTCTGTTCTTTTCTATTAAAAAAAAGTGGTACCTATCGTTTTTGCATAATTTTGCATAAAGTTCATTTTTATCATTTATATAAACCATAAATTTTACTATCAGTGTCATTTTTTTTATGGTGAGCTTCGAAAAACATGTTGTTCCTTAACTTTTGGAGGCCAGTGTATATTATTGCTTGCTTAGAAAAATATGTTGTTTTTGATTGGTTGTTTTCTATTACTTTTTAAATTTATGAATTTTTTATTTTTTTTACCTTTGTTTTTTAAGTCATAGTTATATTTTCTAGATAGAATAAAAGTTAGTAAACCCTTTGCAGGACAACTTATTACAGAACTACTATTTATTTAATAATTTTCTATAAAACTAATCTCTTTAAATACGTATATTTTTTTACTTTAAAAAATCTAGAATTGATAGCATGTCTGATATTAAATCCCACATAAACAATGTATAATGAACTAGCAGCGTGGCCCGGCGTTGCCCGTGCAATGAATGAGAAATGCTATTTACCTTAAATATAGATTGTAAAGGGAAGGAATGTGAATCCTCCCGCTGGAATGATAAAAAAAGGACACGGGATTTCCCGCTGCAACCAAAAAAAAAAAAAAAAAAAAACCACGGTACCTAATAAAATACAGAGGTTGCCAGGAATTGGACTTGGCTAGGCTGGAATGTGAATCCTCTCGCTGCAATGATAAAAAAAAAGGACATGGGACTTCCCGCTGCAATAATAAAAAAAAAAAGGACATGGGTCTTCCCGCTGCAAAATAGAAAAAAAAAGAACAAAGCACCCGATGGCGTAGAGGCTCCGGGAACTGGACGTGGCTAGATTTCTCCTCTTCTACCTGTCTGTGTTCTATCAATCATTTTTCAGAGATCGAATTTTGTTGTTTTTCTAAGGCACTTTTAGTTGTTTTATTTTATTTCTTCAGTTTTTTCTGAAATAAATAAACTAAACCAAAACTTTCAGGGTAAAAGTACAAATCTTTAAATTTGGGGACTTTTGACGTCCCCAAGAAGTCAAAGTATTTTTGATGACAAATTGAAAAAACGATCTATATTTGGGGACTGTCCTCGAATTTCGAGGACGTATGGTCACCTTAATCTCCACCTCTCTCCCCCCCTCTCTCTTCTTTCAGGACGCCAGAAGAAATTCCCCCCTCCCGCGAAGCGCGCTCACAGTTGAAGCGACCAGAGGGGGAAGTTAGCGACTTTCATTTTGCGGAATTTGCAGTCAACAGAGAATTTTAACCTGCGATCTTTTCAGAAAAAAAATCATATAAAAAAATCTAATAAACATTTCTGCACTCTTCAAAATTTAAAGGAGGGAGAAGTAAATGTTTAATAAGCGGTAGGAAGATGGAAAATTTTTGCCCGTTAGGTTTTTCGATGCGACAGTTTAAAAATAGCATATTTTTAAAAGCCGTACATTTTCTTCGAAACAGGATTTCCTTTAAAAAATCCCCAAAAATCGGCAAATGTAAGTACAATTTTGTAACAAATTTTATTTGAAAAAGAAAACTCTGTAGTTTCCGATGATATAAAAAATATAGTATTCGGACAGAAATTTAGCTCGCGATAACGTAAAATGCGAGAAAAATGGCCAAAAACCTTACAAAACATAAAATAACTCAAAAACTATTAATCCGATTAATTTCATTTTTATGGCATTAGTGACATTATCATTCATATGATTCATAGTGACATTATGATTCATTTTTATGGCATCACTCTTGTCCTATTTAGTGAGCGTGCCAAATTTGGTCCAGATCCGTCGAAATATCTGGACGTGTATAGCGAACAAACAAACAGACAAACAAACAAACAAACTCTTCTCTTTTATATATATAGAAGATTAGTTTTATATTTCTCAGTACTTAAGTAATGCAGCATTTGACGCGATTTTCCCAATGTGGTCTGAAAGTTGGTTTTCCTGCATTAAAAACGCATAACTAATGCAATACGGGTTGGTTTCCTAAACCTGAATTCATTCTTGAGATACATGCTTGTAAGTTGTAAGAGACATATCCCATTCTTTTCTTATCTGCGAGAGGATTATTTTTTGTCATTATACTGATAATTACATATTTTATTCGTATTTGAAAACTTATTTATTAAAGAGATAAATTACTAAGTTATATATCCCTGCCTGCACTCTACACCTGTTCCTTTCAAAACAAACATTGGCGATAGAATGTATTATTATTGTTAAAAAATTATTGTTTTTATGTTGAAGTTGCAAAAATAATTATATAAAATAAACTGGTATATATTAAAGACTATGTCATTTTATCCCTCATACCCCCCCCCCCCCCCTTTATTGAAAATTGTCCGAAAAATGTGTCCCAAAAAAGCCACATAAAAATGCTGCATAATTTTACATATATTTAAATACTATTAGTTCACAACAGCTTTAATCTATTGTTACAATATTTCGTAAGCTGTAGAATATGCATCACATGTGTTTTTCTATAAATAGGTTACAATCATAAAAATTTCAACATAAAGTTACCAGGCGAAATACACGAAAGATGAGAGATAAAATGACATAGTCAATTAATATCGTTTTAATATGGCAATAATGAAACTAAAAAATTAGGGGGTTCAGGGGGGGGGGTGTCTCCCCCTGACGAGGCTCGAACAGCCGAATATTTATATTGTTACGAAATTTCGGGGCAACCCGCTGTTCTGGGGCTTAAAATAGTTTAAAATTCGTATTCTACGCTTCAAATAGTAAATTTTGCTTTTTGTTACATCAAAATCGGTCAACTAGAACCGCACATACGGAGGTTTTGGTTTCCCCTTTGTTTTTCTATGGGGTTTCTAGAAATCTCGAGAAATATGGGTCGTAGGGCTTCGGTAACTTCACTTTTGGGGATTTATGTTTGGCTCCAAATTTGGCGATATTTCGTTAGAAGTCGCCAAGCATGGCGACATTTTGGTCATTTGACGCGATTTTCCCAATGTGGTCTGAAAGTTGGTTTTCCTGCATTAAAAACGCATAACCTAATATTTCTCTTCTATGGCCTAATCAAAATTCCCGCCTTTGGAATCTTCGTGAAATAGACTTTTCTGGAAGCTTCTTGTACCTTCTGCGTCTGCTATAAATAGAAGCGGCTATAAATAGATCTTTCCTTGTCAGTTGCGGTCACGCGGAAAAGTCGCTGCTGGGCTGCATCAGTCCCTTTTATAAACTTTTGAGGTCGTGTGACATGATCCATGCACGTTGCTATTGTTGGCAGATCCCAAAATCTGGGCAGCGGTTTTTCAAGGTTTGTTATGGCTTTTAAGACTACAAAACGAGAGACCGTCTATAAAATTACCAAGGAATTGCAAGGGACCGTGTAGTATTTTCAGTTTTTGAATGCGGATTCTTTTGTTCCAACTGAATTAAAGCTGCGTAGTTCTAGAAATGTGGGATTTTAGCGGGCTTTTGATTTGTAATGTTATATATATATATATATATATATATATATATATATATATATATATATATATATATATATATATATATTACATTACATTATATATATATATATATGTAATGTAATATATATATCTAATATAATGCGCTAAGTTATGTAGGTAATATCATATGTATTTACTGTCAAAGAACAAATTATTTAAATGAAAGAAAGGAAAAATTTTGAAATATTTAACAAACCCCCCAAAAAATATTTCTGTGAGGGTTTTATTGTTTTTTTTTTTTTTTAAAGTGGGGTATTTTGGGGTTTGTGGGCGGGTCCAAAACCCTGATGGTGTCGTGACTCCCGAGTTAGGGAAATCGAACATAAAAAAATATATATAACGTTAATAAATTGAAGTTACAAATATTCGCTTAACACTTATTTTATTTTTCTTGCTGTGAAACGCATAATTTACATTAAAACGAAAAACGACTGCACTTAAATGTTCCGCGTGCTAATATTTCACACCATAATAAATTATCGAGAGTTGACGTCACCAAATTACTCCCCCACCAGTAATAAGTTACATTTCGGAGGAAAGTAAGCTATTAAATAAAGTCCCTGAATCGCACATGTAAACGTATTGTCCTACCTTTTCAAGATTGCTTTTGCAACACACTTGGTGTGCCATTCGATTTCGGTGATTCGTTGGACTTAGTATTTGTAGGTTCGGGATTGCCCATTTCAGCTAAAAGGTAAGCTGGTTTCAAGCGATCCAGAGTCACATTGCATTTTTTCCCTGTTATGTCTATAGTAAAATATTTGTCTGTACCTTCAATTACAGGAAATGGTCCTTCATATGGAGCATATTGTTGGCAGATCCCAAAGTTTTCCAATAGTTTTTTAACCCAGCCTATACGTTGAAAAACATGAGAACAATCTTGCAGGTCTTTATTTACAAATATCTGTTGACAAGAATTTTTCCGACTTGGTCTTGGTATGATGATTTCCATTTGTTTCTGGAGATTATTAGCGAAACTCTTCGATGCTGTCTGGATGCTTGGTTCGCTGGAAAACTCTCCAGGGAGTCTGAGACTCACCATAAACAATTTCTGCAATCGAATAATTAGTGTCTTCTTGAATAGCAGTACGCAAACCAAGAAGTACTGTTGGCAGAGTTTCTGACCAAGATAGATTGTTATGAGCTTTCAATCCTGTTTTCAAAGTTCTGTGGATGCGTTCAACTTTGCCGTTACAGGAGGGGTGATAGGCTGTTGTGAGTTTCAGCTTAATACCACCGATTTTAGACAAAGTTTGGTATGTTTCACTTCGAAACTGCGCTCCTCTGCCGTTGAACTAATTAAGCTGTTGAAACTTGTAATAAATGAAACTATTAGAAAGAAAAGGATTATTTCAACAGTATATGGCTACGCAAATATATATATATGCAGGGGGATTCAGAATTCTTGTAAAATATTTTAGGAGGTGATAGAAGAGCTCATGTGCAGCACAAATCAACATAGAACCCCCGGTCTATCTCCAACTGTTTCCCCACAATCACGGATAGAATAAAAAAGTTCAAAAACTTAGTAAATCCTTCATATTTGTAGTTTCTAGACACGTTAGACAAAAAGTAACCCCATATATTTAGAAAAAACAGAAATAATCCTACAAAATGATATTAATTGTATTACAATATGTGCATTTCACGACGAGTTACAAGCAATGAAACAGTAGAAAAATGCAAAATGAAATACTTGCCTACATTTTAAAGCGTTAATTCCTTAAATACCGTTAAAGATACAATCAGTCTAAAATTTACTAAAAATTAGCCCATTTTGATAGCTTTCGAAGAAGCTTTCAGTTAGGTACATCGGTTGCCGTGTTCAGAAGAAATTTAAATTTTTCGTCACTACAGTTCACTAAATTTCTAGTTTCTAGAAAAAGTGGGTCCGTCCACCCAAATCGATGGCCGGACCCACTGATGTTTTTTTGGGTCTCGCAAAGGGCCAGCGTTAGCATATTTTCGAGGGGCACTTCCTCTTTTGTTTTTAATAATTTGTAATTTTTACTTTAAATAGTTCTATTTTTAGAAATATTTGGTTTCCCTAAATCGACATTTGTTCACGTTTCTGTATGTACGGTGCACCTTGGAAAAATGACGTAAAAATCAAGCGCGCTTCCTCTATGGCTGAATCTCGCAGCCTTTTGCGTCACACGGACATTGCCGAACGAGAAAAACCAAAATAACGGAACCCAGAGATTATGACCCGAACACAACAGAAGAGGTTGCAATCCCAGAGACGTTCTACAGAAAAGCGCCAACTCGCCAGTTTGTTGACAATCGCCAAGCGGTGGGCTAAAGCACATTTTCACCAAATATTTTATAGTAGTTCTGAATAACCCTGTATAGGGGTCGATGCAGACGAAAATTGGGTCCGTTTACCGACTCTAATCGTGGTAATTGAGTCCGACGAAAACTGGGTCCTTCACAAAATTACAATCGATTAAAACGGCTCCTTCGCAAAAATATAGTGGATTAAACGGCCCTTCATTGGCATTTCACCCTACGTTTTAATCGTTTTATCATTTTAACAAAAAAAAAAAAAGTTACTTTTATTAATTGGTATGAAAATTTACAAAATAAGTGTTGAAATTCTCTAAATTAAGTATTGAAATTCACAAAAATAAACAATTTTCACAAAGATGGGACCCTGGAAAAAAAGCCCTGGATTGACCCCTGCTGTGTTATACAGTAAGGTATTTTGGCTCCTCTCCAGAGACGGCACCCGGTGCGGCTGCACCGTTTGCTCTACCCTATGACCGGCTCTGAATCACCTCACCACTTCACCAGATTACCCTTTTTGTAAAACTCCTCTTTCTGCTGCTTGAAGAAGTTCTGAAAGTGCCTGCTGCACTTTTATATCCGACAGGGACCATGGACCTTACAAGGATTTTTTAAAGAGACTTGAAACGTGAAAATCGTATGGTGAGAAATCAGAATTCTAAGGTGGTTCCTCGAATGTCTCCCACTTTAGGGAGTTTAACTTCTGCGTTGCAACATTTGCGATATGAGGACCAGAGCCCAATCAAGACAACTGTGGGCCCAGGGCAGAAAAAAAAAATTGGGCCCCTTGAAATAACCTCCCCCTTAAAAAAAATAAAAAAAAAAACTGAAAGTTAAATATCTTACCCCCTTCCAAACACAAATTTTGTTTTAAGTAATCTGAAATAAACGAATACAGTTCCATGATGTCAAAGAGACAGATAGTTAAATGTTAAACGTTATATCGAAATGCTATATCACAGTTGCTCAGATGTACGGAATACAAGCACTTTTTGTAAACAGTCATTTTTGTAAATATTTCTTAAAATAAATTATTCAAAAATTTTGCTATTTTTTAACATTAAAAATACTCTTTACAAAAAGTGATTAGTTATTTTCCTACATATTGGAATGCTATATCGACTATAGAGCATTTCGAAGAGTTAAAAATAAATGTAAAATAATTTATACAAATGTAAATTTGAATTATTTTCATTGTTCATACTTTATAATAAAAAATCTGATGTGTCCAACACATGACTTCCTTGCACGTCTATTAATTCAAAAATGTTTTTTACGCACTTCCTCTAAACTTATTTGTTTGAAAGAGATAAAATATCAATAATAGTAAGGTATAGCGATTTCTAGCCAAATATTTCGATATCGCCAAGTTGAGTTCAATTTGAAAGATTTCCTTCTGACACTTTATTTGGCGATATTTCACCAAAAGCCGACAAACTTGAGATAGTTTGCGAGATTTTTTGGATAGCCAAAGTGGTCATTGACCACTGACTTTCAATGAATTGAATGCATCCATACACCTTAATGTATTTAAAGTCATTTGGCTCACCCTGTAAATAAATTCCTAGTCGATTGCTGTCAAAAAAGATATTGAAAACAGTTAGATATTATAATATAGTTCTAAATACAAAAGTTCAAAATTCTACGGGTTAAAGTTTTAGAGTTATACAAAATACGAAATAATTTTTGGCGCCAAATTTGGCGATATTTCGGTGAAACTCGTCAATGTCGACGACATTTGGCGAGATTTTAAGTATGGACCAACAATGACAGATTATCGCCAAATTTGGCGATATTTCGCCAAAACTCGCCAAGAACGATGACAAATGGCGATACATTGGGCATGGACCAAATGACTAACTATCGCCAAATTTGGCGACATTTCGGCAAAACTCGCCAAGGTCGAGGACAGACGGCGAGATTTTGGGCATGTACCAAACAATGACTGACTACAATTGTATTATATTGAAGATTTCCATAGACATTAAAGTACTGAAATTCTTTTTGGTGGTCCTGTAAAGAAACTCCAGTAGATTGGAACCAAAAATCGAGATGCACAACTAGATGTTAAAACAATCTTACATATGAAATTTCATAATAGTTTTTGAGATTTGAGAGTTAAATATGCACACACGTACACCAAAAGTCGCCAAGCTTGGCGACTTTTGGCATAGTTCTTGAGGGAGGCACGTGACCGTGGTCGGACCATTACCTAACTTATGTGGTAGGACGGTATTGTGCTTGAAATGGATGAATGCCCCTAAAATTACCATTGACCGTAATGTATTGGAAATCTTTTGGGTGTTCCTGTAGCAGAACTGTAAATGATAAAGACACTTTTTTCAATGGAGAAATTCATTTTCTAACTCTTTACAGCATATATCACTCCTGAGTCGTTCGAAATGCCCAAAACCTCTAAAAAAACGCTTTGATGAATGTCGGCCCATAGAGCGTAATGTATTTCGAATCTTTTAGGCGGTTCTGTAGATAAACTGTCCAGTCGAATGGAACCGAAAGGGGAGGTGCACAACTAGATGTTACAATAATCCTAAATATAAAGTTTCAACATTCTACGCCTAATAGTTTTTGAGATATGCGAGTTTAATGAATTTCGGCCCATTGAGCGTAATGTATTTCGAATGTTTTGGGCGGTCCTGTAGATAAACTATCCAGTCGAATGGAACCAATAGGGGAGGTGCACAACAAGATGTTACAACTATCCAAAATATGAAGTTTCGACATTCTACGCCTAATAGTTTTTGAGTTAGGCGAGTTTAATGAATTTCGGCCCATAGAGCGTAATGTATTTCGAATCTTTTGGGCGGTCCTGTACATAAACTATACATTCGATTGCGACCAAAAGGGGAGGTGCACAACTAGATCATAGAACAATCCTAAATATCAAATCTCAACATTTTACGACCAATAGTTTTTGAGATATGCGAGTTACATACATACTTACGTACGTACGTACAGACGGCATTGAAAAACTGACCACAATAGACTCGCCGCTGGTCAAAATGAGTTGCAGACGCATTATTATGATCGTGCATGCTAGCCTACGATGAGATGCATCGAAAAAATTCTTAAAATTAAATTTAGAGGTAGTCAAAATCGGTTTTTTTGTCGAAATTTGGCCCCCAAAATTTTTCGGGATCACATTACTTCCTTATACTACGTACAAGGGAGTAAAAAATCATTTAACTTTCGAAATGTTTTTATCCTTTGTAATTTTATTGTAAAATTATAAAAGTGTAAGATGTAAGATTTTTGGGCCCTAAAATCTGTTTGCCCTGGGCAGTTGCCCCGTTTGCCCTGCCGGTAATAGGGCACTGATGAGGACGTGCTTTATCATGGAACAAAAACGCCCCATTTCTCATTTTCCCCGGTCGTTTCGCTTTAATTGTAAGTCGTAATCTTTTCAGATTTTGCAGTATCATTCTTCAATGATGGAGAACATAGATGCTTGAAATCAATAAGCAGTGGTCCCGAGTAATCAAAGAACAGGATAATCATCACTTTTCCAGCAAATGACGGCTCTTGAACTTCTTGGGATGAAGGATGACACCTGTGCATGGTCGACATTTTTTGACACTGGTTCCCAGGGGTGGCATATCATTTACATCTCCTACACCAATGTAGGGGCATTTTGACAACATTGAAACACAGCAAGTGCTTCATCATGGAACAAAAACGCCCCATTTCTCATTTTTCCCAGTCGTTTCGCTTTAATTGTAAGTCGTAATCTTTTCAGATTTTGCAGTATCATTCTTCAATGATGGGGACACATAGATGCTTGAAATCAATAAGCAGTGGCCCCGAGTAATCAAAGAACAGGATAATCATCACTTTTCCAGCAAATGACTGGCTCTTGAACTTCTTGGGATGAAGGATGACACCTGTGCATGGTCGACATTTTTTGACACTGGTTCCCAAGGGTGGCATATCATTTTCGTCTCCTACACCAGTGTAGGAGCATTTTGACATACACATTGAAACGCAGCAAGTGCTTCATCACGTAACAAAAACGCCCCATTTCTCATTTTTCCCGGTCGTTTCGCTTTAATTGTAAGTCGTAATCTTTTCAGATTTTGCAGTATCATTCTTCAATGATGGAGACACATGTATGCTTGAAATCAATAAGCAGTGGTCCCGAGTAATCAAAGAACAGGATAATCATCACTTTTCCAGCAAATGACTGGCTCTTGAACTTCTTGGGATGAAGGATGACACCTGTGCATGGTCGACATTTTTACTTCCTTGTACGTAGTATAAGGAAGTAATGTGATCCCGAAAAATTTTGGGGGCCAAATTTCGACATAAAAACCGATTTTGACTACCTCTAAATTGAATTTTAAAATTTTTTTCGATGCATCTCATCGTAGGCTAGCATGCACGATCATATTAACGCGTCTGCAACTCATTTTGACCAGTGGCGAGTCTACTGTGGCCAGTTTTTCCATGCCGTCTGTACGTACGTACGTACGTGTGTACGTACGTACGTATGTAACTCGCATATCTCAAAAGCTATTGGTCGTAGAATGTTGAGATTTGATATTTAGGATTGTTCTATGATCTAGTTGTGCACCTCCCCTTTTGGTGGCAATCGAATGGATAGTTTATGTACAGGACCGCCCAAAAGATTCGAAATACATTACGCTCTATGAGCCGAAATTCATTAAACTCGCCTAACTCAAAAGCTATTAGGCGTAGAATGTCGAAACTTCATATTTTGGATAGTTGTAACATCTAGTTGTGCACCTACCCTTTTGGTTCCATTCGACTGGATAGTTTATCTACAGGACTGCCCAAAACATTCGAAATACATTACACTCAATGGGCCGAAATTCATTAAACTCGCATATCTCAAAAACTGTTAGGCGTTGAATGTTGAAACTTTATATTTAGGATTGTTGTAACATCTAGTTGTGCACCTCCCCTTTCGGTTCCATTCGACTGAATAGTTTATCTACAGGACCGCCCAAAAGATTCGAAATACATTACGCTCTATGGGCCGAAATTCATCAAAGCGTTTTTTAGAGGTATTGGGCTATTTCAAACGACTCAGAAGTGATATATGCTGTAAAGAGTTAGAAAATGAATTTCTCTATTAAAAAAAGTGTCTTTATCATTTATAGTTCTGCTACAGGAACACTCAAAAGATTTCCAATACATTACGGTCAATAGCAATTTTAGGGGCATTCATCCATTTCAAGCACAATACCGTCCTACCACATAAGTTAGGTAATGGTCCGACCACGGTCACGTGCCTCCCTCAAGAACTATGCCAAAAGTCGCCAAGCTTGGCGACTTTTGGTGTACGTGTGTGCATATTTAACTCTCAAGTCTCAAAAACTATTATGAAATTTCATATATAAGAATGTTGTAACATCTAGTTGTGCATCTCGATTTTTGGTTCCAATCTACTGGAGAGTTTATTTACAGGACCACCGAAAAGAATTTCAGTACCTTAATGTCTATGGACATCTTCATTATAATACAACTGTAGACAGTCATTGTTTGGTACATGCCCAAAATCTCGCCGTCTGTCCTCGACCTTGGCGAGTTTTGGCGAAATATCGTCAAATTTGGCGATAGTCAGTCATTTCGTCCATGCCCAAAGTATCGCCATTTGTCATCGTTCTTGGCGAGTTTTGGCGAAATATCGCCAAATTTGGCGATAATCTGTCATTGTTTGGTTTATGCTTAAAATCTCGCCAAATGTCGTCGACATTGACGAGTTTCGCCGAAATATCGCCAAATTTGGCGCCAAAAATTATTTCCTATTTTGTATAACTCTAAAACTTTAACCCGTAGATTTTTTAACTTTGTATTTAGAACTATTGTAATATCTAACTGTTTTCAATATCTTTTTTGACAGCAATCGACTGAGAATTTATTTACATGGTGAGCCAAATGACTTTGAATACATTGAGGTGTATAGATGCATTCAATTCATTGAAGGTCTGTGCTCACTGACTACTTTGGCTATCCCCAAAATCTCGCTGACTATCTCAAGTTTGTCGGCTTTTGGTGAAATATCGCCAAATAAAGTGTCAGAAGGAAATCTTTCAAATTGAACTCAGCTTGGCGATATCGAAATATTTGGCTAGAAATTGCTAAACCTTACTATTATTGATATTTTATCTCTTTCAAACAATTAAATTTAGAGGAAGTGCGTCGAAAATATTTTTGATCTAATGGACGTGCAAGGAAGTCATGTGTTGGACACATCAGATTTTTTGACACTGGTTCCCAGGGGTGGCATATCATTTTCGTCTCCTACACTAATGTAGGAGCATTTTGACATCAACATTGAAACGCAGCAAGTGCTTCAGACACAGCCACCTGATTTGCTTTTTCTTCAGATTTCAACCTCCGCGGTATCCACTCACTGTAAACCTTACAGTTGCAGGCTGATTTGTTGCGTGTTACCGTAGCTTATGTCAAGATCCTTTGAAAGAGCACAAATGGGTAAGTGACCCTTTGCGCTCTAATCGCATCATACTGTGACTGATTGTGACTAATGACGGATTAAAACGGCCCTTCTGACTGATTGTTGTATGTGCTGAATGTAGATGGCTTCCCAGATTTGCATCTACAGTCAAATCCCTACTAGCTCTGAAATATGAGCAACTATTTTACTAGGGTATGGTTTTCGACTGACATACTTCTTCATACACATAGCTGCATTCTCCAATGAATGGCTACCGAATTTTGTCTTTTGGCAGCTATATATATATAAAAAATAATAGCACATGATTCCTGTTAGATGCATTTGGTAACAATTTCTCCAATATTAATGTTTCAGTATTTTATACCTTCACTTCCGAAATAAATGAATGCCACAATAATCCATGCGTCGAAGTCAGTCCTGTATACCTGCATCGATAACATGCAAATTTGCATATTCGCTGCAACCACGCCCTCAAAAACGCAAACTTTTTGATCGCAATCAATGAACACGGGTAAATTTGTAAAACTGGCTGATCCCACCACCCCCTTCTCTAAGACATTTTTTTTTGATATTTTATTTCTTTCAAGGTTGTAAGAATGTATATTAGTAAAGCTTTGCAATGCATTATTTTATGGGGGAATTCCTTAGAAGAATTTTTCTGTTCTGAAGTTGCATGGTTTGTTTGTTTGTTTGCCAGGAGAGGACAGCTCGCGTCACTGAATGTGTCGCTTAGAGCTAAATATACGTCCTTCCCGGAATTTCCCGCCACAATTTGGAACGACATCAGAAGGTTGGGGGGGGGTGGCTTCTGAAATATTGGCACCCCTCGGAAACTGCTAGCGACCGCCGAGAGGACTTTCGGAACCACGGATTTAACGTGCACGTACACCACATGTACACGGTGGTCCTTAGTGGTACGCCGGTATCGAACCCACAACCTTCCGGTTACGAGTCCAACGCCTTAACAACTGGGCTACCACGGCCCAAGTTGCATGGTTAAAAAAATTAATACATAGATCTGTCCTGTTGTAGGTACTACTGTGCTGTATTATGCCTTCCTGAGCTAACATGCGTCGTCCAGGCGCCCGTAGCCTATTATCTATGGCAGCCACTGCACAAGCTTGGATTTGATGTCTTCCCATCGACACAAGCCTCCTCGGGTTCGGGTGAGTTTTACTCTATTCATTTAGTCTGTCATTACCATTGTTCTGTTTGTTCTGCCATGATTTTTGTGAAAATAGACAATGGATTTTTCTTATATTTAATAACTCAGTAGCCGCCTCCTGCGACCAGTTGGTTTGCCATCTTAATAAATCTTGTTCGCAGAGAATCCTGTTTCTCACCGGCTTCCATGACACTGAAATCTCTCAAATTCTGAATGGTATTTAAAATTAAGATGGTTACAAACAGGGGTGGCCCTAGGCAGTAGCGGATCCAGGGGAGGGGCTAGGGGGCTTCAGCCCCCCCAAAAGAGATTGCTAAAGGGTAACATTCTGATTTATTATACACTTTAAATAGCTAAAATGATTCTATTTTATATTTAGCCCCTCCCCAAAGCATGCACATTGGTTTAGACTAAAATTTTGATTTATAGTACATTTTAAGTGGGTGAATTAAGCTTTTTTAAAAATTTAGCCCCTCCCAAAAAAAAATTCTGGATCCGCCACTGGCCCTAGGGTAAGTGGCGCCCGTTGCTAACGTAAGAAAGACGCCCCCTTTTATGCTCTACTTAGTTTTTGAGTTCGAAATGACGCCTCTTCGCAGCCGGTGCCCCGATGCGATGCTTACCGTGTCGGGCCGCCCCTGGTTACAAAAATAAGATGGGGTTTAATGATAAAAACCTACAAAAAGGTATAAATTATTTTCGTCCTATATTAATTCTGAAGAGCTTCTGGATATATTGGCCTTTATCAAAAAACGGAAAGGAAAAAAAAAAAAAAAAGTAAGAAAATCTGAAACACTTTCAGATTTTAAAAAAGCTCTAAAGCGCTTTATATTAAAAGCATATTATAATCCATGGGTCTTCCGTATTTTCTTTCCTTATTCCATTAAGTTGGAGAGTATATCATTATTCATGATTGTGATTAAATAAAATTAAAATTGATATTTCTAACATCTTTTTTCTGAATGTAACACAATAGAAATACAATGGGGGGGGGGGGGGGAGATACACAGAAAAATGCACAATTCAAACTGAATGAAAGTTTCAAAAACTTATTTCCTTGTTTGTGTAACACGTATTTTGCTTAAATTTGCTTGTTACTTCCTTGTACGTAGTATAAGGAAGTAATGTGATCCTGAAAAATTTTGGGGGCCAAATTTCGACAAAAAATCCGATTTTGACTACCTCTAAATTTAATTTTAAGAATTTTTTCGATGCATCTCATCGTAGGCTAGCATGCTCGATCATATTAACGCATCTGCAACTCATTTTGACCAGCGGCGAGTTTATTGTGGTCAGTTTTTCCATGCCGTCTGTACGTACGTACGTACGTACGTATGTATGTAACTCGCATATCTCAAAAACTATTGGTCGTAGAATGTTGAGATTTGATATTTAGGATTGTTCTATGATCTAGTTGTGCACCTCCCCTTTTGGTCGCAATCGAATGAATAGTTTATGTACAGGACCGCCCAAAAGATTCGAAATACATTACGCTCTATGGGCCGAAATTCATTAAACTCGCATATCTCAAAAACTATTAGGCGTAGAATGTCGAAACTTCATATTTTGGATAGTTGCAACATCTAGTTGTGCACCTCCCCTTTTGGTTCCATTCGATTGGATAGTTTATCTACAGGACCGCCCAAAACATTCGAAATACATTACGCTCAATGGGCCGAAATTCATTAAACTCGCATATCTCGAAAACTATTAGGCGTAGAATGTTGAAACTTTATATTTAGGATTGTTGTAACATCTAGTTGTGCACCTCCCCTTTCGGTTCCATTCGACTGGATAGTTTATCTACAGAACCGCCTAAAAGATTCGAAATACATTACGCTCTATGGGCCGAAATTCATCAAAGCGTTTTTTAGCGGTATTGGGCTATTTCAAACGATTCAGAAGTGATATATGCTGTAAAGAGTTAGAAAATGAATTTCTCCATTAAAGAAAGTGTCTTTATCATGTACAGTTCTGCTACAGGAACACTCAAAAGATTTCCAATACATTACGGTCAATGGCAATTTTAGGAGATTCATCCATTTCAAGCACAATACCGTCCTACCTACCACATAAGTTAGGTAATGGTCCGACGACGGTCACGTGCCACCCTCAAGAACTATGCCGAAAGTCGTCAAGCTTGGCGACTTTTTTGTGTACGTGTGTGCATATTTAACTCTCAAATCTCAAAAACTATTATGAAATTTCATATATAAGATTGTTGTAACATCTAGATGTGCATCTCGATTTTTGGTTAAAATCTACTGGAGAGTTTTTTTACAGGACCACCGAAAAGAATTTCAGTATTTTAATGTCTATGGACATCTTCAATATAATACAATTGTAGACAGTCATTGTTTGGTACATGCCCAAAGTATCGCCATTTCTCATCGTTCTTGGCGAGTTTTGGCGAAATGTCGCCAAATTTGGCGATAATCTGTCATTGTTGGTCCATGCTTAATATCTCGCCAAATGTCGTCGAAATTGACGAGTTTCGCCGAAATATCGCCAAATATGGCGCCAAAAATTATTTCGTATTTTGTATAACTCTAAAACTTTAACCCGTAGAATTTTGAACTTTTCTATTTAGAACTATATCATAATATCTAACGGTTTTCAATATCTTTTTTGACAACAATCGACTGGAAATTTATTTACAGGGTAAGCCAAATTACTTTAAATAAATTAAGGTGTATGGATGCATTCAATTCATTGAAAGTCTGTGGTCAATGACTACTTTGGCTATCCCCAAAATCTCGCAAACTATCTCAAGTTTGTCGGCTTTTGGTGAAATATCGCCAAATAAAGTGTCAGAAGGAAATCTTTCAAATTGAACTCAGCTTGGCGATATCGAAATATTTGGCCAGAAATCGCTAAACCTTACTATTATTGATATTTTATATCTTTCAAACAAATATGTTTAGAGGAAGTGCGTAAAAAACATTTTTGATTTAATAGACGTGCAAGGAAGTCATGTGTTGGACACATCAGATTTTTTGTGTAACACGTATTTCGGATTTGTGTGCGTGGCCCGAAGTCCGGTTATAAATCTACGTCAGAAGGAAAAACTTATTCAGGTGTATTCTTTATCCAGGCATAGCAAACGATATAAGTTTATTTATTAAAAACTGTGTATTCTATAAATTTGCGCCATCTGTCGACTGCCCTGTAAAATAAAAACTCAGTTGTATTCTCTCTCTCTCTCTTTTGATAAAAGATAGCTTTTTGTATATTACAGGAACAGTGGTTTTTTTGTGCGATAAAAAGTAATCTATATGTTAATCCAGGACTTAACTGTCTTTATTCCAAATTTCATTCAAATTCGTCAAACCGTTTCAGCGTGAAAGAGTACTAAACATACATTCAAACATTGACATTTATAATATTAGTAGGAATAGTATTAGGAGGACTCATTCAGGGGCGTAGCCAGGGGGGGGGATATCGAGATATATCCCCCCCCGAAATTTTTGGATTAGTGATGAAATTCTGTCTATTTATACACATATAAGTTCATATCCCCCCGAAAATTTTTCCAGGCGCATATCCCCCCCCCCCCCCCCTCCGAAAAATTTTCCCGGGGCTACGCGCCTGGACTCAATAGCAGGTCCTGATTATCGCTCGGTCACTTGACACACATGCAAGTCCTAAAAATTGAGTTCAGAGCTCTGTATAGGTGCACAAAAATTGAGCTAGCTATATGTAGGGGCACAAAAATGCTATATTCAGGCCCTGCTCATTAGGATTCTGTAAAGTTTTTTCAGTCACTTTTCCAGAATGATTCAATATGGTGAGGACGATAAATTTGGCAAAACATTTTATCAAAGATAAGCTTTTCCCCTCCCACCATCCCAATTTAAATCGTGAATCCAAAAAGTTTAACCTGTTTACTCTCATCATTGAAAGACGGTGAGTAATGTTGCCTGGGATCCTAGCGAAGCAATCAGAGAAATTCATGCTGGAAAGGGAGTTTCAGAGAGAAAGGGAGAAGATTTTTTCCCGCAGCATCTTTCAGTGACGAGAGCGAACAGGTTAAACCTAGGTTCAGTGGTGGGTTAAATTATCTAACATCTCTACAGACTTTTATGGGGAGGGGGGGGGATGGCAAGTGTTTTGACAGCGTTTCATTTACACAATACCATTCCGTCATAAAAGCATAATATGTTAACAACAGTCTTTTATTCTTCAATTCCTACTATTAGTTCACACTCTCGACCCTCCCTATATATATCTTGTTCAAATTTTCAATCGTTAATAAAATACTTTTTTATTCAGCCACTTAAGTTCAAATACATTTTTCTAAACTTGTAGTGGATGACACTTGATGTTAATACAGGTTTGGTCTCAATCGACTGGATAATTTATCTACAAGACCGCCCAAAAGATTCTAAATACATTACGCTCTATAGGCCGAAATTCATTTAACTCGTATATGTCAAAAACATTAGACGAAGAATGTTGAAACTTTATATTCAGGATTGTTGTAGCATCTAGTTGTGCAAAACCGCCCCCCCCCTTTCGGTACCATTCAACTGGATAGTTTATCTACAGGGCCGCCCAAAAGATTTTATAAATGCATTACGCTCTATGGGCAGAAATTTATTAAAGCATATTTTAGAGGTATTAGGCTAGTTCAAACAACTCAAAAGGGATATATGCTGTTAAGGGTTACAAATTGAATTTTTCCACCGAAAAAATTGTCTTTATCGTTTATAGTTCTGCTACAGGAACACTCAAAAAAGATTTCCAACACATTACGGTCAATGGCAGTTTTAGGGACATTCATCCATTTCCAGCACAATACCGTCTTACCATATAGTTAGGTAATGGTCCGAACACGGTCACGTGCCTATCTCAAGAATTACACCCAAAAGTCCCCAAGCTTGGCGACTTTTGGTGTACGTGTATATGTATTTAACTCTGAAATTTCAAAAACTAGTCGTAGAATGTTGAAATTTCATATATAAGATTGTTGTAACATCTAGTTGTGCATCTCGATTTTTAGTTCCAATTTACTGGAGAGTTTATTTACAGGACCACCCAAAAAAAATTTCAATACATTAATGTCTATAGACATCTTCAATAGATTACATCTGTAGTCCGCCATTGTTTGGTCCATCCCCAAAATCTCTCCATTTGTCATCGACTTTGTCAAGTTTTGCCAAAATGCATTCATTCATTCATTTAGTCATTCATTTGGCCCATGCCCAAAGTATCGCCATTTGTCTTTGACCTTGGCGAGTTTTGGCAAAATATCGCCAAATTTGGCGCCAAAAATAATTTTACATTTGTCATAACTCTAAAACTTTCAACCGTAGAATGTTAAATTTTTTATTTAGAACTATTGTAACATCTAACTGTGCACTTTTGTTTTTTTTTAAATTTTTTACTATTAGTTCACACTCTCCCTATATATATTTATCTTGTTCAAATTTTCAATCGTTAATAAAATACTTTTTATACATCCACTCAAGTTCAAATACATTTTTTAAAACTTGTAGTGGAAGACACTGATGTTATAGTTTTTTTTCAAATATTAAATCATTAATTAAATTTAATTAATTAATTTAATAAAAAGTAACTAAAATAAAAATTTTCTTTGTTGACCTAAGTAGGAGTTGGCTTAAAAATTTCTTTTTATATTTTACTTGTTTATTAATTAGTTTAAATCTTGGACTAGGGCTCTGTTTTGAATAACACCTCTTGGGCTTGGGTTGCATATCTTTATGCCGGGGCTTTAAAAAAGATACCGAATTCATGTCTAATGCACTCAACCTTTAGAAGTAAATTGTTTATTTAATTTTAATTCCGTGTGAAAGCTTAACTGGTAGGGGGAAAAAATGTACTAAGCTCCGAAGCACATCGTTGACCTTTACATTTTTCACACGAATAATATTGTAAAACATTAAAAAAAGTATTTAATGAAAGTTATAGTTTTTTAAGTGCAAATGGTTTGTATCTCATCTCTTGGGGGTTTTATCTGACAGACCCACTACCACTAGTTAAAAGCCGACCTTCTATATCCCCACTCCTCCCTCTGAACTCATTTAAAGTTTAATTGCTGAGTACTCACGACTTTTAATATTTCATTCAGGAAGTGAGTGTTCACATGATGCTTGAGAAAAACCCTTTTGTCCTTTGAAAGGATGCTTAGAAGTAAGAGAGGGAAAGGATGTGTTGGGGGTTGGAGCCGAAGCACTTCATGAGAGTTGATTATTCTGTGGATATTAATTGTTACAAGGGAACGTTTAAAGGAAAAGGGTGCTAAGTAGTTTCGTTAATTTGTGGAATTTTCAACTCTGACCAACTCGACGGCTATAGGATGTAATTCAGTTCGTGACTAAAAAATGGCATAAAAAAAAAGCATGGTGGGGAATGCAGAGCAACTGGTGTGTAGGCTTCTATTTTAAAACGCATCGTTGGCATCCACTACTTTATGTATGCTTTTGACGAAAGAAAATATCCATCCGTGATTAGTAGAGGTAAGGATTTATTATTATTTATTTAGCACTGTTTGCCTCCTATCAAGGCGTTTTCCGTACAAAAACATAGATATGCAATAAAAATACCCAGGAAACTGGTTTTAATGGTTAAAACTAATAATGAAGTTGCTAATCTAAAATTCTTAGTTGAACGTTAATCAGTCCTGTAAAATTTGACGTGCTGTGCAATAAGTCCAACTTTTTTTCTTTCACGCCAGTGTTTAGAAACGTACGTTATACAAAGATGAAATACAGGAGAAAAGTGTAACAAAGTAATCCAAATTGCTGGTATTTTGTTGAAAAGCATGCCTTTCTGTCTTTTAATGTGTATATTTCAAACTCTGCATAAATTATAATTAAGGTTGTGAAGATCTGACTGTTTTGCTTTCATTTCATTATCCTGGAAATAAATTTTTTAAAAATCACAATAAATAAATAAATAAATAAAATAGGGCCATGAAAACTAAAGCCACAGCACAGATTTTTTGCATCTTTTGTGTCATAGCAATTTTCAGATCATCTATTGTTTGGGACACTTTTATAAATTTAGCCCCTCTAACAATTGAGCATTAATCATTACTGCGATCCCTCTCATGGGTGCTCAGATAGGAGGTTCGATGATCCCAGTTGCGGATTTAGAAAAGTTCCCATGGAAGAGCGATAAATTTGACCAATCAACTTTAGAAATGGGTCACTTTTTTAATCAATGAGCCCACTTTTAACCTGTTCGCTCTCACCATTTAGAAAAAGACAACGGAGAACTCTCTCTTTAGCCGATGTTGCTTTCCAGAATGGTTCTCTAATGTTACACCGGGGCCCCAGCGTTGCTTGCACTTTCGCACCATCGCTACCCTTGGATCCTTTATTGGAGGACCCCCCCCCCCATTCCATGTTTTTCGAGGTAATGGGATACCACCGGCTGAACGAGCATTTTTATAGCATGCTGTTTCGTTCCCCCCTTATTTATTTTAGAATTAAAGTTTTAGAAATCCTGAAATGAGCTCGTTTACCACCGCCGCAATTCATTGCCATTCGTATCTTAAAAAACAAAGAATTTGTGGCTCATTAACCACTTGAAGGGCCTGATAGGTAAGAATATACCGGATATTTTCCCTCTACGCTGTAACACTGACTTCTGTCTCTTTTATTTACTTTTACCGAGGCGGTGTGAAATCGGAGTTCTGACGTTGAAGGTACGGAGCCGAAGCACTTCTTATATGTTTATATCTAAAAAACAACAACAAATCTTTGCTAACTTGGAGGAGGTGAGATATTTAAAAAAAAGGCAGGGAATATTTATATATACCCTGAAATTTTGAAAATAGTTTGATTGAGATTGCAGCCTCTGCTGTGCACCTATCTGGTTCACGAGAGGGAAAGTGTAGGTTAGTTGCATAATCCGGGTGTGACTCATTCATACCGGGTACAAAACCCAGTGTGGGATACACACCTCCATAGTGTCAGTATCGCCCTTTTTTATCTATCGCACAGGAGGGTCTTTTTCAACACCGGTTTTTCTCTCCGAGAGTGAACCCTCCCGTCCCTGTATTTCGACTTCCACCCTGCGTTTGATCGCTGACGTCATCTGCAGACAAATAATGGACGACGAATGCCTAAAGCTCCACGCACGTACTCATTTTTAAGTTTAAAATTTTAAACTTTCGAACATTATTTTAAAAAATGAGCGGGAGGTTCAAATCGTGCTCAGGAAAGACCTCACAGGGCCGGCCCAAGGGTTGGTGCGAATGTAGGCGATCGCCTAAAGCACATATGGGCAAACTCCGGCCCGCGGGCCGGATGTGGCCCGCCACGGCGTTTGATCGGGCCCGCGTAACGTATCATAACCCTGTATAAAACATATAAAAAACATTCAAAATCCTATGTAAATCCCAATTATACGACCCGTGACTTCGCTAACATCCTAAAATTTGGCCCGCAACCTTTCAAAGGTTGCCCATACCTGGCCTAAAGCCCCGCGCTTAAAGCTACCCCGCTCCTGGGACATTTTTCCTATCACCTTAGACCGGAATTTGTAGATAGTTGCGATATATCCAGAAAAAAAAAAGCCGAGAAATAAAACTAATATGTACTAGCAATGCTAGTAGTAACTTGCATAAGACATGATAGAAAAGAGGCCCCGCTCTTGCGCTTCGCCTGGGGCCCAGCACGCCCCTCGGGCCGGCCCTGATCCTCAAGACATGCTTAGTTTCCGTGAGAGTCATAGAACTGAAAGGAGCTCTGAGAAATCGTCTGCTCTGGATTTGCGACTTTCTAGACTTGGGTGTCTACCAACAAAAGATATAAATTGTTGATCACTTAACGGTTTGTGGTTTACCAGTACGTCATACCAGGCGCGTAGCCAGGAAAAAATTTTTTTTTTTTGGGGGGGGGATATGCGCCTGGAAAATTTTTCGGGGGGGATATGAACTTATATGTGTATAAATAGACGGAATTTCATCACTAATCCAAAAAATTTCAGGGGGGGGGATATATCCCGATATCCCCCCCTTGACTACGCCCTGCGTCATACAATAGATATTTGCGGCTGTCTTGGAGAACTTTTGCACCTCTCTCTTCGAAGGCCGATAAAAAACTGTAAATAGGCCTCTTCTTCCTCTAAATTCAAATATTTGAACGTTTATTTAAAACTGATGAAATATTCTAGGGATTCATGTGCGAATTTTGATAATACTTGCTGTCTTTTACAGGGCCGTATCCAGAAAAATTTTTCGGGGGGGGGGGACCAAAAGGTGAGAAAGGCTAAATATTTCACAAAAAGGCTTCATTATTGTTTTGTTAACAACATTTTAAATTTCGGAGGAGGGGCGGACCCCCCTGGTCCTCCCCCTGAGTACGGCCTTGCTCTTTTAATAATAACCAGTTCACTCTTCTATGCAGTAGACCAGTGGAAAATGAACATAATCAGAATTTTTTTCTTATTTCATACGGCAGTTTACGACAGGGCTTCGAACCATAAATTGTTTGGCTCCGATTCAACTAAATATATACATATATAGGCTCAGCTCCGGTTTTCGTTCCGCCAAAAATAACGGTTTACGGTTCAGTTCCGGATGAATAATTTTATTTTACGTATATTCTTATTTTTACTAAAAATATAATTCTATCATAAACAAAAAATTCTATCAAAATTGAAAAGATTTTATTTATTTATTTAATTGGTACGCTATGTGAATTGGTACAATTAACCAGTCTTTTTATGACATTTTTCATTTTATTTTATTTCAGTTCGGAATTTCAGAAACTATTCTACTTATTGCTAACATAGTTTTAAACATAAAAGACTTTAATTTGATGAAATCCAATCAGACTAACGCATGCATAAATGGAGGGGGGCTCTGAGAAACGGAAATAGACTGTAAATGTAATGATAATAATTATATGGTTGACGTTAAATTAGAAAAATATTGACAAGTTTTGGCTACAGTAACAAAATCTCGGGAGATATATTGAACTGAAACTAACCGATATTTTTTTTTCGGTTCAGTTCCGGTTTTCGTTCCGACCAAATTAACGGTTTTTTCCGGTTTTCGGTTCACTTCCGGTTCGAAGCCCTGGTTTACAAGTTTCTGCTGAGCATTAGCAATTAAAATCCCGTGACGAGTGGGACCAAAATCACAAATCCTTTTCTTTTAATTTCATTCATTCATTTGTCTGTATTGTTTCCCTTTAAAAAGACATTAAAGCCCAACAGAACCGCCTTTTCTTTCGTTGTTTGCCCTGAAGAATGAAAAGCCTAGTGGCACAGCTATTTTTTCGCAAAACTTGGTTTTAACTTTATTTTCAGATGTCGTTTGTCCGAGGCATCTCGTATTAACACTTTAATTTTAATTTTTTTTTTCAATTTAACTATATTCTAATTAAGTAGTACCTTTATTTCTTGTATTTTTTTTTTTCGGTGATCAGTAAAACTTACCATGAGGATGCGGTAGGCCGAGCCAAAAAGGATTTGGAAGATTTAAAAGCGCACAGTGTCTGTCTAAGACTTAAAATATGTACAAAAATAACACTATTTTCAGCAGTTTTCGGGAAGTAATAAAAATCAGGGCACTTGTTTCAAAATACGCTTGATTATAGACGACCGTTTAAATTCGCAAATCCAGGGCACCGCCTACTTAAAATCGGCTCTGACTTCACCCCAACAATTATGCTACTGCACAATGAATGCATTTTGTGGTTGGAATCAGGAATCGCTGTTTTCAGGTACGCGCTGTGCATATCAGAAAAATCATCAATACCAGGAAAGGGGGGGGGGATGTAGGAATTTATAGCGAATTTATTCCCATCCCCCAATCATTTATTCTCTCCCTCCATCAAGTGATTTCATTTTTCGCTCGCCTATTCATTCATTTTCGCGACCACCGCCCCCCCAACCCATGATTTCATTTTTCGCTCGCCTATTCATTCATTTTCGCGACCACCGCCCCCCCAACCCAGCGTTCGATCCGCCGCGTATGCTTTTCCCTTTTTTGAAGTAGGGCTCCGTTCTCGCTAGACGGTGTCTTTGTGCGTGCGTGTTCCCCCCTCCGAATCCGTGGGAGGATGGAAGAGGAACCGAAATAGGAGGATGCAGAGCAGAACTGTCTCCGGTGTTCGACGGTCCGGTGGCAGAGGGACTTCTGTCTCGCTCCGTGTTGGATAACCATGCAAGCATGCCGTTTGCGGGGGCGACCGTTTTTTGGAGCAGGTGAGAGAAAAGCACTTGTAGTAATGGTTGAAATACTGTAAGGGAAAAAGTATTAGACATCATATCAAATATATCTTATTGAAAAAAAAAAAAAATCATTATGTGTATGTAATTAGCATTTTAAGGATGGTTAGGATCCTCAGGGGCGTAGCCAGAAATTTTTCATGGGGGGGGGGGGTTACGACTACTGCAACTCATACATATGTATACCAGGCCTCACAAATGGTCCTTTTTTTCCCTTGAAGTCCCTTTTTTTGTTCAAGGTCCTTAGAAGTCCTTTTTTTGCAGAAATGGTCCCTTTTTTCCCTTTTTCATGGTGCTAGCTGTGGATTCTAGTCATTCAGAAGTCACTCTATTACAAACTTTTTATCTATTGGACGATGAAATGTTTTCACATGTGATGTTATATGCTGTCATCTTCTTCCCTGTTAATTTATGAAATATTGCATTGTCTGGACTGTTTAAGGCAAAAAGCTTCACTTTAATGTGTTTGTCGCCTTATCATAACTCAAGTCTTTACTTTTGATTTGTTTAATAAAAATTCAAGAATTACATTTAATTTCTGCAAACTCTTTGCTCTTTTTTTTATGATTCAAATTAAATGTGTTAGTTTTGGTAAAGAAACATGATTGTGATGGGGTATTCCAAATTTATTTCATAAATACAAGTTGAATCTTTTTTAGGAAAGAGATTTCAATTCAACATATCTGTTACAAATGCTAAATCCCTTTATACAGAATTTTTAATGGAGCACAATTTCTTACTAAGAATTGCTGATCATGCAGGCCCGTTTTTTGAAAGTTGTTTCTTGATTCAGGAAAGATTCATGGAAAAATGTAAATGTGCCAGAACTAAAGCTTCAGGAATCAAATGGTTTTGTAGATGGAAAAAAAAAGCAATTACAATATTTATTGAACTTGAAATTCAAAATTGTATTGCTTAAATGTTGTTCCTACATTCTTTCAGACTTTTTCCTTTTTGTCAATCTCATCCCTGATACAAGCAGATATTTTATGTGTATACAAATTATAACTGCTATGAATTAGTCTGGTTTCTAGTTAGAAAAACTGAAGTGTTTCTGTTATTTAAATTTTTTAAAATATATAGTTATATGTGTGTCAGTTTATAAACAATTTCCTTCTTGTGTATGAGCTTTTTTTCAAACAGAACTGGCCCCTTTTTGGTCCCCTTTTCAGACAAAACAGCTCCTTTTTGGTCCTTTTTATGATTAAAATAGCTCCTTTTTTACCCGGAATTGGCCTTGAAATTCTGTTGTGAGCCCTGTATACGTATGTGTGATAATGTAGTGAAGTATATACATTTTGTATGGCAAAAAATTTCTCATGGGGGGGGGTTATGACCCCCCTAACCCCCCCCCCCCCCTTGGCTACGCCTCTGAGGATCCTAGTTTCTACATAGTATCAAAATGATTGAAGTTATCAATTTAACAAGACCAAATTGAATATTAAGTATCACACACAGCATCAATACTTTTTAACATTTAAAAACAAAAAGGCCTCTATTCTCCGATCGTAGAAATATCGCGCATGGGTACCCATATGAGCACTTTTATTGGGGGATGGTTTCAGTGCAATTTGGGCTCTTAAGTACTTTGAATCAGAGTTTCTTAAACTGTGGGTCATGAACCCAGTTAGGGTCACCAAAAATTTTTACAATTCTGATATTTCTTTAACTTGTTGAAATAATTTTACAGCACTTTCGTCTTTAAGAAAATTTTTGCCTTTAACCACCATAAAATCGGAAGTGTCGATCAAATCTATCTAATGAAGAATATTGAAGAAGTGCGATGTTACTATTTTGCCAATATTTGATAATATTTAAAAATAAACAGGCACATCCTTGCTATTGATTCTTAATCCTCTCATATGTGCCGTTAGAAATAAGTGGGTTTTCTCAGTAGTGACCTTCCAAGTGTCTACAGATAATGGACAGACTATAATTAATGTTTGAATTTACCTCAGTAGTTAAATTTATTTTTATAATTCTATCATATTTTTAAGTGTGTCACTTACTTAAAATTTTCACATTGTTCTATGTCGCAAAATTAAATAAAAATTGAAGTTAATGACCTAAAAGTGCAATAATATATTATGGTACAAATGAAGAAACTGACAGTTTCACTCTCGCGTGTGTCGGATTTGCGTAGTGCTTATGGGGTTCCACAAAAATTTTGTAAATATTATGGAGTCCCCACATTAAAAAAAATTAAGAAACCCTGCTTTAAATGAATATATATATATATATATAAAAATTCATTAAGCTATAAAAATGCTCATTACACAGATGAGACAGAGCATCGAACTTCCCTTACCCCCTATATTGGCACCCATGATCGTAGAGTAGAGGGCCTTGTATTTTAAATGCTGAATTATCATCCTTTGTATGTGATATTTGATATTCAATTCAGACTTGATAAATTGATAATTCACTCCATCATTCTGATACTGTGTGGATTATAAATATACATTTGATATATCTGATTTAGGGTTTTAATGTTTCATACATTTTTATTACAGTGTTTTATTTATTATTTATCAGAAATAGTTGAGCCTGTGAATTTTAATGGTACTTGAATTTATTTGTAGGGCTGTTTAGCAAGAACATTTAATTGAGAACCTTATTATAATAGCCTTTTCTCTATATATAATATATATAACTTTTAATTGGTCGGAAAAGTTACAAGTTTCCTTTGCTTAATGAAATTTGCACAAAGGCACTTTTTATCTAGAAAATATTTTATGGAATGTGTAAACAGGATTATTGTGATTTTTATCAGCATTACTTTCTCAATGATAGTTCTTAAAAATCTTTTAATCAAGTGAAACTTGTAAAAGATTTTTATTAGTTTGTTTTAAATGTTTTTTAAAAATGTAGTGTACATAGAAAAAAAAATATCCCATTAAATTGATATGACTACTTACATTATGTAAGAGTTTCTCTAAGTCCTTAATGTTGAAAGCAATTAAACATTGAAGTACTTGAAGAAAATGAAGTACAAAAAGAAAATCTGAAAATTTATACTACTGTAAAATTCTCAGTAATAATCTTCAAGAGAGCAAGATCACCAAAGGAAAATTTTGAAAATATTCTTGATCCGCAATACAATTCCTTTTAACAATTTTGTGTGTAATGGAACTTTTACAAATTTTATATTATAGGCATTAGTTGTAAAATATTGCATGTTTGGTGGGGAGGGGGGTACCAAAGAAATTACAGTATTAGATCTGCCAAAGTAAAGTTATATAATGATTTTTTCAGTATTTGTCTGGCATTTGAGCAAAGGAAATAGGGTGAGGGGGGGGGGTGCAGAATAGAGCTACATACAATCTTGAGTTCTAAAATTCATTTGAATATCCATTGAAGAAACTGGAGCTTTGTTACTTTTGAGAATGTGTGATAGTAATAGATTTCTTATGCAATGTAATTTTGTGTGTGCTTTGCATCCTTAGAGAAACATTTTTAATTTTATTATGACTTGAACTTATTACTAGATATATAGAATATATCAAAATGATCTCACTAATCTTTTTCAGTTTTAAATATTATACAAATCTTTAATCAAGTGACTACAATTTCATAGTTTAGAGAATTATTGGTACTTACGTATTATTCCGGCGGTCTGCCAAGACGGGTGATTTTTTGCCAAGATAAATGCTGGTCACATGAAGTTAATAATGGTTTTGAATACGATTGGCAACAGTTTCACAATTCAGTTGACGAAAAAATAGTTTGGCGGGAATGACCGCTGGGATAATACATAAGTACCAAATCATCTCTTACTGTCGTTATAAAGTGATTATGCTAAAAGTTTTATTTCAATGCTTTGAATAATTAATAAATGTATTAAATTGCTTTATGCATGTATAATGCATACTTTCCCCCATTGTTAAGGAAAAATAATTTTATTACTCTCTCAAATTATTCCCACTTTTAAATCTCTATCACTAAATATATGTGATTGTTGAAAATGCTCACTTTAACTGTGACATTTTATTTATTTAATGAAAATCATATGTATGATATAAAAAAATGATACTTAAATTACATTGACGGTTCATTTTTCAATATTATAAAATATTAGTGTACTATTTGTTTGTGTGTGTCTTTTTTTTTTCTTTTGTGTGTATGCGTGCGTGTGTATTAATGAAATGTGTTTTTAAAAACAATAACATTTTTTAAAATTACAACCTTTTATGGGTGTTAGAAATTGCTGATTTGAAGATTTTGTAAAGTTTTGTAACCTATGACAACTATTCAAATTATCTGAACAAATGAAATATATTTTTCAAAAAATCTTATGACTAGAATAAGAGATTGCTAAAAGTAGTGGAATTAATTATTTTTGTTAAACTAATGAATAATTATTCTGATGATTGAAATTTTCTTAATAATTCTGAAAATGTAGCAAGTTAAGTAAAAGTAAAAACACTTGTAAAGAATAGAATAAAGGCAGGGGATTAAACAAGATGTTTTAAATGGACGTTGTGTTAAAGACCTCAAAGGCTAAAACATCAGAAACCACAAAATACCTTTTTCAAAGTTAACCCTTTTGCATGTCATGACTAGGCATTCTAGCTACCAGCTTGTAACATTTAAACTGTTGATTGCAAAAGCATTAGCCAGTTTGCCTGAGCTTTTGCTAGGCCGTCCTGAGATTTCTTCAAAATTATAAAGGGTGACAAACTGTTATGCATTATTGCATGACTAACATTTTACAGAAACATTGTTTCATTAAATTAATGTCAGAAATTTAATCCTGATGACAGGCATTTGCAAAAACTGGAAAATGTGATTAAAATGCTTGAGTTAGAAAGGGTTAATATAGAAAGGACAATATTTATTACTTAATAAATTTAGTCATTTTTAAAAGATACTTTAAATCTTTTAACATGCCTAAATACAGTAAAACTTAACAATCACAAAAATATTTTGCATTTTGTTGGATTTTGCTAGTAAATGTTAAGCCCTTTGAATGATTTTTTTAGTAAGTCCTTAAATTTATTTCAGAGAAAGATGGGGGAACTTAGTTAAAATCGTTTTATTTAATGTGTAAAATTTTTGTACAGCACCTAGTTTTTTGTTGGATCTAGCTAGTTAAAACTGCTTTTATCCTCACTCATGTAAAAAATCTGATTTTGCCATAAAGATACCCTTTAAAATATCTAGATTTTCTGATATTTTCTAATGTTTATAATATTTTTTGTTGTACAGTGGCCAGTAGTGGAGCATGTCCAGGAGGGTTTTTGTTGGATCCAGTGGCACCTACAATGTGCGCGCCTCAGAATTAGCTCGTGAAAAACGGGTCAAGACCATTCGTTGCACAGTTTTCTTCCTGGACGACTCCCAACAGATGTTTGAATTAGATGTAAGCTGTGCTCATTTTCTTGATTGTTGGTAATACGAAAATGCAATTAGTCTTTTTTAATTCTTCATATGCAGGTTACTTAAAGTATTGTCTTTTAAGATTTTGTTACTGTTAAAAAAATCTTGAAATTTATTAGAATTAAAATGAACCCCTTTAGAAGGAAAGTATTGTAATCATGAAAAAATTCGACTTTGAGATTTTGGTGTATTTACATGTTTTGAGGTCTTCTGAATTCATTTATGCTATTTTTACTAGATAACGTATGTATGTATGTGTGTGTATGTGAGTGAACAGGATAGCTTCTAAACGGTGCATTTAATGAGCTCAAATTTGGTACAGTGCACACCGGTTATAACGGACCTGGGATATAACGTACCTAGAAGATAAGTCCCGATTGAAGTCTTATATTAATAATGTTATTTAACATCAGTTAAAATGTACTGAACAAAAGTACATACTTCGGCTATAATGTACTTTTTATACCAAAGCCAAGAATAAAATTCTGCTTTTCTTAAGCATTTTATCTTCTTTTTCGCGTAAATTTCAGTACTTTCAAAAACACTCGTTGTCAGTTTTCAGATTCTATGGCGAGATGAATTGTGCATGAATGAAGGGAGCGATCTTTTATCTTTTTCCCCTGCTAGGCAGGGCTAAGAACAAAACTCAGTTTTTTCTTTGGCATTCATCCATGAAAATGCCTTCTGAAAAGCCCTCTCTATAATGATTCTGATGATAGTGAAGAAGAAACAGGGGAGCCTATACCAAGCATACCCGACGCATTCAATGCTGCAAAAACAGCTTCACGATTTTTTGAATGCCGCAGTGATGATGCAGAGACTCTACAGAAGTCTATTATGGATATAAAAAACGGTATTTTTAAAGTAGCATCTGCTCATCTTTATCTCGATCATCTTTATCTCAATAAAAATTATAAGTGATACAGAATTTTCTGATTTTTATTTAGTTTAAAATTTTAAAAATCAGACTTGTTTAAAACACATATTACATTGAAATTAGGATCCCACTTTCTTTTTTTGTGTAATATTGAATCTTACCGGCGGTATTGCTTATAACGTACTTCGTCTATAACGTACTACTTTTTTAGGTCCCGAGAGGGTACGTTATAACCGGTGTCTACTGTACTATATTTTTTGTAGACCACCGTTGCAAGACTGGTATTGATTTTGGTGTGTATATCACTTTGTTTTTTACAGGGGTATGAAAAAGATTTCTTTTACACTATGGCGAATGGACAGAAATGTTTGAAAGTGCACCAACGTCTAAATGGTGCATTGGATTTTGCACAAATTGGGCACATGTATAGAAGGTTGTGGTCACATGATCTGCATAGATTTTTGTGTATGTAGAGTTGATAGTTTGCTACCGGATTGCAAGAAATAATTCTTATATATTACGGCCTATGGGTGCAAATAATTTAAAATGAACTAGTGTCTAAATTGTGCATTTGAAGAAGTTCAAATTGGGTATGTATATTATAGGTCAAAATGTCACTCAACATGTGTAGATTTTGCAGTGTATAGGACTTACAGTTTTTTGACAGGACAACAAATGAGGGTTCTTTTGCATTATAGCCTACAGACGGAAATTCTTCAAAGTGTGCTAGCATCTATAGGGTACATTTGATTCATCTCAAATTGGGTTTGTATATTATAAATCACGATCTTATGACCTGCATAGATTTTGGTGTGTGTAGAGCTGATAGTTTGTTCACAGGCTTGCAAAAAGGAATTCTTATACATTATGGCCTAAGGATGCAAATCATTTAGAGTCAGCTAGTGTCTAAATTGTGCATTCGATTGACACCAATTTAGGTACACATACTATAGGTGCATAAATTTTAGTGAATGTGTGCCCTACAGTTTTTTTCTGGGATACAAAAAAATATTCTTATACATTGCGGCCTATATATTCAAATCATTTTAAGTACACTAGTGCCTGAACACTATATCCAATTGAGTTGAATGAAATTTATTTAAAAGCTTGGTAAGTATCAAGTGTTCGGAAAGTCGAGTGGAGTCACTCCAGATTTTTCTTTTTTTAAAGGGAGAAAGTCATTTTTGTGTTGAGGGTAATTGAAGAGAATAATTAATAATTCAAAAAGCCACATTATTGTAATTTTTTAATGGCTCTTTGCTATTTGGCTATGCACGATTGACCAAGATTGAATATTTTGACATTTTGAGAAAGTTGTCTCTGTAACTGAGTTTAACTGCATAAATTTTGAAAGTTAAGCAATAAATGTTAGTACAGTACCCCCTCATTATATCGCATATGGATATATCGCGGGTTTTCTTTGTCACCTTTTTTTCTATTTTTACTCTTTTGCTACATTACTTTACTTTAAAAAGCATACACTGCATTTGAAAAATACAGTGTATGCTTTTAAAATCTCATGAGTGAGCTGCAACAAATTAATTTTCACTTGCTGATCTTTGCTGGAAAGCATGTTATGAAAGAGAAACCAAAGCAGAATGACTTTGGATAGCTTCTTTTGCAGGAAATAAAATATACATTTGTATGTAATATTTTAAAAGCAAATTAGACTTTTATATTTATTGTTTAAGTGATTATCTTTTATTACAATACTACTACTATTAATTTAATTATTTTTTAAGTGCATGTGTTTATAAAAGTAAAATTTTATCATATACCCCTCACCCCTCCTCCGCTGGATATACTGCACATTTTTCTTGTCTCCGACAAGTGCGATATAAAGAGAGGCTACTGTAGTTTTAATATGCTTATAGAAATCACTTGCACTCTGTACTTTCACAATGTATATCATAGTAAAGAATTCTTTTCAGAAAAGTAAAATCTGTAGTTATAACATAGGTAATTTTCACATGTTGGAAGTACGTGGGAAAAACATATTGAATTGATGTACTATATTTTAATTTCATTTAGAGACCTAAGTAAGTTTTTGACTTTCACAAAGTGATTTTTTTCCCTCTTCTATTTTCACAGAAACGCAGCAAAGGCCAAATTTTATTAGATATGGTTTTTCAGCATTTAGAGCTAATTGAAAAAGATTATTTTGGTTTACAGTTTTCAGATAATGATCATTCTTCAGATACTATGGTAAGTAATTCATGTTTAAAATAGTTTTTATGAGGTTTTCATTGTTTTTACACTTAAAATTTGAAAAATTTAAGAGTTTTGAATTTGTTTTGTTTAAGTAAATATTTTTGCCAATCATTTCTGAATATTTATTTATTTATTCAGAGATGGCTTGATGCAGCTAAATCTATTAGGAAACAAATTAAATGTGAGTATGAAATGCTTTATTTTTATTGTTTTTAATAATTTTTAGAGGTATTTTTGTTTATTCATTTATCCATCCCCCCCTCCCCCCTTCTTTCATTCTCATAATGTAAAGGTGCCAGAATCTGAATTCCCAAAAATATTAGAGCTGTTCATATATGTTTTAAAAAAGAAGCAGGGATTGCACTAAAGTCTGATAAAAGTGGATCATAAAGGCCCCTTATCTTGAGAAAAATGGGTTTTTATATATACAAAACTCACTATGTGCATATTTTTATTGCTTCACAGTCAACAAAATTTGGGTAAATTACTCAAAAATCTGAGTAAACGCAAACCCTAAAAAGCAGTTTATGAACAATTGAACACATAAAAAAAAATTCACTTAAAAACATATTTTCACAAGCTCTTCTATCTATTTTTACTTTTATAATTAACATATCTATAGATCAGTAGCGCACACAGGAGTTTCTCTTGGAGGGGGTCCAACCCATAAATCTAGGACACCAACCACCTAAAAAAATGCGGATTTTTCATATTTTTATCGTAACCCCCTTTTACTGTGTTTTTATTTATCTATCTTAACTGCTGAAAATAAGAATTTGATTTCTTTTAACATATTTAAAAGTAAAAAATTTCATGATTATTCAGCTAAGGAAAATTAGCAACTGCTTTGGGAGGGGTCTACACCCCTTGGTCCCCTCCCTTGTGTGCGCCACTGCTATAGGTATGAATCCCTTTGACCCCTAACTGTTCAGAAAAGGCTATAATATTTTGCTAATTGCATTGTGTTCCAGACAGTTCTGTAATGCATTTCTTAGTGATAATATTCTCCCCCCCCCAAAAAAAGTTTTTTTTCCCCCCTTTGTTTTTACTATTTATAACAGTACATATTTCAGTTTATTAAAAATCTCTTCTCTAAAAAAACAATCTTAAAACAAATATTAATACCTAATATTTATGTGTTTGGAATTTTTTGAGCATGTAAAATAATTTATGAAGGGAAGGTTAATTTATTATGTATATTATTCCACTGATAGAAAATTAGCATCAAAACATAAGTATGTGAAGTACCTCCTGAATTTTAAGTGTAATGCAGTACCTTTTGGTTATCTAAATCTTAAGTCATAAATGTGTGTTCAAGCCTTTGTAGTTTTCTGATGAAGTAAATGAGACAATCTATAGATTTTGTTTTAACTTAAAGCAGTTGATAAGTGAAAAAGGCTGTGCAATATACATCACCATTGATTACATATGAATAATTCTTTTAATGAATTTATTGAAAATGCTTGTATTTTAATATTTAAAAAAAATATTATCATAACTTAGACATGTTTGTTTAAATGTATCTCATAATTTTCAGCGAGACCACCTTATTTATTGTACTTTAGAGTGAAATTTTATGTATGCGACCCGAGCAAGTTGCATGAAGAATATACGAGGTATGTATTGCTTTTAATACTTCATAAAATAATTATTTATCATATTAATGAAATTTTGTTGAATTAGTTTTAAGTTGCTTTTCGGTACAGAACTTCAGATAATTGCTGATTTTTGAAAGTGCAAAAATGTCTTTGCACATTTGAATTTTGTTTCAGGTATTCTAAATTACCTTTCAAACATACATAAAACTATAAATTTATTTCAAAAACTCTACATTACATAGAAAAATATTTTAAATAAAAAATGTTTCATATGCATTTATTGGGCTAAAAACTTTAATTGTCATGGCAAGAATATATAAATGAACCAGCTTTTTATAGATTTATAAAATTGAGTTTGAATTAGTAAATGAAAATACTTCAATAAAAATATTTGAATAAAAATACTTCAATACTTCAATAAAAATATTTGAATAAAAATACTTCAATACTTCAATGAAAATATTTGAATAAAAATACTTCAATACTTCAATAAAAATATTTGAATAAAAATACTTCAATACTTCAATGAAAATATTTGAATAAAAATACTTCAATACTCCCCCCCCCCCCCAAAAAAAAAAAAAAAAAAAAAAAAAATTGAATTCAATAAAAATAATGATTATTTTTATTGAATTCAAATATCAAATTAATAATCAGTATTAGTTAATACTATATTATGTATTTGTAACTTTTTATTCTGCCTTGCAGATTTTTTTTTTAGCTAACAAAATAAGATATTTTTTGATGGACTTATCAAAAATGATTATTACTTTAATTTTAAACAGGGATCTCATTGACATGCTATAGCATGTATTTTATCCATTTTTTCCAAAAAGACCCATTACCTTTCATGTCACCAGGTCCTCAGAACCTCCCTTTTTTAAGAGCATAGGCATACTTGAAAAATCACTCAAACTACTGGTGTTAAACGATAAAGTAATTAAAAAACTTTGTAAAAAACACACATAAGAAGTAATAGGTAAGAGGATACGCACGTTTCGTTCAAAAATTGTTTTGAACTTCATCAGTCCAAGCCCTTCGTCGTAAAGAACACAGGGAATTGAAAAGAGATAAACAAGCAAGATGTTGCCACAAGGGGCAAAGAAAAGTCGAACAAAGCCACGGAGAGGGGAGAAAAAAAAAATTAAAATATGGGATAAAAAGGAAAGGAAAGAAGCACAAAAAATACAGAAATAAAAAAGGAATTAAAAAAAAAAAATAATAATAATAAAAAAGGGAACACACGAGTACAAACACACACACACAAAAAAAAAAGAGAAAACAGAACAAACAAACAAAAAACAAATAGCACACTTTTTTTTTTTTTTTTATAAAATAAAAACCACGAACAGGACAGCACAATAAATATATATATATATATATATATAAATTTTTTTTTTTTTTATAATAAAAACAAAAAAGAAAGACAGTAACACACGTACATACACATTAAAGAAACAGGGGAAAAAAATAAAAAAAGAGGGGGGGGGGAGTAGACGAAGAAAGTGAAAAGAACCTTACAACAGCAACTTCCAAGCAGAATGAACGAAAGGAACGGAAGAACCATCGTTCACAAGACGATCTAAGTGCTGGGTAATGGAAAAACCTTCCAAAGAATCCAGATGGGACAAAGACTGAGGAGTGCACAAAATCTTAGAAAACTGAAAACGATGATTGGAATTCCAACTATGCGAGGCAATAGAAGATTTGGAAAGTTTGTGCTTAGAAACACATCTCTCATGCTCTTTGAGCCTAAATTTGAGAGCTCTTCTGGTCTGACCAATATAGCCCAAATCACAAGATCCACAAGGAATATAATAAACACCCCAATGGTTCTCAGTAGGAATAGGATCTTTAAGGGAAGAAAATTTAAGTTTATTAAAAGGTTTAAAAATGACTTTGAAACCGAAATTCCGTTCGGCATGAATCAGCATTAATAGGTCTTAGACCTATTCATGCTGAATGGGTCTAAGCGGGTGGTTTTACGGGCTTTTATTCAGGATGTTCGTTATAAAGTTTTGATTCTTGAATCTGATCTTTATGATCTCCATTTGCTTTTGAGTAAGTCTTACCCTGCGTTTGCTAACTGGGAAAAACGGAATTTCGCTTATGTTGAACAACGTTCTATTTCTCACAGAGCTACTTTGGATAAGAAATTCCAAGCTCTTCTTCCGGTTAGGTCTTCCCTCGGTTCTGTCAGTCCTCTTGTTCAGGGCACTGTTGTTAATTTGTCTTCGCATGTATTAACTGATTCTCAGAGAGATGCTCTTAGTTTAGGTTTGAATTTTTCTCGTGTTAGTAACGTTTCGGTTTCCTAACTTATTGCTCCTATGGAAAACTCTTTTAAAAATAGTAAACTCTCTTCTAACCAACTTGATACTTTGCGACATCTTATTGCTAATACTATCTCTTCAAATAATATGCATGCCAAATCTAACCTTTCTCTTTCTCAAAAAACTGCTCTCAAAGAACTTAATTCTAACCCTAATTTACTCATTACTAAAGCTGATAAAGGCAGCCAGACTGTTTTACTTGATAAATCTTCTTATTTTGATTGTATTAATAACATGCTAACCACTGGTCCATACACTAAATTAAATTCTGATCCTACTAACAGTCACCTTTCTGAAATTAAACACACTGTGAAGTGCTCTGTAATCTTAAATGCGCAAACTAAACGTTATGTTATTCCTTCTATTGCTAACTGTGCTCGTTTCTATGCCCTTCCTAAAATTCATAAACCTTCTCTTGCCTTTCGCCCCATTGTTTCTAACATTGGTACTACTTCTTATAACCTTGCACGTTTCCTCTCGCATACTCTTTCACCTTTGACTGCTAGTAATACCCCCACACTGTTAAAAACTCTTATGATTTCGTTAACAAAGTTAAACTTCTTTCTCCTACTAATTGTAAAATGCTTTCTCTTGATGTTAAATCTTTATTTACTAATGTTCCTATCCAAGGTGCAATTGACTGTTTGGAAAAGCGTTTACGCGAGTTCCATTATTCTTATAGATTAAAGATTAAAGAGTTTATAGCTTTAGTAAGCGTTTGTATTAAACAAACTGCTTTCATTTTTAATGGCTCTTTCTATAAACAAACCGAGGGTCTTGCTATGGGTAATTCTCTCTCACCTCTCTTATGTGATATTTATATGCATTATTTTGAAGAGAAGCTCTTCAAGGTCTTTAATTTTCCGTGCTGGGTCAGATATGTTGACGATACTTTCGTTCAAGTGGTTTCCAATTGTGATATTTCTAATTTACTTTTGATTGTTAATTCTGTTGATCCGTGTATCCAATTTACTCTAGAAGAGGAGTGCAACAATTCTTTACCTTTTTTGGATGTTCTTGTTTCTAGGAATCCTGACGGTTTCTCTACTTCTGTTTTCCCGCAAACCCTTTTCTATATCTTTACCTCCTCATGCCCTATCTAATAATCCTTACCAGCAAAAACTTTCTGCTTTTTACACTTATGTGTTTCGTGCTATCAAAATTTGCTCTGATTCTTCATCTCTTAATAATGAAATTAGTTACTTAAAATCCTTAGCTGTTTCTCGTGGTTTTAGCCCCTCTATTATTGATAAAGCTGTTTCTAAATTTAATAAGCCTAATACTTCCACTAATACTATTAATTTTCACAACGAATTAATTGTACTAATTTCATTATTAAGTGAATGCTATTCATTCAAACTAAATTCATTACTAAATTCATATTTCACTTTCTTTTCACCTTTTTGCAACAAAATTTCTAAAGTTCTCAAAAATTTCGGTTTCAATGTCATTTTTAAACCTGTTAATAAACTTAAATTTTCTTCCCTTAAAGATCCTATTCCTACTGAGAACCGTTGGGGTGTTTATTATATTCCTTGTGGATCTTGTGATTTGGGCTATATTGGTCAGACCAGAAGAGCTCTCAAATTTAGGCTCAAAGAGCATGAGAGATATGTTTCTAAGCACGAACTTTCCAAATCTTCTATTGCCTCACATTGTTGGAATTCCAATCATCGATTTCAGTTTTCTAAGGCTAAGATTTTGTGCACTCCTCAGTCTTTGTCCCATCTGGATTTTTTGGAAGGTTTTTCCATTACCCAGCACTTAGATCGTCTTGTGAACGATGGTTCTTCCGTTCCTTTCGTTCATTCTGCTTGGAAGTTGCTGTTGTAAGGTGTTTTTCACTTTCTTCGTCTACTCCCCCCCCCTCTTTTTTTTTTTTTCCTGTTTCTTTAATGTGTATGTACGTGTGTTACTGTCTTTCTTTTTCGTTTTTATTTTAAAAAAATATATATATATTTATTGTGCTGTCCTGTTCGTGGTTTTTATTTTATAAAAAAAAAAAGTGTGCTATTTGTTTTTTGTTTGTTTGTTCTGTTTTCTCTTTTTTTTTTGTGTGTGTTTGTACTCGTGTGTTCCCTTTATTATTATTATTATTATTATTATTTTTTTTAATTCCTTTTTTATTTCTGTATTTTTTGTGCTTCTTTCCTTTCCTTTTTATCCCATATTTAAATTTTTTTTTCTCCCCTCTCCGTGGTTTTGTTCGACTTTTCTTTGCCCCTTGTGGCAACATCTTGCTTGTTTATCTCTTTTCAGTTCCCTGTGTTCTTTACGACAAAGGGCTTGGACTGATGAAGTTCAAAAGAATTTTTGAACGAAACGTGTGTATCCTCTTACCTATTACTTCTTATGTGTGTTTTTTACAAAGTTTTTTAATTACTTCATAGGCATACGTACAAACCCACTTTTACAACCTGTATTTAGCTTGCTAGGGTTTACATTACTGTTCTTATGGTTTTGAAAAAGAACTTAGCAATTTTTCAAAAGACCCTGAATACGATGGTAGGTTGAAAAATAATACACACATGCTAGTAGAACATGAATGAAATGACCTTCAAAAGTGAAACAAGTAGTATGTGGAAGTAACTTTCCCCTCTATACCTATGCGCAGTTTGAATGTGTTGCATTTATCCAGTATGTTTTGAGTAGCGGAAATATGGCGATGTGTTCTAATGCATGGCAATGCAAATTCTGGAGCATTCTCTTATCAAATTTTTAACTGCTGCAAAGTGACCCCTATTGAAATACACTGTCATTTAAAGACTGTTTATGATGACCATGCTCGTGATAGGTCTATTGTAAATTGATGGGGGATAAAATGTAATGGTTGAGAACCTGAAGAAGCCACAATTTTTGATAAAACACACAGCGGGCATCCGATTATTGCCACAGACAATAAACATTGCAAACTCGTAGAAGATTTGTTCAAGATGACCAGTGAATCACTCAAAGCCCTTTCACAAACCTTATTGGAATATCCAAGGAAGCCGGATGCTAATAATCTTACAATGTGACAATGCTTGTTCACATGCTTGTGCGCACAACTAAAGAGGCACTGTGAAACCTTTAGAAAGTTTGAACCAATTTTACAACCTTCTTGCTCCCCCAATCTTGTGCCTTCTGATATTTCTCCTCCCCTCTCTACTTAAAAGGGACTTCAAGGGTAATCATTACACCTTGAATGATCAGGTGAAGGCAGCTGTCAAATCCTGGATTTGAGAAAACTTGGAAGAATTTTTCAGTGATGGAATGAAAAAAATATGTGTTACACATTGGGAAAAATGGTTTAGTGTTAATTGTGACTATGATGAATATATATATATATATATATATATATATATATATATATATATGATTTTGAAGCTTAAGAATTGTACTGAAATGTACTCTTTGCCTGATTTTGATGTTTCTTTTTGTTTATTTTATACAAGCATGTGTGCATTAATTTTCATCCTGAACATGTAATTTAATCATAAGTCCCTGTGATTCACAAATTTCGAAAGGCAGCACAGCCATTGATTTTAAAACTGAAAGATAACTGGAAATGAAAATATTTCAGTGAACTTTTTAATATTGCAGTTTGTGTTCATTTTAAAAATTACCATTAAATAAATAAGTAATAGTTAGTCTGCGATAAATCTTTTAAATTATATGTGTAGCATTATTTACTTCTACGTTTTTATTTTTTAAATGTAGGTATCACTTTTTTTTACAATTAAAAAAAGATATTCTTGATGGAAAGCTTTTAGTTCCTTCTGCTACAGCTGTATTGTTAGCAAGCTATGCTGTTCAGTGTAAGTTTATTATCATTTTGTATTCTTCCTCATACAGTATAATAAGTATGTATGCTTGTGTGGAAATATATTGTTTAACTAATTTTTTTGCAAAGGAAATAAATTAAAAACACTCCTAAAACTTGTTTTAAAATATTTTTATTCACATTTATCTATGCAATTAGGCCATATTAGTGTGCACTCTTATTATTATATGATTATTATTTATATAGGAAATACACATGTAGAAATTATTTACTACAGCATTGAATGTTTAGATATTAAAGAACATATAAGAAAACTTGGACATTCGTATAGAGGAAAATTTTATTTATTTACATTTTCTTTACTTTTATTGTAATTATTTATTAATTTGTTAAATTAAAATAATAGAGATAAAAATAGTTTTATTTTAAAACTCGTTTTCTTTTCCCAGCTGAAATCGGCGATTTCAACCCTGAGGAGCACAAAAATGGCTATTTATCAGACTTGCGTTTGATCCCCAATCAAACAGAAGAAATGGAGAAAAAAATTATGGAATTGCATAAATTGCACAAGTATGTTTTCACTATCAAACTGTTCTAGAATCATTGCTATTTTATGTTTGCTATATGCATTTAGAAATGCATGTTTCATACTGGATAAAAATTTGAATTTTACAGGAATAAAAATATTAATGTCATTCAGAGTATAAAAGTAAAATTTAAAGGAATCTGTTGAAAATTTTGTTTTTCTGTGAGAAATTAACAAGCGAATATCAGATTTGATTAAAAGAAAAAGAAAAAATTGTGCCATTTGTTTTTAAAATTCATCTTATAATTTCTTCATTGTATCAACTACAGTGTCCACCAGCAACTTTTGCTACTAATTTAAAGATTATGCGGCTTGCTTGACTTTTTTGATAAAAAAAAAGTCATTTTCATACCATTTTCAAGTTTTTTCATACTTGTATCCTACTCCAGGGGACTAATTTGAAAATAAGATTTTGTTTTTTGTCAGCTTCGTTTTCTTTTCTAAGTTGCAATTGCAACATTCTAATCTGTTTTCTTAATCATACTTTGAAAATAAACATACTACATGCTCTGTTATATAATGCATGGCGTTTTTTAATGTATCATTTTTTTCATTACTTCTTAAATGAAGCTAAATGAAGTACATTTATTTCTAAACTACAAAATTATGCAAAAATGCTACTATTTTGGAAACTAAAATTCTGAAAATGGCTACTAAACTGGCCAAGGTGCTAGCCTGAGTAATTTTATTTTATTTTTTCTTTCCAAAGACAATGTTGAAAAATGTAATTGCTTTAGCTCCGAAACCCTTATTGTACGAATAGCCGAAACACTTATTTTACTGCCATCTTAGTTCTTTACAAATAGTTTGTAAAAAATATTGTACTGAAAAATGATAAAAATAAGAAAATGGGGAAAAATGGATTAACTAACCGAACATAACAAACCCAGAAAGAATTCGGAAGAGTACAACCACAAAAAAAAAAAAAAAAAAAAATAGTACGTGCACATACTGAAAATGTGCGAACGGAATGATATCAGTAGCACTTTCCCTCTCCCACAGTTCTATCTGCTTCTGTTCTCAATGAGCCAGTTAGAAGGGCATTTTTCCGATCACATGTGCAACTAAGGAAAGATATGATGTTTTGTGCTGTAGTAACCTGCAATGCAGTACGTTAGCTATAAGCTAAGTATATTTAATAATAGTGTGTGTGTGTGTGGGGGGGGGGGGGGGAGAAAAACTCAAATGTTTTAAATTCACAAAAATGTAGAAGTGTACTGAATACTTTTAAAAACTTAATTTGTTAGTGTGTTTAGTGTTTAGTTTTCCTTCGGGGATTCACGTGCTCATGCGCTCAAATAGACGAGCTACCACTGCTAAGGGTCCATTATTCTTTAATAGTGCTAAATATACACTACTGGTCAAAAGTATTGCAAGTTTCAGAAATCTAACCCTTTTCAAGATTGAGCTCCCTCTCCCCTGTTAAAAAAGAAAAATCAATATAATCGATATTTTTTAATGTCAACCTGTTAAATTAATTACTTCAGAGACAAGATAGCATTAGGTTAAAGAACAAAAATAATTTTTTAATTTATTGAAAAAATAGCATAAAAAATATATATGTTATTATAGAAATCATTATCCATTTTGGCTCCCCGGAATAAAATTAAAGAATTAATTTCAAGTTCTGCAAAAAAGAGGATGATAAATAAATGCAATTGAACTAAAAATCATTTATTATGTTGCTGAGCAGCCTTGATAGGTTACAACAGGCACTCTTTTAGATATGGAATCTACAATGTTTTAACACACTTCTTTCGGTGTTTCATCGTGCCAACCTAAATTATTGGTTCCTAAAGCTCTCATTTTGTCTTTACGTGATTTTTAGCTGTATTCTTTCCAATTATACTACACAAATTCTCAAAAATATTTAAATCTGGCAAATTTCCTGTCCACTTTTTCTGGGCTTATTCTTGAAACGATGGTTAGATTTTTCGAACTTGCAATACTTTTGGCCAGTAGTGTAATAAGAACTGGAAAATCAGCATTTCTCATTCCTGCTCAAAGAACAAGTATTTGATCTCATGAATAATATAAACTTAAGGAAGCAGAAGTGCAGATGCATATAATTATTTAATTCTCAAATAATTAATGATTTGAAAAAGAATCCATATAGCTCAAGGATTTGAAAGGCAAAAGGAGGAAAGTGAGAAAAAAGCAAGGAAGAAAATGTATAAAATATGTAGTATAGTGTCTGAATGCAGCACTTGGTGTAGGCACAGTATGCATAACTTGTGCGCTTAAAAAATGTTATGTTACTGTGAGTGTATGTATAAAGAAGATTTGCATTATTATAAATTTAGAATTTGATAGTCTTTTTCATTTTTATTTCTGGCTAGTCTTATGACTTAGTGTTGACATTTTGCTGATGTTAGAGCTACAGCTATATTTAATTGAAAGCAGTAAAAATTTATTGTTCAAAACTTGTTCAAGAAATATGTTAATTGATCTTCAGTTTATAAATATATATCCCAGCTTTGCATTAGTGAGAGTATTTTTTAGTTAGTTACGTAGCTTAAAAAAAGTGCTATCTTATTAGTAACTTATCTTCCTTTTAATCATAGGGGACAGACACCGGCTGATGCTGAGTATAATTTCTTAGACCATGCCAAGCGATTAGACATGTATGGTGTTGATTTGCACAAGGCTAGGGTAAGGGTAAGCAGATTTCATAGTTTGTAAAGCGAATTCTTTAAAAGTTTATTATTATTATTATTGAGTTCTTCTCAATTTACGTGTAATGCAGACACTTTTTAAATGTGTTTATTTAAGTATTGGTTAGAATTTAATTGATGGCAGGATTTGTATTGAATTGTTAATTTATTTTTATTAAAAAGTATGTTGCAGTTGTACTACATTTTAATTTTTCAAACTAATTAATAACCTCCCATTAGATCTTTAATTTTAAATTAATAATGTGTAATAAATAATTGATAGTTTCTTTATCAGATATTTTAATAACAATGGGTATCTGTGATGAATGGAGAAATAAAAGTCTTGACTGCATGGTATATAAGAAGGCTGATCATATTGATTTTTTTGAAATTCTCTTCCCGTGAGTGGGGAAAAGTTGTGGAATGGTCTCAGAAACATACTCACAAAGTTTCACTCTAATTAATAAATGTCTTCTGGTTCCACTGTGGGGTCTAAATATGCAAAGTTAGCTAAAAATGATACAAGGAGAATGATGTCAAGGCATGCCGTGCCATCATTTGAATGCAAAAACCAGTATAGAATGAAAAATTGGGAAACAAGTGAATGAAGTATGCTTAATGCACATTTGAAATTTTTATTCTCTAACTCCAAATGCACTTATTTGTACAAAGGCTGTGTATTGTTTTAGTAATAAGATTTAATGTTTAATATTCATAATTATTTTTTACAAATATCTAATTTTGGTGAAAGAGGTGTTTAAATTTTCCAAAAATAAATTTTTAAGCAAGTTTCCCATTTCTTTCTACATTTCTATCCCTAAGTTTTATACACTTTTCCCTCATTTCACATACTTAGACCCCAAAGTGGAATCGGAAGATATTTATTTAATTACTCTAAAATTTTGCACTTATGTTTCTTATGTGTTCTTTCAACTTTTCTGTGTCAGCAGAAAGGGAAAATTGGAAATTTAAAAAAAATCACTGAAATCTGAAAATTGACATAATTTTCGGCTATTTTGACATATTTAGACTGCAAAGGGGAATGGGAAGATATTTATTGATTACTCTAAAATTTTGCATTTATGCTTCTTTTATAGTATTCTAACTTTTCTGAGTTAGCAGGAATAGAAAATCTTAAATAAAAAAAATTACAGAAATGTGAAAATTTACATCATTTTCGGTTAGTTTTGCATATTTTGCCCCCAAAGTAGAACCGGAAGATATTTATGGATTTAATTAAAATTTTGTGTGTATATTTCTGAGACCATTCCACAACTTTTCTGCACTAGAAGCAAAAGAATTTCAGGAAAAACATTCTATCAATTATCAAATTTTCTGTTATCAACATTTCATTGCTCAGTAAAAATCAAACATACCTGATTCCTATTAGATAAAAATATATAAAAGTTTAATCATTCGTTTATGTTCTAGACATGATGGAAATAATGGCAAGATTTTATTGAGATTAACAGACTACTCCAAATCCAAAAGTTAACTAATGCTATAATTTGTTTGAACTTCCTCTTTTTAAAATAAAGCAAAGTATACTTCAAAGAAAGGAAAATATAAAAATGCCTACCTAGAATCAGTTACAAATAATGAATGTAGATGGTGCTGTCATGCCAAATGCTGATTTATATTATTAATAGTTAACAGATTTTGAAGCTTTTATTGAATCAAGTCAAACTGAAGAAGTTTTTTACCAATATATTTTAATAGATATTGCTGAGTCAAAAATAATTCTTATTTATCACAGAATATTTAATTTTAAATTCCTCCTTTTTAAAAATAAAGAAATCAAAGGGTGTAAACAAAAGTATCTTCTGTGTTCGCATTTCTTCTAAACAAAAACCTTGCTGTTTGCCAACTTTTGTTTTGTTCAGAAATTCAGTTGATTTTTGTGTCTACATACTTATATCATGCATAAAGACTGTGTATGTTACTGCGAAAGACCAAAATTCGATAATATTGACTTTCACTGGTGAATGTCAACACATACCAAGTACGTCGGTGAAAGACCGAATATTTGCTTACATTCTAGTACATTGACTAAATCTGGGATATGTCTACTAGCACAGCTATGCTCTGATGGAGATTGAACAGAGAAGCCTAGGTGAACAGTAAAGTGAAAATGTTGAAAGAATATTTTTATTTTGTCAGGGAAGATTATTTCCCCATGAATCCATGGTTCTCCATGGTTATAGAAGAAAAGTCCTCTATGGCATTTCTTTATTGGCTAAACGGGAAACTAAAACCTGAATGCTTAACATTTATCTAAGTATATCTTCTATCATTATTAATAAGGTAAGTAATATCAAGCATCCTTCCTTCTTCTCACGCTAGACTAAAGCTACATGTTCAAAAAAAGAAACAATCCTTGGCTGTCCTTTAAATCTACTGTACCATTTGAATTCTCCTTGGTTAGTCCCACAGTTGAAACTCCTCTACAAGTGGTGAACCTCTGTCCTCACCGTGATTACTCTCAGCTACAGAATCAAAATGCAATGTCATCCTTGGGATATTTTATCGCGCCTGAAATACAGAGAAATATGAAGGCAAATCTTCGGCATATTTTAAGATTTACCATTAGTGCATGGTGAATGTCAACATTTGCATGTGTAAGTGAGAAATAAGGATATTTATCTAATATTTTGAACATGCACCAAGCAACTATGTTAATGTTGACATTCACTGGTGAAAGTCGACATTCTCCAAAATTCGAACTATCACAGTAACATATATAATGTAAAAATATGTTAAGTAATTCAAAACAGTAATCTTCAACATTACTTTCAGTGATGTACTTTGAGTTCAAACTAATTAAAATAAAATTATATCATTACTTTTGAATGTGTTATGTTTTATTTCCTCTTTTTTACACTTTTTCAACAAGATTGAAAAGTGTTTATAATTTCGGTTTGTCTGTCATACTCTAACTGCCGTAAATATGCAATGATTTTTTATGAAATTTATACATGTTTTTCCTTCATGCAGTATCAATTACCCTATTGAAATTAGTGTATGTAGCATATATAGATCTTTTACAGAGTACTCAAAAGAATTCCAATACATTATGCTCTTTGAACAGTCATTCTGTAAAGTGTAATTTAGATATTTCAAATGAAAAAAAATTAATGTATGTTGTTAGGGATTACAACATAAAGCTGTCCATCAAATATAGTGCATCTTTTGTTTATTGCTGTTTTACAAGAGAACTCAAAAGAATTTCAATACTTTACTATCAATGGTAGTTTCACAGATATTCACCCATTTCAAGCACAATGCCATTCTAATAGTGCCTAGCTAATAGTCCAATGACGATTATGTGTCTCCCTCAAAAATTGCACCAAATGTCACCAAGCTTGACAACTTGTAGAAATACATTGCCAGATATAACTCAAAATTTTGTTTCAAAAAATGGACCTAGCTTAGCAATATTTTCATTCTTTGGCAGAAAATAAAAAAATTCCTAATGTAATACCCATAAAGTATGTTTATTTCAATGGGAATTTTGAAAATTCTTAACTCCCTCTAATTAACCAATTTACATGCAATAAAATTCTAATCTTTGATGTTTTAGATCATGGAATATTTTAACCTTAAAAAAGCAAATTCCTCACTCTCTGCATCCATGGGATACATTTACGTCGTATAAGAGGGATATTTATATTTTTAACACCCCCCTCTCTGTAACAAAACTAAGGTGTTAACGATTTCTGTTTGTCTATTCATTAGCTGCTGTGAATATGCATCCATTAATATGAAATTTATACATGTTATTCCTATATAAACTACCATGTACCCAATTAAAAAAGGTGTATGAAGCATTTACAGTTCTTTTACAAAAGCACTGAAAAAATTGCCATACATTACACCCTATAGTTAATCATTCTTTAAGCATATTATAGACTTATTCATCTATTTCAAACCAAGAAAAATTCATATATGTTATTAAGGATCACAAAGTAATGGTCTCTATTAAAAATAGCATTTGTAGAACACAGTTCTCTATGGGGCCACTGAAAAGAAATTCAATACATTACTGTCTACATGGCAATATGGAGACATACATCCTTTTCAAACTTAATACAATAAGTATATAAACATTTATAATTGTTAATTTTCTGCAAGTGTAATGTGAATTTAATGAAAAACCATTAAAAAGATCCTGCACCCAAAGAATGCCTCTTTAGGTAGATAGCCCTTGTGTCACTTTGCCTTAAACAGTGAACTAAAATTGCACCAGGTTGAAGTACAATACATTGCCAAATTTGGCTTGAAAATAGTTGTGTTGGAAAATATTTTATAATCGATGCGTTTGGTATAATTTATCTTTCTTTCTTTTTTCTTCTTCTTTTTTTTCTTTTGTGTGTATGTGTGTGCGTTAAGTTAAAATGATCCAATACTCTAAAATCTGCCTTAAACAGAATTGCAAAACCCTGAAATATCATTTCACTAATGATAGGTTTGCATTGAATGAAAGTATTCAGTGAACCAGGAAAAATTTCTGATTCATAAATTTCTGTCGTTGGCAGGTGTTACTGTATATAAATGCATAAAAGCATTGAATGTAATTATTAAGCTTTGTTTTTGTCATATTGTTAAATTCCTCATATCGTTAAATTCCATTTATATATCCTAAAGTGGAACAAAATCTTTGTTCCATTTATCAATCCAGATTTTTTTTTTTTTTTTTTTGTGTGTGAGTGTGAGGGGGGACATTTAATTTATGTTGTGATTTAGTTTATGTTATAATTCATAACAGAATGTTATAATTATCAGTTTGTTTTTTTTAATAATAATTGCTCCAAAATTGTCATATACTGCTAAATGTTGATATTTATTTAATTGCTTGAAAAGTTTTTTCATTGCTACACCTAAAGTGGGGCAAGATCTTTGTTTCATTTATATAATTGTATTTTCATCTCTGTTTACTTTATGTAATTAAAGAATTATATTCTTTTAGGATTCAACCAATGCAGATATTCAGATAGGTGTTACATCATCTGGTCTTGTAGTTTTTCAGAATAATTTAAAAATTAATACTTTTTCTTGGTAAGTATTATTGTATTACCTTATTTTAATGTCATTGTTCAATCCAAAAGAAACTTAACATTATTTTCAATACTTCTATTTCAGGGCAAAAATTGTAAAAATATCTTTCAAGAGAAAGCAGTTTTTTATTCAGTTAAGAAGAGAAGGGGTTTGTATGCATTCTTTAATATAGTTACACAGATATGTTGCAGTTTTAAATAATTATAGTTTAATTTATTTTTTATCTAGAGTTTATGCCTTAAAGAATAAATCCTGACTATTAAAATATTTTGTGAGAATGACTTTTCTTAAATTATTAAAGATGATCTAACATATTTAAAAATTTTTACTAATATTATAAATGCGAAAGTGAGTTTGCTTGTTTTTTTGTTTATTACGCTTTCCCGCCTAAACCACTGAATCGATTGTAATGAATTTTGGTATAGAGGTAGATGGGACCCTGGAGAAGGCTATAGGCTACTTAGAATTTTAGATTTTTAATTACTTTTTTAATTATTAATTAAAAATCATTATTATGTTGCCATGCTTAGCGAGTTTCACCTGTTCCAGATGATTCATGTTTTGAGCTAACAGGAATGCTATTACTTCAGTGAAGAATTGCGTGCATTTGAAAAACATTAAATACCACGGAAATTATGCCAGCTTTATGCCAAATCTACCTATCTATAATAATAATAAAAATTAATGTTCTCCAGGCAAATCAACACAACGCAGAGCTTTGAAAATTTGAGCATATAAGCCCATGACTTCGGTAAAGCGCACCTGAGGCCGAGAATTTTGAAATTTTAATTACTTTTCTGACTATAAATTAAAAACCGTTTTTAGGTGGCCATGCTTGGCAAGTTTCGCCTGCACAAAATAATTTATGCTTCTGAAATAAAGTAGAAATTCTATTTGCAAAATCACGTGCATTTGAAAAACGTGAAAAGTTATGTAAATTGCATTGGTTTTACGCCAAATTAAAAATCATTAGAAAGAAAAGTCCAAATGTTTTCTTAAAGTTAATAAATTTCCAAATCCTACCCATCAATAATACAAATGTGTTTACTTTTGTGTGTTTGGATGTTTGTGATTGAATCACACAAAAATGGCAGAACGGATTTGGAAATATTGTAATGATGATAGCTTATGCCCTAGATTAACATATATACAACCTTTCATGCACATAGCATAAATAATTCTTTTATAAAGACACTCAAAATAATTCTAATGCATTACGCTCTATGGACATTTTGTAGCTACTAAACCGATTCTAAAACTTTTTTCTCTGATTGAAAGTTGCACTGTTCCTGAGTATTATTGTTTGTTTGTTTGTGGATTAAGGCTGATTGACTGCACTAGGGTCAGAGGCTCTCTGGGGAATGCCCTCTGTGGGGGACTTTTAAAGGGATCCTAGCCCGTATTTATGTGAGGTTTCGGAGAAAACAATGGAAAACTCCCAGCGACTAGGTCGACAGGTGTGACAATGGTTTGAACCTGGCACCTCCCGCCTACCTGTTTTGAGAGCAAAACCTCTGGTGGAACACTGAGTATTATAGGCTACCCTTTATGCATATATCACAAATAGTTCTTTTACAGGGATACTCATAAGAATTACATTATGCTCAATGTGTATCTCTGTAATTACTGAACCGATTCCAAAATTTTTTCACTGATAGAAAGTTACAATATTCCTCAGTATTATAGGCTAAAATTCATGCATGTAGTGTAAATATTTCTTTTACAGGAACACTCAAAATAATTCTAATACATTACGCTCTACACAATTAAAATTGATTTACTTAAAAATTAGTACTTTAATGCACTCTTATTTTTTTAAATACATTTGCATCATAAACAAGTACATGATGTGCTTAAATATAAATAACAATTCGAACTGAAAAATAAGCATGTGGATAAATATAATTAAAATTCTAAAACTTTTTCACTAATAGAAAGCTACACTATTCCTAAATAACATCAAGTAAAATTCATGCTAACAGCATAAATATTTCTTTTACAAGAACACTGAAAACAGTTTGCAAATACTGTCGTAAATGTCTCTATCCGCCAAATGCGTAAAAATATCTAAATGTAGTAACTCTGCATACTCTCTTATATTTTAAATGAAGTATACTACCATGCATTATACTTCATTTAAAATAAGTAAAAAGTAAAGAACATTTAAATGCAGTCTTTTTTGTCGCAAACATATTTGTTATTCACACATGCTTCATTTCTCTCTGTACCTAATTTTATAACCGACGTGGACGAAATCGTGGATAGCAGCTAGTATGTTTATAAATATGGTTCTAAATATACAGTCAATTCCGGTTATAGTGAACCTCTGGGGACTGGCAAATTTCGTTTACTATATCCGAAGTTCACTATAAGTGAAGTATCCCCATATGAACAAGGAATACATTATATACATAAGTAAAAAATAGTGTTTTATACCAACACTGTGAATATTTGTGTAAATCAAACATAATTAAACATATTTATGTCTTATTACTCATAAGTGCTACAATAATTTAGGAGATTCCATTCAATTGGTTGGAAAGTGCAAAGAAATATGTTAATTACCCAGTATACCAAGAGAAACCGTTAACTCAATTTTGGTGTGCTATGCGTTGCTCTTGTCCGATAATTTCTAAGCTTTCGTGTCAAATGTTGACGCCATTTGCATCCACACTTACCTGTGTGAAGTTAGATTTTCAACTCTTTCGCAGATCAAGACAAAAACCAGTAATAAATTAGATGTCTAAGATGACATGCGGTTGGCTTTGACCAATATTCAGTCAAAAATAGCCAAACTTGTTAGTCATATTCAATCTTAGTCATCCTATTAAAAATCAGTACTTATTAAAAAGATATCAATTTTAAATCTCAAGATATATTTTTTCATTATTATTTTTTTATTGGTCAAACGTGGCTGACAAGGGGAGGGGGGGGAGAGGTAGTAAAAATTTGTGAAAAATCTAAAAGGGGTCGCGATTAAAAAAAGTTTAAGAACCACTGTTCTAAGGGATCCTATTCCGTATCTACGCTAAGTTTTGGAGGAAAAAATGGAAAACTACGAACAGTTAGGTCGGTGGACGCGACCTGGTTTTCAACTCGGCACCTTCAGTCTCCCAGTTCGGAGCACTGTGGGCTTGGCCACTGGTGGAGCTCCAGAGTATGAGCTTGCCGTTGTGGCACACTTTTAAAATACTTCTAATGCAAAACTGAAACAACAGATTTTATCAAAATTGGATAGGTTTATGTAGTTTATATAGCACATTCATCATACATTTAGCTATCAATATACGATTGATACATTATTTGCTTTTAAGCATTTTGGTTTATTATTATTATTTTTTCCTTCTCCAAACCTTCTCATGAACCATTCCAAACCTATAATGTTCTTTTGAGGTATAATGCAATTGTTTAAACACTTTTTTAAAGCAGTCAAATTACGCTTTTGACTCAAAAATTTAAATTGTATTTTTACAAGTAACTAGCGTTAAGAAGTACCCCCTAAAAATAAACAGTTGAAAGTTAAGGTACAATTTAAAAAAAAATTTTGAAGCCGATTGTATGCCGCGGTTTAAAATCAGCGTTATTCAACGGCGTGCTAGTCTAGACCTTGGCGGCGGGATACAAATGCCCGGTAATGGCGTTGTGGTGCAGCGGTGCAGACCTCTAGTCATGTTCACTAAAAACGAAAAATGCTATGCACATTTCTAATGTAAGGGAATCAGGACCAACGATTTGCATTCACTATAGCCAAAAGTTCACTATAACCGGAGATGACTGTATATAGATGTACTGTATTTTCTGGCCTATAAATCCCCAGATTATCTGTAAAAAAAAAGTTTAAAATTTTAAGATGCGTATTATACTCCACCGCAGATTATCTGTTTTTTTTTTTCCTGAAAAACTTTCAATACAGAATTATGGCGACAGCAAAATGCATCTGCTAATTGACATTAAAATATTGAGTTTTTACTGAACTGTAAATACTTTTAAACATTCGGTTTAAAAAAGTATCTATATTATTTTTTGTTAGAGTGAAAAAATACCGAGTAACATACGTAATTGTCTAATGCATTTTCACATTAATACTGTTCCAGTTTCAAAATATGTTGCTTTAATATTCATGCTAAAAATATTATTTCAAATTTCTGTATAGCTTAAAACTTCATCATTTTCCCTCTGCTCTTTATTCACAATCCATCCATAAATAAATAACCCCTACCTGTTACTAATTATTTTCACCTTGCGAAAAGACAGCTGAAAATTATTAGTAAATAGCAAGCATCTCATTGTGTGCATAGCTCTGCAATAAAATATTTCTGTTAACACTCAAAGATGGCTTATCAGCAAAACCATTTGGGGAGGGGGAATCGCCCAAACATTGCAAGTGAGACAGCTGTTTTTGTTGGATCAGAGCGGATAAGAAAAACAAAGCTAGAATATCCTGTTAAAACCAAAAAAAAAAAAAAAAAAAAAAAAAATTCCTTAATTTAATTAAGTGAACAATACTCATTAGTGTTGTTTATTATATATATTTTTGTCTTTTATGATGTATGTCTCTAATATTTATGATTTATGAGGTTGTAACAAAAGTTTTCCACCAAACCTGCTTGAATCAATTCATGCAGCAGCACCCAGCGATTGAGCTTGCACCTCAAGTTCATGGGGTGCATAGTATGACTAATGGGCATGACTCAAATGTGTATCCTTAGCTTGCTCTCGAGTGGTTGAATACTGATCTTCTTCCACAAGTTCTCGCAGGCAACCCTCCCTCATCAACATCAGGAAGCGGCCATAGTGCTCTACTTTTTGTATGTCACAGTCCTTGCTTTTGAACATTCAGTAACGAACTTTCACACTGTCATATGATTCAACAATAGTACCTAAAGCTGTACATTTAACTCATTGATATTCTGTAAACTGACTTTTTGCAAGAGAACTGGAAGTAAATGATAGTTCTGATTTGGTAGAATGATAGTTCCATTTCAGACACATTGTATTTAATGATAACTGTATTTTTTACCTTTCACAACACAGGGTTCTAAAGCAAGTCTCTTTCTTTCAAGAATCTGAAAATAGTTTGTCAAAATACGAGCAAACGTGCAAATGCAAACTGTTTGCGTAGACCATATTTGCGGTGGTGGGAAACTTTCATTATAACCTAATACATACACAGAGCCCTGCGCTGAGCCAGTTTTTTCCCCCCGCCTCCCACAGGTAAGGGTGTGAGGCTTAGAAAATAAGCTATTTAATGCAAAATTAATATTTTTATTCCTGCCGGAAAAGGGGACAGTTGGCAGTCTTCTCTTTTGCTGTTTAGTGTATGTGAAAATGTAACTAAAAAATAAATGTTTTTGAAAAATATGGATAGAAATAATTGAAGTTATTTCCAGAAATATTTAATGTGTATCCACTGTGGGTCGTGCAGAATCTAGTGCCGGCCCCGCATGTTTATCTGGATGAGCAATAAGTGAAATGATATCAGATGTTTCTGTTTTGACTGCAGTTTATGCGGTGCTGCGTATTATCTGTAAACATTTTTTTTTTCTTCAATGAAAAGCTTGCATGGGGATTATACGCCACCAGGGATAATAGGCAGGAAAATATGGTATGTGGAAGGAATGGGTTTCTGTGGTGTGTACAAAATTTTAGCTTTTTTCTTTTCCCTAGTGTTACAAAATTTGTAGAGTATTTGAGATTTATATGTTTATTTAAGTAATCCCTTCCCTTGACTGTCTGCATTTTTATGTTATTGCAACTCTTTTTATACTAACTTTTTTTTTTCCTTCTCGAAATTCTACAGACTGAGACATATGACAGTTTATTAGGTTTCAATATGCTTAGTTATCGATCTTGTAAAAATCTGTGGAAGTCCTGTGTGGAACACCATACTTTCTTTCGGCTTCATGTACCAAGAGCACCAACAAGACGCCTTCTCTTCAGTCTAGGCTCAAAATTCCGATATAGGTATAGTTACATATAAATTAAGATTTTTTTGAATTGTAATTTTAGAAAATTTCATGATCTAGTGTGTTAATATGCATTTTAACTAAAGTAAGGGAAAAAGTGTTGTTTTATATCATAATAACTTTTAATTTTCTAATAAAGGAGTCTCCCCCCCCCCCCCCCCCCCCCAAAAAAAAAAAAAAAAAAAAAAATCAAAAAGCTAGCACAATTTAAATATATATATATATATATATATATATATATATATACATATATATACAGTAGGCGCCGCTTAATATTATCGCGGATAATGTTATCATTCGTTTAATATTATCAGAATTATGAAGTTCCGAACGGACATGTAAAAATATCGGTTTTTGTAATCAAATCCTTCGTTTATTGTTATCAGTTTTGCCTACCATTTTCGATTTTTTTTTTTTTTTTCCCTGTAACCAAACGTGGATGCCTTTTGTTGGCCGATGAAGGAATTTCAAGTTTAGGCATGTGGCAGGTGGCAATTTCCTTACATTTTCCTCCCTTCCTTGCATTCAGTTTCCACAACTGATGCATCCAAAACCATGTGAACTTTCATAGACTGGAAAAGCAGGTTCCGCTTTGCTCCTGTCGCTGTTCTTGTTCTTATCATGAGCAAGTCGTCCAGCCTATTGTAAGATCTAGAAATTTTTCTCTTTGTCCAGTTAAAACGTACTGCACTTTCAAGCCTTTTAGCAATGAAGAAAAAACGTAATGATTTAACAATTAAGGACAAAATTGACATTTTGAAGCGCTTTGATAATTACCTAAGATGAGTCAAAGAAATGCTGCTGCTATCCTAAACATTTCTCAGCCACTACTCTGTAAAATTCTAAACAATCGAGACGAGATTGAAAGCAAAGCGAAGTTAAACGAAAATTTGAACTGTAAGTGAAAACATACTGGAAAAAATGAAGAAGTGGAATCTGCTTTGAATCTGTAGTTTGCCAATGTTAGGGGAAAGGATGCACGCATAAATGGTCCTTTAATGCAACACAAAGCTGAGGATCTCGCATCCAAGATGGGCAAAAAAAATTTCATCGGAACGGATTGGTGGTTTAATTGCTGGGGAAAAAAAAAAAAAAAAAAAAAAAAAACAGAACATTGTGTTTAAACGCACACACGAAGAAGAAAAGTATGCTGATTTTCCAGCTGCAAATAAATGGATTTCTGAAGAATGGCCTAAGATAATTGCCGATTATGCCCCCCAGAATATCTACAGCGCAGATGAAACCGGACTCTATTTTCGTGCCTTGCCAGAACATACGTATCTCTTCAAAAACGAGAACTCTAAGGGGTGCAAAGTTGCAAAAGAACGTATAACTGTTCGTTGTTATGCGAGCATGACTGGACAGAAGAAACTTTTTGTTATTGGAAAAAACAAAAATCCATGATGCTTCAAGGATGTTAAGAAATTGCCTGTGGATTTATGCTGCAAATAAAACAGCATGAATGGCAGCTGATCTATTCATCGAATGGCTTATTAAGTGGGACAAAGAATTAGATCACAGTATCGATCTACTCATCGATAACTGTCGTGCCGACAATGTAAATGTCGTATTGAAGCATATTAAAATTATTTTCTTACCTGCCAATACTACAGCAACTATTCAACCATGTGATCAAGGAATAATTCGTTCGATGAAAACCTATTACCGTGGAGAAATGCGCGTTAGAGTTTGGGAAAGTATGGCAGATACAGAACAGCTCAATGCAAACGCATTAGCAAAGAAGTCGAATCTCCTTCAGGCCCTCCATCTTTTGACAAGGTTGTGGGATCGAGTATCCGAGAAAACAATTAAAAACTGTTTCTCACATGGTGGATTTGTTACAGTGGACGAAGGTATGGATGATATATCGGAATTCAATGAAGCCGAACTCGTACCATCTGACATGACTGACATTGACTTTGCTGAATGGATGTCTATAGATGAGAACGTTCAAGTGGCTATGACAATGACTGATGAAGATGTATGCCGAACTGCATCTTATTCCATGCAGGCAAATGATGAAAAATCATCAGATGAAGATGAAACCGATGTGTGAAACATCCAGAATCCTCCAAGTGCTACTGAAATGAGAGAGGTGCTCCATGTCTTGAGACTTGGGGTGCAACACAGAGGCACTGCTGAGGACTTTCGAGAACTGTACATGTATGGAAGTTTTATTAATAATTTTCTGAGACAAAAAAACGAGGCAGACAACTTTAGAAGACTTTCTAATTGTTCCTGGACACTCCTGTTAAATTTTAATTAGTTTACCTATGTATATTATCACTGCTTTTTTCTAGAACATTTTTTTAAAAAGTGGTTCTGGTAGCTTGAACATTATTGAAGTTAACGATTTGTTTATCTCGGATATTGTTTGAATTAACCTTTACTTAAATTTGTACCTGCACAAATATATGTTACTTAGTACATAATAAAATTAAATTTTTGTGTTTCCTTATACTTTTTGTTTATTGTTATCAGCTGGTTATTGTTATCAAATACCATCTGTCCCAAAGGGATTACATTAAGCGGCGCCTACTGTATATATATATATATATATATCTTCATGAGGAAAAAGAATGTTTGTGTTTATAGATAATTATTCCTTAAAATATCAAAGAGTTATTTGTGCAATATTTATGTAATTTTAGAAGTTTAATCAATGTGATATATATATTGGGGGGGGATATGCACTTTCACTAATTCATGTACAGACTAATGATTTGTTTTTCTTTGTTAAATGTAGGGTCACATGGGGGAATTATGGGTCACTCTTTATTCAGGGTAAATAATGGTCACTAACTTTATAGCATTAAAAATTCTTTTTTTTACAAAAAAGCTAAATTATGCCAAGTCATCCTTATACATTATATTATCTTATATCAAATTCACAAATTATGTAACTATGAAGCAAATAACAGAAAAAAAAAAGACTTTTTACATTACTATAAAAACATCTTCAAAAAAGATTGTCTCTGAAAATCATGATTTTTTTAAAGATTCATCTCAGTGAAACATTTTTGAAAAAAAATTTTGTTGGTGCTATTTTTCAATTGCAATGGTGTAGGCTTTTCATACATACATATAATTTTCTTCCTTATTTTTTAAATTAATTTTTAAAGTATGCTCATTTATCCTCTATTTTACTGAGATAATTCTTCGTCAGTGGCATTTTTTGATATTCTAGGTGTATTTTTTATTTATTTTGCATAAATATCAGTATTTAATATAACTGTCATACTTTACTGTTTTATTATATTATACTGTAACTTTTACACCATTCTGGTTTACAAATGAATTCCAGCTTTGAAAAAATACAGTCAGCAATTAAGGAGCACATCTCAAGAACTGAATTTCAAAATAAGACAAATTAATACAAATTAGGCAGTTATAACAAATCAAACTTTCTTGGACTTTGTAACTGCAAGGGAGAAAGAAATAGAAATTAAATGAAAAGAAGAAAAAGGAAACTCCAAAGCAAAAAAATGTAGACATCCAAAGAAAACTAGCTTGCAAAAAAGTAAAATCCCCCCCCCCCCTCCCCAAATTTGTTATAAAACACAAAAAAAAAAAAAAAAGTTGTCAAGGAGAAATTTTAAATTTTAGCAACTGTAACTCCAATTATAGTAGAATTTATTCATCATTTTGTGACCTAAAAGCTACTTTATAAAAGCCCAAAAGAGGGATGCTATATATAGATGAAACTTTTTATTTTTTAATTAAATATTAAATCATATTAAAATAAATTTTAGTTCCATTCTGAAAGTTTAGTTAGTTTGCATAAGAGTATAAAAAAGTGTGTATATTTTATTAAGTACAAAGTTCTTCTCTTCCTCAGAAACAAGACATTTGTAATGTTTCTCAAAATTTTCATAGTTGTTTTTACTTTTATGAATGTGCAATAAAGTATTTATATTTTAAATTTTAAATAGTAGTATTTTGAGAGGTTTTTTTTTTTTAACTTTCTCCATTTTTTTTGCATTCTGTAATTTACATTTGGTTCATGTTCCAGTGCTGTATAAAGCCTTTTACTTCCATTTGTAAATGTAATGTTAATTAACAGTGTGTGTGTGTTGTTTATTCATAGAGCTTTTGTTTTTAATTACTTTTATATTTACGTAGTTTATTTATTTGTTTTTAGTGGAAGGACTGAGTATCAGACCTTGGAAGATGGAAAACACAAAGCCAGAACAGAAAGAATATTCACTCGGTACCACCACTTGTTGTTATATTTTTCATGATTGGTGCTACCAAGCTATTTTTTTTTTTTTTTTTATTTCCCCCCCCCCCTCCCCCTCCAATCCTGAGAGTCCACATTTTCCTTCATATTTTGATCCACATTTCCCTTAATCTTTCAAATAAAAATAAGGTGGAAATAAAATTTTTGTTGTACATTGATAAGGCAAACACCTTAAAACCAGTTTTAGGATTTTTTGATATTCATTCCTGATGTGGAGGTAGTGAGCCATAACATTCTTTTCACTTTCCTTTTTTAGTCACCATTGCTAAACCCAAACCACTGAAGCTAATACTAGGAAATTTGACATGTATGTTAGGTTTGTAATGTAGGCTAAAAGAGTGTTTTCCCAAAATTCATCCCGTAAAAGTGTAGTGGGTTAAAATGTTTTTTCCCATTTCATTTCACATTTCTGAAAAAATTCTTGCTTTAAAATGTATAAGGCTAATGCCTAAAAATTAATTTTATACTTTTTTTCGAATTTGCTTTTTTTTGGAAGATAGACAGTCAAAACACATTTGACACTTATATTGCTATATCTTGAAAGTTTGTGATATGTATAATTTTCGTTTGTTGATATGGCAATTGTAAAAGTAGGCTTCCTATCCCATGCATTTAATGCATGCATGACATTTATATTAACATTGATTTGTCCTTCAGGCACTTAGCATTTGATAACATTTTCTTTCTTCTGAATATCTGATAAAAATTTTTGCTTAAGAAGACGGGGGGAAAAAAACCCTATTTTCCCATTACAAAGAACATGCTTTCTATGCTATAAGCTATCTATCTATTTATGTATTACATTAAGGTCTGCGGTACCCAAATTAACGATATTTCTATGCTGTGAATGACAACAACGAGATGTAAACATTAGCAGGTTAAAGAAGTAATAAAGTAAATCTAAAAAGTAGATATAGTGGCGGCCTTCTATTTGAAGAGGCACGGGTGCAAACATTTTTAGGGGTCCTCCAAAATCACAAACCAATAACGTTGCGAAAAGTTTTTTTTAATGGGGGGGGGGGGGGGGGTACGGGCCTGTAAAATGAAGCCAGAGGTAGAGGTCAAAATTCAGAGAATTTGCAGGTGGCCAGTGGCGACTGGGCTTGAAATTTTGAGTTGCTTATATAAATAAGAAGAAAAGATTTCTTAGAACTAGTTGTCTGTCAGTGGTCGAAATTTTACCATAAAGCATTAATTTTTTTATTTGAGCACGAATAAAGTTCTGTCAAAGAGTATGTCTCAAGATTCCATATACAGTGGAAATTACTAAAGTGACCACCTTGGCTAAGAGACCATCTGTTTATAGTGACCATTTTTGTACAATTTCACTTTATAACCACCACACTTTTCTGTGAAAATGGTGTTTTTGTAAAATCTATCATATTTTCCTAAATGCAAAGGCAGCTCCAGCGAGTGGGTCATAGGGGTCATCTCCTTCTACTGACTTTGGATTTCACACGTTCAGTTTGCGTTTTGAACAATTTAGGCTAGTCTAAAAAGTCTAGTGGCCCACTCCGAAAATTCAGCCTAGAGCCGTCCTCGGCTAAAGGGCCATTATGTTCGGAGTATAAAATCTTAAATCGTCGAATGATTGAACTCTACTTGCTGAGGTGTATCACTTGCCATCTATAAAAACTTGCTGCCGCAATAAATTTGCACTTGCTGTCCTTGAGATTTATTTACTGTCATCGCAAATGCAGGTATATTTGGAAATTCAGATTTTTGAAAGGATATAGTAAAATAGTACCAGAATAATTTATGAGTGGAATTAAAATTATTTTATTGCCTGCAGTTCCAGCTCATATTTCGCAATCAATAGCATTACAATATATAAATGCATGCGCATTCTTGTTCTATTGACTAATGCTTCCTTTGTATTTAAGTTTCTGATTAGTACAATGATGCATTTAACTTCCAATACTAACTTATGTGGTGGTAAACTATGGTATTTTTCAGTTATCCAGGCACAGCTCCCGCAAACTGTTTTCTCTGGGAAATGCTTAAAGATTACTTCTGAAACACTGCCGTTCCCCAAAACAAAGCAGGAAATTTTAATCTATATACAAAATTGTGTTTATGTACAGAATTCAATATATACAAAAATATCAATATACTAAAAAGAAATTTGTATGCTTATTGGTTATATAATGTAGATTTGGGGAAAACATGTGGAATAAAATTAAAATACGAAATTAAATCAAACTTCCAAAATATGGAAAGGAATAAACAACTATGTACTGGAAATCGCTTTAGGTTTGAAAGCATTTGGCGCAGATCACAATTATTTGGCAATTTTTTACTTGCTCCCAGCTAACTGGGGAAAAAAAAAAAAAAACAACGAGAAACCAATCATAGTCAAAGAAATCAAAAACTGTACCAGATAATTATTGATTTCATTTTCATCATAGAAAATTATTTTATCATAGCTTTGATGATATGTTCTCTATTCATTAGATAGTCGATTAAGTCAGCTTTAATAAAAGTTCAATAATCATTTTTAAGTTCTATTATAACTGACTTTAATATGTTATCTGAGAGTATGTTTTCGGAAATATTTCCATACACTTCATTAAAATTATTTTCATTCCCTCTTAATTGCTGAGGTGTTACTTCAATAATATTTTCAGAGAAAATTTGCTTTAGCGTACTGCGTGGCAGGAGATTGTGAAGAAATTTTTGATGGCGTGTTTCTGTGGAGCGTCTCTGGGATTGCACCTGCCCTGTTCGGCTTGTTTTTCCACAGCTTTGACACATGGAATTTACAACACTTTGTGCACTTATCGACCTAAAAAATGTTGTCAAGCACAGGGCTAAAGCACATTTTAGTCATTGGCATTTCGCCAAACTGGGGAATAATTTCACTTTTTGCAGTTTTTTTGTAATACTATGACCCTATAGTACTGCTGAACTTTAGGGTTGTTATTTCAAAATTGACACAACAACGGAACAATCACGTGAAATACTGCGTGCCAAATTAGTTCTCTAATTTTTTACAGTGTGATAGCATATTACATAAAGATTTTAACATTCGCACAACCACCTCCATACGAACTTCAACTGTGCCGAATTTAGTGCTCATCCATTTGCTCATCCATTACTTATCTGTGCGCTCATGCATTTTGCAATGTGCTGCAAAAGGGACACAAAGGTTTTTCTTAGAGTATTTATATAAAAAATATATAGATAGATAATAAAATTTAGAACATCAGAACGTGCTAAAAAACAAAAAACAGTATTTCATATTTAAGCTCACACAACTGAGCTGCATCTCACCTGGAGTGATGACTCCCATATTACTTTTAATGGTAGCATGCGAATAAACGCAAAGGGATGTATGAAGAGCAAATGAGGCAAGCATTGCCACATAGGTGCTGCTCTCCATCATGCATGTGGTTATGATACTCTTCAGCTAATTTCATTTTTTTTTTTTTACAAATTTTGTTGGAATATTATAACTCTAGTAATTTTTAACCTATGTTGTCATTTCGTAATTGTCACAACAATGAATCCATCACCCAACTTGGCGCAAAATGTTGCGGGCCAATTTACTTCTCTAATTTTTACATTAATTGTTTGTTCCAAAATATGAAAACTTGAAAAAAATAGTGAATTAAAATTACAAAATATAGAAAAGGGGAAGGAAGAACTCTATACTGTAAATGATGGTCAGTGATTCACGTTAGGTTTGTACGCAGTTGGCGTAGATGTGAATTATTCGGTGATATTTCACTTGCTCCTGTGTAATTGAAAAGTATCTAAATCACCAGTACGAAAAAAAAGAAAAAAAGGAAAACTCTACTAAATAGTTACTGATTTCATTGTCACCATGGCAAATTATTAGTTATTGATTTCATTGTCACCATGGCAAATTATTAGTTATTGATTTCATTGTCATTATGGCAAATTATTATATCGTAACTACAATATGTTCTCTGTTCACCAGGTATTCGATAAAGTATGGCAATATTAATAAAATGCACAATCATCATTTTTAGGTGCTATAATAACTGACTTTAATATATAATCCGAGAGTATGTTTGGTAGATAATATTTCCATACACATCTACATAATAATATAATATTATTTTCGTCTCCGATTGATTGGTGATGCATTTAGTGTTGTTATTTCAAAAGTGACACAACAATGGAACCATCGCCCGACTTGGCACTAAATACTGCGTGCCAAATTACTTTAATTTTTTACGGTGCATTAGCATATTACACAAAAATTTTAGCATTCGCACAGCCACCTCCATACGAACCTTAACTGTCCATTCTCTCCATGGGCTGCAAAAGGGACACAAAGGTTTTCCTTAGCGTATTTATATAGACATAGATAAAGTTATAAGAAATCATCTGCTAATTAAAAAAATAACATTACCTGCCAGTATATACAGGGTGTCTCAAAAACACTGGCCTAGGCTTTATGGTATTGATTAACATTTTCAGAGCATTATATCTAAATAAACAAATAAAAAAATATTTTTTATGTGGACCCATACAAAAATCTTCCCAATTAGTAAAATGTTCCCCTTTCATGAATTAGGTGATGTACAAAATTTTAGCCTTTCATGTTTTCCCCCTGTCTACATCCTTGCCTTTGTCAGAAGCATTTTTCTGTAGTGTCTTATAAAGCCAGGGCCCAGGTGCTTTGCATCTGCTCCCCCCCCCTTCCCCTGTGTTGCTGGCCCTGGTTATCTATACGAGGTTGATATCCTTGGCATCTGCATAGGATTCATGAAATTTACAATGTCTATCAACATTTTTAAAAAGAATTTATTTTGGGGATGTTGCTTTCACTACATAAATTTTAATAGACATCAATATCAGAAATGTCACCAATTTTGTCTTTTCATTCATTTTGCAATGTCAGTACTTGGCATGGATACCATTGGCTTTTATGTGACACCCAAAATTTGTAGCAACCCATACCTAAATAAATTTAATGACAAATACTATTAGAACAAAAAAAAAAAAAAAAAAAAAAAAAAAAAAAAACCCAAAATATGATTTTTGTTGAAATAAGCCCTATAATTTGGCCAACACTGCACTAAGTATAAAGAACAGTAAGGTATAGGGAGGCAAAGCTGGTTGCCTTGGTGTCTAGTTTAATATATAAACTTAATTAGGACTTTTGTTTCCAGCTGTTAAACGAAAAAAACTTGCTATTTTGTTGGATTACTGTAAAGAACCTATTGGTACTACAAAGTACTATTCTTTATCATCTAAAAGAATTCTTGATTTTTTAGAATTAATATTTGCAGATAGTGGATCCTTGTGAGGAAACTGTACTGGTACTGTATCACAAAATCCTTTAACATTGTTTAAAATCTTCTGATTGATTTTTTAAAATTAATTATTCATATGCTTCCCCCTCCCCATCTTTTTTAGTATTTTTTCTTCTTTACTGTTTAAAAAATGTAATTCATTTAAAAAATCAATTAGATTTTTTTATTTTATGTACTTCATAGCTAAATGTATGTTAATATTTATTTGAACCACTACAAGAAAAAAAAAAGTTGCATTTCTTCAAATTAAAAATATTTTTCAGTTATGAATGCTGATTTTATGCCTGTATTGAAATATTATTTTAATGTAACATCAGATTCCTTTATTAATTATAAATTAATCCCTTTAGGTCTCCTAGTAAGCGCTTTGCACGTCAGACAGTTCCTCAGATGACTCGTGAGGTTCTGGAAGGTTGGGAGAAGAAAATCTCTAAACCTGTTGCTAGGGTGAATGGTACATCATCAGCACATATCCGCCCATATGACAGCTTCAATCATAAAATTCAGGTGTCTGAGCCTGACTATAGGCCCAGAAAAGCATGGGCTGAGACACCAAGGTAAGGATTGTCTTTTCTTATAATGATAATTTCTGTGGTCCCAACAAAATTACTATTTACATAATGAGTTTTGAACCTGTCTACAACAGTATTCACTTTTTGTGAGCGTCTATAACGATAATTTTAACTCTTATATAAAGTTTTATAAATACGTATAACACTTTTTTTGGGTGGGGGGACACTACCAGTAGTCCAAAGTATGCTATAATAAAAGATGGCAGTATGAGAATAGAAAAAGAATGCATTTCAATCATAAAGTTCCTTGTTCTGGTATTTTGATGTGTTAAAGCTAAAGCCTTTAATCTGTGGTATATTGGCATTTTCAGAAAAGTTACTTTTTTTGTAATGCTGTCAACAAATAAACATTGCACCTTTTATATAGTCTGGCACCGAATTTGTGTCTCCTGAGTCATGTGGTTTTGGAAGGTTTCATTGGGAAGATTCAGTAACAGAATTCATCCTGTAGAAGAAAAAATCCAAAAGTAGGGTCCATCTAATTGGCATCTTAGCACGCACTATGCGATAAAACCTGCAGAAATTTTTGTATACTTGGGGAGAAGGTTGAACTTTGATGATTGATCTCCACAAGATTCTTCCCACTTGGCAAACGGAGTTTATCACCAAAAATAGTTACTTTTTACCTGGAATCTCCCTACCTTTCCTCTTCCAGAATGAAACCTTCCAAAGCCAGACGCCACGAAAGCAGAGCCGAACTATACATATTTTCATGTATGACTGAAGTTTTATTTCTGCCCAGGAAATATATATTTTATCTTATTTTCATAATTAGGAAACACCTTTAATGCTCGAATAATGTGCCAAAGCTCAAACTGTCCACAACTATAAACTGCTAAAGCCTTATTTTTTTTAGGTCCTTAGAGTATTGTTATATGCAGGTTTCACTGTATTTACTTTTAAAAATATAATGTGCTATATTTTCATTAAAAATATGCTGATATCGCTGACCAAAGTCATCCTATATTTCCTGTAAATTCTATATTGAAAAGAACAGTGTAAAAAAAAAGCTTTCCTATAATTCTTCTAAATCATATTTAAACTATATTTTTGGTACCTTAGAAATTACAGTTTCTAAATTTCACAATATTACATGGCTGCAAACTATTGAAAATTTTTGAACTGATTTTACATCTTCCAGACTGATTTTTCCATGTATTCAGCTTTCTGCCATTTTTTCATATATGCTGCTGGGATATAAAGCAATAAGCATTATTTTCTTTGTAATTTATTATTATGAAGCATGATATGTTCTATTCAATTTGAATTTTGAGTGGAACTTTCTAAATTGTCCCTGCTTTCCTGATGTTACCACTATGTCATGGTTTTAGAAGTTGCCCCTTGTCTCTTAGACAAGGGAAGAATGAGAATGAATAGGATATTTATTGCCGCCTTGTATTTTTCCCTTATGTACTTTATTACCTGTTTACCTTAGCATAATTGCTAGGTAAATGAATGATGTGTCAGGTGAGTTGGTTGAGACACTTCTTGAGTTATTGTTTTACTGTGCAGTGTGTCACCTACTAAAACATTTTTAAATCTCACCCTCAGACTGAAATATTGCAGATTTCTATTTTAATACAGATGTAATTGCATCATAAAGAGGCAGAAACCTTTAAAAAAATTACTTTTGAAATAAAATAAATGAAAGTTGCAAGGTATATGATATAGTAAATACACTGTTACATTCAAAAAGAATTTCAAAATCTGATTTTGATACATATAAATTTTTTAATCACACTTTTTTGTCTTAAATAGTCCATTTTTTCATAAAAGCTTATCCCTTTCTTTGAATCAGATTGAGCATACATTGCTTATTAGCTGCACACACATGAGAAAAAAGAAATTAAAATTTCATAAGCTTTGCAAACTTTTGCAGTTTTTAAAGGTCTATTTTTTTCACCCCCTTTCTTTTTCCTATCTGTCGATCTGACCACTAGTTAAATTTTCAGAATCTTGAATTTTTATTTCTTACATGAAATAGTGTCTCGAACCATGCCAAGTAATTTCTAAAGAAATGAATTAGTTTCAGGTACAATCTATTAAAACAGCCTCTTCACAAAAATACAATTGATTTAAAATGGCCCCTTCACAAAAATGTAATCGATGAAAATGGCCCTTCATTTTACCCTACATTTTAATCTGTTTTATCAATTATCTTAACAAAAATGTGACTATTTTGTTAAAATAATTGAAGTATGATGAAATAATTGATTGAAATAAAATAATTGAGTAGGTATTGAAAATTGGTATGAAAATTCGAAAAATAAATGTCTAATTTCACAAAATTAAATACTGAAATTCACTAAAATAATTGACAAAAGTAGGAGCCTGGAAAATATTCCTGAATTGACCCCTGTTTAATATCTGCAGCTAACATTTGTTTTTAAAAGGAAGATATGTGAAATTGATGATTCCAGTAACTTTCAGAAATTTTTATGTTATGCTTAAAGGAAAATCAAATGTGTTAATAATATACAATATTGTTCTATTTTTATTATTGTTTGATTACTTGTTAGATATACTTATAGAATTAGGGTTAATTTAAATCAGTTATAAACACTAGTTTACGTGAGTGATTATAGCTTTTTAGTGATTTTTACATGCATTATTAAACTCCTCGAAATTACTACCCATACTCCTCAAATTATTTTTAACTGCAGGCATCTACAAAAACTGGAGAATGCTATAAAAACAGTTGCCCTGCAGAGAGTTAAGCTAACTTAAGTTAAAAGTTGATTTTTTAAAAGTGCAGTATTTATCCTAGTTAATGATACAATAGAATTCAACATTTAGCTACTTTTTATAATTCAGAACATTTTAAATTAGTAACTTCTGTCTTTCTACCCCCCTTTTTTTCAGTCCAGAATTAACTGCCTTTACACCGTCAATTCCGCCCAAATTAATCAACTATGTAGATGATGATAATGTAACAGATGATCTCTATGAAATGACTTCATATTCTTCAGAAACTGGAGTGGTAAGTTTTTTTCATTTTTTTGTTTTTACTTCCTAACTCTGTTTGATTTATCTAGTTCCCCCTCCCTCCTCCATCTTGTATCACAAGTACAAATTTTGAATTGTGTATTTCATGCTGGCTTTATAATGAGATTATTAGATTAAAAAAATATATTTAATTTAGCCAAAGTTTTAAAATGGATAGTGTAGGTCATGGCTGGCAAACCTTTATGGATCAACACGCCATTTTTTCTAAAGAAATGTTTAATGAGGCCATAGACGTGCCGTGAAATAATTTTGACTTGGTGATTATTGAGAAAATAATAGAACTAAATAGTAACAACTCAGAACTCTTTATTTACTAACAAAAAAATATGGTTGTATGTGTAATTCAAATTAGAATAACATTAGTGTGACTTTTGTTGTTGCAGATATGATGACAAATAACTTATATTAGGTTCGTAAAATGTTGCTTTTAGTAAAATGCCTGCTGAACTAGAATCATCTGCCAAATGGTTCCTACGCAAGTTTTTAATGTTATTCATCTCTGAAAATAATGACTCGCAAGCATAAGTAGATCAAAACACACACCTCTTTGTCGCCTTTATTAATCATGTCATATTTCTCGGTCCACCAAGTTTGAAATTCTCTATTACACTTACTATCTTGCACTTTTTGTTTTATTGCTGAACTAGCCATGTTAAATAACTGTTAAAAATCGTAACTATAACACAAATAAGCTAGATAAAATTTTTAAAGTTAAGAGACGAGACGTAGGATGCGTAAACAAACTATGCGTCATTAACAATTGTAGTCCACGACGTAACTAATGCAAGACAACAGAGATTTTTCATGTTTCTTGATTTTATAAGTATACAATAGAAAGCAACAAAATAAGAAAATTATTACTTTTTTTAAAATTTAAGCCTTAATTATGATTTCTGAAGATTTTAACACTGCACTGACTTTCTGCCAGCCGCACTGTGCCGGGACTGTGCATAGTGCAGCCTCACTCCCGTTCGATTGTGATACTTCATAGTGAACTTGGTTATTTTTAATTAAAATGCAAACCGTTTTGATCGGTGGCGTTCCCAAAATATAGTGTCACGTGCCATCAATAGCACACGTGTCATTGGTTCGCCACCCCTGGTGTAGGTTAATTTATTTCAAAATTAAGAAAAGAAATAAGTAGATTAATGTTTAGAATTTAGTTGGGACAGCAGTTGTTTGACTGAATACTTTAGCTATTTGTATCTAAAGTATTTAGGAAGTTTTTTACCCCTTTTCCTCTAGTTTCAAAATAGGTGTGCTTTTATTTTGGGCATTTCACTGTCTTGGAAGTAACCTAATGTTCAAAAGCTTGGAGGAAATTTGAGAGTTTTTGAAGACCAGATTAACAAACAGTGTAGGTGAAAAATCTTGTTTCTGCTAAATATTGAGATAGAGTAAATATTTAATGTATATTTAAATTGAAGTTAGATATGTATAATCTGAAGAAGGGAGTAGTAGTGTTTATGGGAAATGTTTTGAATTTGATTTCGCAAAATTTTTGGAAAATAAAAGTGAAATAGTAAAGTTGAAATGGAAAGAAGCAGATTTAAAATTAGTAACTCACTTAGGGCCTTATTTTTATTATGGACTATTTAGTCATCTTAAAAATCATAAATCTAAATTAACATCAAAAGTTGCTATTACTAAGCCAGTTACTAAAATTATTGATTAATTAATGCAATGATCTTTTTAAATTTTCCGTTTATAATTTGAATTAAGCTTTAACTATAGAAATTACCATTAACTAGTTCAATCAGGCAGTGTATAGATTTAATTGGCTAATTAGTGAAATTAATAAAATAAAGGTCAGTTTATACCTTTAGCTATAAGTAGTTCAATTAAAAGTACTGGTACTGTAAAATTCTTTATAGTGTTAAACGGTAGAATTATTAAAACTTAAGATTCTGATTATTAACTGAAATTGAGAAATAATTTATAATATCAGCCTCGATATTTGAAAAAGTGTAGTTTTTTAAAATTAAAATATTGGATTTATTAAAATAATGGAAAACAAAACTAATTTTGCTTCTGCAAATTTAGTACTGTGGCATGCACAGTTTTTAGTTTAAATTCTGACTATTTAATTCACACTAGTAAAATTTTTGCGAAGAATGCCACAAATTTAGTAGAGTACTCCCTCATTATACCTCACTTTTTCTGTTTCTCCCCCCCCTTTTCCCCCCTTTATGCCTTTGTTCCGTAACTTTACATGAGAAACATAGAGTACGTTTGAAAAATACAACTCCAGTCACATAAAAGATATAGAATTAATTAATTTTCTCTCACTGATCTTTGCTGAAAAACAAACTATGAGAGAAAAATCAAATCAGAATGACTTTGGATAGTTTCTTCAGCAGGAAATGAAGTATGTATTTTTACACAAATTTAAAAAGGTAAATAAGCTTGTATGCTTATTGTTTAAGTGTGATTATCTTTTATTGCAGTACTTATACTATGAATTTTAATATAGTTATGTCATCGAAAATGATTAGAAGTTCATTGACAGATGACATCTTAAATGATAAATAGCAGACAGAGTGCTAAAAACGTGTGGTGGCGTAGTCTTTTAATAAAGACTACATCATTTTAAAAAACTAATCATTTAATTAAAAATAAAACACCATGCATACTAAACTGGGACACCACAAAAGAATGCGCTATAAAAAATGCATTTCAAGTGCTTTTTTGAAGGGAGGATTTCCCAAATCTCACGTCGACGGTGAAGTGCCACCGGAAGAGCCCACTATGGAAGACTATAATAAAGAGGATGAATTTAAACTTGCAGACATCTATTTTGACGAGTACATTGATTGTGATAAGGATGTTACCGCTACTACAGACATTCAGAGTATTTCCGATTTGATTTCGCAGTATGAAAGTGAGGACGATATTGATGAAGACTCAGATAGGGAAGATCCAGAAGAAATCATGCCTTCTTCGGCAGAGGCCATTGCGAGTTTAAATACCTTAAAGAAATTTTTAACCGGACATGAATATCAAGAAACAAATTTGCAAAAACTTGCATGTATTGAAAAAAGTATATGTAAAATTACACTTGAAAGGAAAAAGCAGTCAAAAATAACAGATTTTTTAAAATAATATGGCATTGGTCAGTTTTTTTGTGTGTTTGTTTCCTTCATTTTTTTTTCTATTGGACCCCGATTATACGTTTTCCCGCTTCGTACGTTTTTTACCTCTGGTCCCGTGAAAAACGTAAAATCGAGGTTCCACTGTATATGTTAGTGTTGAACCACTTCTACATTATACCAGTATGTAAATCATAATGATAAATGGGAGCTAGGGGAGGCATAGCCCTTCCTTTCCTATATGTATGGGCACCCATAATAACAGACAGTAAATAATAACAGACAACAAAAATAGAATAGTAATAAAGGAAATTTGAGAGGTTTGTCTTAGATGTGCTTCAACTGAACTACAAATCAAGATCTTTCTTCTGAAGCACAGAAATGTACATCAAATAAATAAAAGTATTTCACGAATTGTAGTTTGTTATGAAAATTCTTGATTTATTTTTTGTTTTTTATGCAAATAATACAAAATATGGTCAAAAGTACTTAAAATTCTTAATTTGTCTTTTTTTCAATAATTTTGCAAAAATGCAGATTTTGGTGGTATGATTCACAAACTTACACTGAAAACACTAAAAAGCACTGAATATCATTAAATATTGGTTTTGTTCAGAGTAAAAGTTCAAAGCAACAACAATTTTTATGAAATAAAACAAGAACCAGGTCTGTAGAGCAAATAGTTTATACTAAATGAAGGAAAAACTAGATATTTTTGGCAAAAATTGTAATTTTTCAAGAATTCAACCTCGATGCGCCGCGGATTAATATTATGCAATTGAGCTAAAACTTTGACAATCTCATTTTCTAGTCAATTGGCTACTTTTAGGGGGGTGCCCCAAAAAATAACATTAAAATTTTTTTTCCCGCATGTAACTTGTGACCACCCTAATGTATACACATATAATATCCAGAGCAAGTAACTACTAATTGGTAGAAATATTTCTGCTTTATAAAAAAAAGACTTGTAAATGGTGATATTTCACCCAAAAATATGTCTAGAATTTCAATAGTTCATATTTGGTACTGCATTTTGTTAACATTCAGCAGTGTTCTTGTCACCACTTACATATTTTAGTTCAATGGCTTTGGTGTGAACAAGGTCACATATAAAAAATAGTCTCACCTGCATGTGTGTGCTCCGTCTGTTTTCTATTGCAGTCTCTAAGAACAGGACTGTGGCCATACTATCAACATAAATTGTAGGGGCTGGCACCGCATTCAGAATAATTTTTGCATCAGCACATTCTTTAATCACATTGAATAACCACAGGGTTCCTTTTGTGGCTTTTGTAACTGCCACATATTCACTTTCCATCACACAGCCTTGTTTTAATGTTTTCAAGACAACTGGAACTCTGTTAATCTTGATTATATATCCGATGATAGCAGGGGAGTAGCCAAGGGGGGGGGGTTAGGGGGTCATAACCTCTCCCCATGTGAGAAATTGTTTGCCATACAAAATGTATATTCTTCACTACATTATCACACACACATATACATATATATGAGTTGTAGTAGCCGTAACCCCCCCCCCCCCATATGAAAAATTTTTGGCTACGCCCCTGGATGATAGATTTTCTGTCATCTCTGTCAGATGCATAGCTTGCATCAGAGGAAGTATTAACTTTTATATCTTTAACTTTAGACAATTTCAGTCGCTTGGTTTTAGTTGCCTTCACATACCCAAACAATCTTATTAAACTGTCCCAATGTTGTCTTTCAGGGCATTCTTGGAATTGGGAAAATAAATTTAAAGCAAACATAATGTCGGGCCTCGTTTGCTTCGCTAAAAAAGATAAACATCCAATTGAATTACAGTATGGGTATTTGGACATTTCAACAATTTTGTCTTCTGTTTCTGGGCACTGGGTTTTTGAATATATGAAATTCTTAGCTATGGGTAGTGATAAGATATGCAGTTTATATTGCAAGAACCGATCATAAATTTTATTTATGTAATTTTCTTTTCTAAGATATATATTTCCATCTTCTTCAATAAATTCTACACCCAATAATTTTCTTGTTTGTCCAAGAGACTTAATTTGGAAACTTTTCTTCACCATGCAGATACATGTTTCAGTATCGACTGCAGTTTTCCCGGATATAATAATATCATACACGTAAAGAAGCAGAACGATTCTGCTATCCAAATGAAAAACACAGTTACATTGTTTTAATTGTCCAAATCCCAGTTTCTTTAGAATAGAAGTTATTTCAATATTCCATTGCTGCCCCGACTGTTGTAATCCATACAGAACCTTAAGCAGAAGGCTACTCTGTTTGGATGATTCTTGTCATTAAAACCAGGAGGCTGATACATATAATTAGGTTTGTTTAGAGGCACGTACATGTATGCATTCTTTATGTCAATCTGCTTATGAGTCCAACTTAATTTTGTAACTAAAACTGAAAACAGGAGACATATTATAGAGAAATTTATAACAGGGCTGTAGGTTTCTTTAGACATCAGTCCCTTTTCCTGGGCAATTCCTTGCGCTACTAAGTGAGCCTTACTGCATACTGGTCGTCCTTTATCATCTTCCTTAATACTATACACCCACTGGCAGCTTAAAATCTTAATGTTTTCAGGGCAATCAGTCAGAGTCCAAATATTTCTTTCTTTAATTGTAGCCATTTCTTCCTCCATTGCTTTTATCCACAAGTTTCTATCAGAAGATGGCATTGCTTCCTGATAGGTATTCGGGACATGTGGGATGGATAGTGAGTTTCTCGGTGAAGTTCTTTCTAGTGTCTTCATGATCCCTTTATACAAATTTTCTTTGAAAAAATTTCGACCCTCATCTCTCAAGTTAAGCTTTACACCACTGCTTCCCTGTATTCTATACCATATTTCTACTCGGAAACTATTAGGTGTATCTTTGACTTAATGAATCCAGATTTTATCATCGTTGTTTAATTCAACCCCCGTTACTATGAGACATTGTAGTTGTAAAACTGGCGGATGGAGGACTTTGTTCTTTTGTAGTTTTCGATCTCGTATGAGCTGCAGGACCATCATAAGTGCCAGCAGTATCCTTTCCTATCGTTTCTTTACTTGTTTCAGGGATACTTGGGGCATCAAGTTTTTGAGCCAAATCTCTAGTCTTTTCACTCTCATCACTTTCTAACATTCTTTCTTCAGATTCACTATCCGACTCTGTCTCAGATTCATTCGAAAATAGATACGTATTTCTTTTTATCCTTTTTTCACATCATTCTGAAATATTTCTTGTTTATTGACAGGAGAATGACAGCTAGTTTCTTCATTAAATCTAAGATTTGTGGTTTCGACAATTTTTGTCTGTGATGGTACATAAATTTGTTAACCTTTTGTGTGGTGTGCATAACCATCTGTAATTCCAGGTTTCGATGTGGCATCTAGTTTTCTTCTCAATTGTTTTGGAACATTTCCCCAAACTTTCATTCCAAATGGTTTAAGGTGCTTTAGTGATGGTTGGTACCCACTGTACAGCTCGAAAGGTGTAACCTTTTGTCCCTTGTGCACAACCCTGTTCCAGGAATATGTAAAATGCATAAGAGCATCAGCCCAGAAACTTTTGTACTTCTTCTAACAAAGCTTTGACATCATCTGCCACTGTATAATTGTACCTTTCTTCAATTCTGTTTTCCTCAGGCGTATATACGTTCAGGAGTTGATGCTCTATACCAAGTTTTTCAAAGAATTTTGTTATTGAGAAATTCAAGGCGTTTTTCACGAAATTTGTTATTGAGAAATTCAAGGCGATCATTAGTGCACACTCGTTTAATTTGCAGTCGAGAAATCACTTCTCTTTTGTGGAATCTTTCAAATGTCAGGAATGCTTCACTTTTATCCTTTAATGCAAACGGGAACACCTTTCTGCTAAAATCGTCGATTATCAAAATAATGTTGACTGTATAGATTTTTCAGGCATGGAGTCACACCAATCCATGTGTAAGATATCTAACAGTTTCTTTGTGGTAATTTTGCCTCTAGGTTTAAACAAACATCTTTTTCCTTTCGCGATTTTGCATGCATCACAATGTAGCTGATCTTTCTTTAATATCGGAAGGCCTTTTACACAATTCAGTTTACTTGTTCTAATGCAGTAATCTTTGTTAATGTGGGAGCATCTTCTATGCCATGTGTACAAATCATTCAAATTTCTTTTAGAATTTACTTTCTCCCCTTCTCTGGTACTGGAATGTTTAACTTCACAGCTGTTTAAAGACTGGATCAAATGTTCATCCTTACAGAATCTATTCTGATTTTTCGTTTTTATTTTTATGAACTTTGGTTTTTATATTTTGATAGAACAGAAAGCAATGATAAAAAGCAACAATAAGCAACAGAAAGCAATAATAACATCCTTTTTGTCTCCATGCAGTAAATAATTTTTCTCCTTGCTTCCTGTAAATCATGGCTCGCGCTAGACTTCAAAATCGACTCACAGTCAATAAAAGTGAGAGTCAATTTTTTAAAACTGCGAGTCAATCAAAAAACTAATTTTTCTCCCCCCTTTTTTTTAAAATCTAAGAAAGAGAAAATAAAGTCGTTCCTTTTTTCTCATGTAATTATTAATTTTCACCTATATTTTGATTTCTCCACAATGCACGATTAATATAAACTAGATTACAGACATGACTAGCATAACTTTTTCAAATACAAATGTTAAAACAGTGATGAAAAATTGACAGAAAAAGAAGGAAATAAAAAAGAATTATAAAATTTTATTCGTGCATAAATGAACATTTCCTACCTTTTCTTTCCCATACACAATGAAATTTCAAAGTCCTATTAACTATTTAAGAATAATTAAATCAAATTTAGCATTTTTAATAAAATATTTTACATAGCATTAAAGTATGAATATTTTATTCTTATTTAATAAGAATAAATGTTAATAAGAAAAACATGGTGATTCATCATCCATGGGAACAAAAACAAAAAACAAAAGTTGATTTGGGGGGGGGGCCGAGAGAGTAAACATCGTTATGATGTCCGGCTGAGAGTCAAATTTGACTCGCAGTTTCAAAAAGTGAGAGTCAATTTTTTCAAAAAATGTCAATTTATGCATAAAATATGAGTACGAGCGAGCCCTGCTGTAAATATTTATCTTCTCATCTTTACCGACAAAAGTAGCTCCTCTACACTCAAATTTCGATGTTGCTAACAAGTTCCTTTTAAGTTTCCTAACACATAGAACATCATAAAGGTTAATTTCACTTTCCCCAAACATGAGGCAGATTTTTCCTTTTCATTCAATGGGGCAAGTTACCCCTTCGATGGCTACGGCCATGTTTGACCTTTTTAATGGAGTAAATTCTGGAAAGAGATTTTTTTTTGTGACAAAAATTCATGGAGGCTGCAGGGTCAAAAACCCATGAAGTATTGTCTGCCACACCCTCCCCATAATCAGCTTCCACAACAAAGAAGTTTTGGCTGGATATCCTAAGTGGTGGACCTTTGCTTCTATTTCTTGTTTTGCACGGTGACCCTTTGCATTACACCATAAACATTTCCCCTTGAATTTAGTAGGTTTCTTACAGTCTGAAAGTTGTTCTTTGAATTCATGGCAACTCCATCTTGATCAGCTGCTGTTTGTTTTAGCCTGGATTCTTCTGTGCTTAACTCTTCTAATACTTTATCAAACTTAAAATCCTCATCCTTCCATCTATGAATAGCTTGAACGGCAGCTTCAAATTCTGGAGGCAGAAATCTAATAAGTTGAAAGGCCTGGTAAATATCTTCTATTGGGTGATTGGCATCCCTCACCTCATTTACGACTGACTTCAATCTTGCACCAAATAAACCTACATTTTGATTTCCTTCCAACCTGCAGCTAAAAAACTGCTCTAGTAGTTGAACAAGTCTTGCTCGACTTTCAGATGTAAAATGCTTTTCCAGCCACTTCCACACTTCCTTTCCATAGGAAATATCTTCAATTAGAGTCCTATATTCAGATCAAGTGTTAAGGTAAATAGTTGTATTGCCCTATTATATCTTACATTGAAATCTTTAATAACCTTTGATGAAGCACCAGGTGCCTATGGCTTTGTCTCTTTACCTTGGAGGACAGTATCCCACGAATTTCTGTCCATCAAAAGCACTTTAACATCAGCTGACCAATTTGCATAATTCTTGCCATTTAGCGGTGTAATAATTTCTTGCCGAAAGTCAGCCATTTTAAATAAAGCAGGCCTTAAAAGAAATGAAAATATTTAATTTTGAAGCAAAAATGAAGCTACTTCTGGATCCCTTATTGACAACAACTGGGTTTATCATAACTACTTAATTTCTTTTGATACTTACTCCTACAACATCCCCCCCCCTCCCCCCCCCAAAAAAAAAGTACTAAGGCTCTTACAGTCCAACCCCCATTCCTCAAAACAGTATGACTGGATTCGCACTGGAAAAAAATAATCTCCAAATAAGTTCTTACCGTCTGTTTCTAAAGCAACATCAATAGTTTCACTAAGAAATGTTTTGTCTTTTTTAGAGTCTTCCTTCTTTGCTATGAAAAAACTCTCACAATTGTGCGATTTTAACTTTTTTTTCGGAGGACCCATGGTAGTTTAATAGAATTGAGGACTCATAAAAAAACTTGTGATGCTGTATGAGAAAAGACATACGACTGATCACATCCTGTAAATTCTACCGGTCAATAACAAAAAAGTACTTTTCCCCTACTAATATCTAAGAAAATGTCAATTATCAGTCAATAGAACAATGTTCTGCTGGTGGAGTCTCATTCCCAGAAATAATTTGAATTATTTACTTTTATAATTTGTTCACTTAAATTGTTCTGTTTATTTCTCTGTACTTATTTAAATGTAAAGCCTTGAACTTTGAAGTATAACCAATCAACTGAAAAGGCCGAAAATTACAAATTCTTTATAGCATCATTAACAACCTTTTAGAGATGCACCGGCAAAAGAAAACCTGAGTAGAAAAAATGCAATTTGGCAACTTACGTATACATATACTTAATAATTATTTCTAAGAAAACAGTGCTTCTTATGCTTTCTTTGATAAAATCTACAGAACAGCTATTATATCTTGCTACTAATGGCAACTTTTCATTATTTGATGATTTGCACATGCTCATGACCGATAATCCTTGTTCATGTAATGTTGCCGTGAAAACAGTTATCCATACATTCATATACATATTCCTTTGCAGATTGGCTTATTTAGCACCACGAAATATATCATCTCGTCGCGCGGGCAAATATCCAAGCTATACTTGCTATAATGGCATAATTAGCACCGCCAAATATTTCTATGGGTGGTCAATACCCAAGCTGAACCTAACTGGCATTACTATAATATGCATTTAATTATTTTTCATTTTCAAAATACTGGGTGCTAATATTTTTGAACACACGTAGTATTTAGATTCACTCTGCTTGAGATAGCACTTCATCGTACCTGGTGCCGAAATGGCACTCAGTTACAATTATTATTTAAAAAAATATTAGAAAAACGAACTGGCATCAATTTTAAACTCTTCTTACCTAAGAGAACTTACTATTTGAAAATTATGAACTTTGTGTAACACACTTTGAATTATTTATTACTAACTTCAGCTACCCCATTCTTCGCATGGGAATGAGTGGATTTTTTTTTATTATTATGGTTTGTTGTAATTACTATTTATCATAATAAATAGATATAACAAAATGGAGGTCGCATAAATATTATCTGTGTGCAGTAATCATACATATAGAATTTTATGGTGATTGTTTGAACGGTGAAGGAGATGATTCAGCACAGTGCTGTCAAAGTTATTGCAAAATTGATAGCATCAAAATATTCTCATGTTCAAACATCTTGTGTGCCAATTTTCATAGCAAACAGTTTAACGGTCAAGATATACTGCTGCGCCACATCTAAGCAAATTAAAGTAATAATACACTACAACACCATCAAACGGCAATTTATAGCAAAATGGATAATGCAAAAATATTCTCCGTGTACAATTATGTACCAATTTTCAGAGTGGTCAGTTGTACGATCAAAAAGATAATTGCTGCAGTGCTATCTAGTGGTGAGTTAAAATAATAATGTGCTGTAGAGCCATCTAATGGTGAGCTACAGCCAAATGAATACTAAAAAGTATTCTCTCTGCTCAAATGTGTAAGTATACTGATTCTTAAAGTTAATCGATCAAACAGTTTTGAAATTGGTGTGCTGCATCGGCATCTAGCGGCAAGTCAGAGCAAAATGGATAGCGTAAAAGTATTCTCCGTGCTCAAATATCTGTGTGTACTAATTTTCATGGAAATCAGTTGAACGGTATTTTCATAGTAAGTGGTCAAACAGTACAAAAGGCAAGTTATGTCAAAGCGGATGTGTCGAAAATATTCTTCGTGTTCAAATATCGAACTATACCAATTTTCATAGCGATCAGTTGAACAGTCTTTATATGCTGCATCGCCATCTACTGGTGAGTTAAAGAAAGAAGTTGGTACATTGCAGCGCCATCTAGTGCCGAGTTAAAGTAATGATGTGTTGTTGTTGTTCTCGTGTCCATGTTGTGCAAAGGGAAGACTCAGATCACTCTGAAGCTGTCGAAGACAGCCTCGGCGACCTCCATAGCTTTGTCTGAAAAAATTAAAACGTTCCAGGCGGTCAAATTCTTCCAGGTGGATCTTGAGGAGCCTGGCCTGAATTGCAGGGCAGCTGAAGATGTGTTGAGGAGACAGTTGAAAATCAGGACAGTTTGGGCAGGGATTTGAGTAACTTCTTTGGTCGTCAGTCGAGATTCTCATTCCTTTAACATGCTTTGTTCGTAGCCTGGTTATTATCGTTGCTATTGTACGATTACAATCCAGAGCTGGAATAGAGTATTTAAAATTATTGTTGAAAAGTCTGCGGCCAGCAACAGCATTGGCATCAATTAAAGTTGTGATATTCGATGATTGAGGGCAAGATCTGGATTCCTTGGCAAGCACATCAGCTTTCTCATTATCAAGGATATTAACGTGTGCTGGAATCCATTGTAACGTGCAAGATATCTTGGCTGTGATGACTTTGTTAATGGACTGGATAATTTCATGGCTTATCTGGCACATGCCTTTCTGAATGGCTTGCAGCACAGATCTTGAATCAGAGAGGATAACTATGCCGCTGGATCTGTGGATGCTCTCAGTGAGGAAAATCTTCAGCGCTCTTTTGATGGCAACAAGGTCGCATGTGTAGTTGGAAGCGATTTTCCCCACAGGAATTTTGTGACACTCATGTTCTTTGTCTGGACCCTCAATGTAAACCCCCGCACCTCTGCTGTCAAGACTAGAGTCAGAAGAGTCGCAGTATTGACAATTACCAAATTTTGAGTTTGGATGGAAATTACATTAATGGTATGGTCGCCCTTTCCTTTTAAAACCGAGGCAGGCTCATTCTTAGTGCAAGGTTTTAAGAGGTTAAGATTTACTTTTGTCTGCGGATGAAGGTGCAGAGTTTGTGAAGGTTCTCTCATAATCGCAAGTGACTCATGCTGAAGGTTGATGTCTTTTCTAATTTCCTGGTCTTGTTGCAGGGTTGAGGACCTTTTGAGTCTAGATTTTGTGCTCCACGCTTTGAATGTTCTGCTAGAGATATGGTCTTCAGGTAGGCTTCATATGTTATTTGTGAATTTATCAATGGATAATTTTCTTCACTTTTCTAGTGGGGTGAGGCCACATTCCTTTTCAGCCTTGATATTGTTTGTCGATGAGATAGCTCCAGTGATGATTTTTGAAGCTCTGTACTGGATTGAGTCGATCTTAACCTTTGAGGTAGGCCTGGCTGATGCCTGAAAGGGTGCAGCATACTCAAGAAGGGTCCTGACAATGGAGGTATAAGTAGTTCGAAGGGTCCTTGGACTTGATCCCCAAGAGGCACCGCAAAGTCCCTTAAGGATGTTAAGCTTTTAACATTAAGTAATGATGTGCTACAGTAGAATGAAGTGGCGAGTTACAGCAAAATGGATAACACGGAAATATTCTCAGTGTTCAAGAATCTATGAATATCAATTATCATAGAGATCAGTTGTTCGGTCAAGAAGTTGGTGCACTGCATTGCTACCTAATATCGATTTAAAGTGACACTGAAATTCAAGCGCCACTACTGCCCTTTAAAAGCATCAATGTCTTCCTCTGTTAACTGTTTCAATGGACATGTATTTTTAAATTCCCTCCCCTCCCCCTTTTTACTTTCCGAACATGTACCATGTAAGGTAAGTATTGTAATCATGAAAAAAATTCGAATTCGAGATTTTGCTGTATTTACACGTTTTGAGGTCTTCTGAATTCATTTATGCTATTTTTACGAGATGTATGTATGTGTGTGTGTATGTGAGTGAACACGATAGCTCCTAAACGGGGCATCCGATTGAGCTCAAATTTGGTATATATGTTACAAACCACCGTCGCAAGACCGGTATTGATTTTGGTGTGTATAGGACGTATAGTTTTTCTACAGGGCTACAACAAAGATTTCTTTTACATTATGGCATATGGGGGGAATTCTTGAAAGTGCTCTAGCGTTTAAACTGCATTCGATTGAGCTTCAATTTGGTATATATGCTTGAATTATTCACCGATTAAAATTTATTTAAATGCTTGGTAATATTCTTAATCGTAAGTGTTCGGTAAGTCGAGTGGAGTCACACCAGATTTTTTAATTTAGTTTCTCTTCTTGACACTTTTCTCATAACCGATAACGCTTCCTACTTAAAACCGCACCGAACCGATGCTCTGTCATTGACACAGTGGCGTCACCATGACTACGCCCAGTTCTCGCTTTCCCTTGACAAATGATGGAGTTTACTGTTTTTGTCAGACGTTCTTTTCTTTTTTTAACATTCTACCATCAAAACTGAGAAGTGTTTAAGAATTCAGCTCTGTTATTCTGCTCATGCTGTTGATACGTATAGATTCACACGAATTTTTGCAGCACTTAATTGATATGTAGTATATTATGCAGGTGTCTGTCCAGAGCTCTGCATAATATAGGGCCCTGTTTTCGTGAAATTGTGAAAAATTTACTCATATATTTGTGTATCTGAAATTAGCGTTTAATCAGGCTTTTCTAGCAAGGGTCCTATGTTTATGAAAATAGGGTCTTGTGTTCGTGAATTATTATAAAAATATACAATTTTAAATTTACCATTAATTTAAAGTTCCATTTTAAGACATTTTATAGAAAGACCTACATAAAAAATAAATAAATAAATAACTTTATATATGTAAACCGGCGAAGCATTGTTTCTGCATCAATTTATGTTTGAAAGCTTCAGTTTATTTGCAACTATAAAATTATATAAACACATATTTGTGAAATGGCGGCAGTTTACCTGAGGAAGAATTTTGTGAAGGGTCCGTTTTTAAAATATTTTGTGAAAGGACCGATTTTAGTATAAAATATTTTGTCAGGGGTCCGTTAAATGACAAAAATTTCTCTTAAACAAACCCTTGTTATGCACTTTACTAAAGTTGGTACATGTTGTGTGAATACTTTTTATGGAAGTACACAAAAATCTAATTCATTACGATTTATAGGCAGTCATTGCTTAAAGTGCATTTTAGAAAATTCTATTTTTTTTCTCTGTACAACGACTAGAAACAAATCTGCTTTTTGCTGTACTCGCTCATGTACGGCCGGCTCACTTTATCATTACTCCAGTTCTAATAGTATCGCTGAATGGTTCTTATACATTAGTAGTTGAATATAACTTATAATCCGATGGCTGTATTTTCTGTCAGTGAAGCTCACCAAACTTGCTACTTATTACCTGGTGGGATTTTTGTCCCTTTTTGTTAAATAAAATTTTTATTTTTGTATTATTTTTAGGTTTTTATTTATTTTATTATTGCTATTTGCTCTATAGAGGCTGCCAGATATCTAGAACCGGCCTTGGTCTCCGTGCCTTACACATTTTTACTATTATGAGCCGGAAAGACCGAAGCGATAAAAAAAAAAAAAAAAAGTTTGACAGGTGGTTTTCGTTACTCTTTGTATATAAATTTTCATCTGTCGACTATCATATACCGTATACCGATCGACCTAGCGAGACGACATATGTACGGCTATCGCAGAATTGACCTGTACCTTTGCCATATATAGGTACTTGAATGTCGAACCTGGATTCAAACCCTAGAATACTAATCTCTCCCGGTAAGTTACTGACTGGTGGTATCTTACCAACTGGTCTGCCTGGCATTTCGACTTTTTACAACGGCTTAACTTGGTTTAGCCAACAATAAGTTAAAGCATTGGGGCCCCTCCTACGATCCCTTCAAAGCGGTCCTGGGATATCGGCTGTCAGTTATTTTATACGTCTCGTTACAGGGACACATATACAGGGTGTCCCTGAATTGGTTGGCCAAGGGGGGTAAGGTAATTCAAGTAGTTAATATAGCTTCATAGATGTGCATAAAAAAGCATTTTTTGTCTACATCTATGAAGAGTCGGGAATGAAAAGTGCAAGTGAGAAAACAGGAATGGAAAAAGACTCTTATATATCAAGTTATTACTTACATAATATTACAGTAAGTACCCACATGTATCACCTTCATTATCGATGCAGGCCTGATACCTTCTAGTGACTGATTGACGTACGCTCTCGAAGATGGCAGGTGTTTCATTTGCAGTTGTAGCCGCGACTGAAAGTTTTGGCAATGCGATCCTCATCAGTCAATTTGAGGCTCCTAGGCGAGGAGTGTTCCCATTAGAAAAAATCGATGCTTTATAAATCTGGTAAACGCGTTGGCCAAGTGACTCCCCACCTCATCCAATTCATCAGGAGCCAAAGGTGGCATTGGGGTTATTACGAACTTTATTGAAGGAATGGACTGGGGTCCCAGCATCCACATGGCATTTCGTTTCCGACCCCGCATTGCTGTATAAAAAATTTGATGCTTTTTTATGTTTTTTATCTACCCTTAATATTTGTCTCATGAATTCGGGAAACCCTGTGTGTATCTATAACAGGAAGCAGTAGCAGTAGCGTTCTATAGAAGCCTGGACGCAAGGAGAGAATATACAGTTACAGCTTAATCACAATCAATATACAGAATATTAAAATTTATTACTCTCAAATTGAAATTATTGTGGAAAGTTCGGAAATTAAAATATTTTTCCAGGGTATAATGCTATTTTTGCAATACACTAACACAGATACTGTAGTGTGGAAAGTGGCTTTTTTTCAACCCGAGCCTTTCCCGAGTTTCAAAATGACAAAGAAAACATCTAATATCATGCACTTGTATCTCTTGTATTTAAATATCTCAGAAATTCAACATAGTGCTAGCCATTGTGTGTATATTATTTTTTTCTGAGAACTGTTTGTATTTATGTAAGATACGTTTCCCATCCGATAAAAGATAAGAGCTGAACTAAAAAGTAATTCAGTCACAAACGATAGAAGGGAAGAAGGGGACATCTTGGGGCCGATGATAAACCTTTTCGTATCTGCGTCAGTTGAAAGAAGGCATTTGTAAAAACCAAGAGTGATTCGATTATCTTTGCGTGTTTAGATTTTTTAAAAATACTTTTTGCCATTCATTCTCTGTTGGAAAGCGATCACTCATCGCATCGTTGAGAAATTCTCGGTCCGATGACTGCATGCACCCTCTTTCGTGGATATTCAGCGTGCCGAAGGTGAAGTTTGTTGCATTCCTACCTCTTCATTCATTTTATTTCCCTTGCTTTGTTTTACTTTACTTCCCCTCTCTCTTCCCCGTCGTCAACGCAAACGTCTTGCTTTCTGTGCAAGTCAAATCAGCGAAACATCGTATTACATCTGATTTCCTATACACACCCCCACCTTCTCCTGCCCTTCAGAAACTTTACATAATGTTCTAAAATGCTGATTGGTTCTTTCCTACTGTTAAGTAATTCCACCGAATCTCGAAAACTCAATCTCTTTAGACTTCCATTTGCATAAATCTCACATCTCAAATTAAAGAAAAATTTCATCCTCCCGCCCCCCATTATCAACGCTTACAAACGACAGGTAGAGAACGTATTTTTAAATAATTTTTCGAAAGTCCAATTCCCAATCCTTGTTTCAATAGTCAAGAATGATTACCACCCATAAACAAGGCCGTAGCCAAGGGAGGAGAGAGGGTTGGGAGGTTTAAACCCCTCCCCTAAATTTTCAGAAGCATATATTACTATTTGCAGTAGGGTATTATTATTTACTGTCTGCGGTTTTGCCCATAAACGAAGACTGCCTGGAAACTTTTAAAGATAACTGATGTCTCACAAGTGCTTTTCGGCTACGTAAATTTTGAAAATGAATTACAAATTCAATTTAAGAAATTTAAAAAACATTCATTTTATTATTTATTTTGTGTGTGACGGCAAATAAATAAATTAATAAAATAACTGCAAACAAAAATAATGTACATCCGTATGCAAAATTCACACATTCACATGAGTTAAAATCATTCAAAATTAAAGCATCTACGCATGTGTATGCCAGTTCAGAACTAAAAAATTCTTAAAATATCATTTTAACAGTGCAAACGGAAAGGTCCACATACGTGGACCTCAGGAGTGAAGAGGTTAATGTACTGATTGATCTAAACTGGTTACAGGCGTTTTGTGCTGCCCTGAACTGAAGCAAGAATTTAACACTCGATCGACTGAAGAAGAAAATTCTTTAGAGCATTTTTACTCTTGCAGTTTTTGGTGTAAATAAATTAAAATCTGCCACCTCTTCCCCCCAAACTCCCCTCCTCCTTTCCCCGAAAATCTGAATTATCTGTCATGTGCCTGCTGATATGCGAGAATCTTAGAATTCGACGGATTTATATGCATAGTAATATAACTGCAAAATAAATTTACTACCTCTCGAGAGTGAAACAAAATACAGATTTTACGGCCTGTTAATACCTAAATATGACTTTTTCTTTTATTACCAGAAATTACTCCAAAATTTAATTTTATTTAGCGCACCCCTTATTATAATACGATTATTTTAAAAACTTTAGTTGTTATACTCGTGATTGCTATCTGATGGGTTTATAAGCGAGATATTTAGCTTTATTTTCGATGGATAGAAATCCAGATTGTGTAAGTGGTTAGTTTGTTACTTGTTTGAGACCATAATAAGCACTTCATCCTTACTTGGCTAACCACTTGAGAGAACCTCTTGTAGTAAGTACAACCGTGTTCTTATAACCAAAATATGTGGTGTGCAAAGAATGTCATCAGAGCTTGGAAAGCTACAAGTGCTTCCTTTTAAATGCTTTCCTTTTTTCTGGTAATTTTTTTGTTCTTTTCTTTTTCGTCCTTTTTTTTTATTTTTTTTTTTTTATTAATGGAAGTCGACCTTGCGCAGAAATTTTATCCTGTTGCTGCTTTGAGAATGAATGTCGAAATCTGCTTAATAGTCTTTGACTACAAATAAAAATACAGCAGACTTTATACAAAAAAGATTTTTTTTTTTTTTTTTTAAAGCTGCACTACACGCTGGAATAAATGGGGGAGGGGAAGGGTTCCTTTTATGAAACCCCCAGGAAAATTTCTGAAATATGGAATTGTGTAGCAAAATTTTTTGGAGAGCGAGGCAGTCTACAAAATTTTAATTAAGAATTCTTTGATAAAAATGCGTAACTGATACAGATTTATCATTAATTAAACTGTATAGTATAGCTTGCGAAGAAACATAATTTTTTTCAATCACCTGACATTATTAGTTTATTTGTGTTTATGTACCAAAATCACATGACTTTTTCCAAATACACTTGAATATGGGTTTTCCTTTGATTTACTTAGCAAGCAAAGCAAACACAAAGGAAAGAAGCCATATGCCAAATAACTGAAAGTAATTCTTAAAAAAATATGTGCGTGGCGGTGATGTCTCGATAATCGTTGGACTAGCAATCACAGATGCAGTCCTAAAATAAAAAGTGACGGTGTGCTCTAAATAAGCCCATCGCATGAGATTATTTTTTAAGAAAGGGCGTGGCCAACGGTTTATTTTAATAAAGAATTTATTAAATTGCAATTTGTTCTATTTACAACTCAAAGTAGTAAAAAACAATTGATTCTGAACAATGACCATAGTTCCTCCTTTTCTTCAGCATGACTTGGGAAATGGTCGTGATTGACATGACGAGATTGACCATCGTCAGCATTTCCGTGAAGCAAACACGCTTTGACATAAGGTATTGCATCCCATAGTTGAAATGGAGGACTATTAATTTTAATAAACACTGAGGATGACACATGTTTTATTAGAATGTTTGAACGCACACGAACTGATTAAATTCACACTAAAACCTGATAATTCAGACATTTTTTTAACACCTGATATTTTTATTAACCAGGGCGCCGCCCAGCCTTGAAAAAAAGTACCGGGGCTCTGCCCTGGTGCGGCCTGGCCCCACTGCACCCCTGCTAGCAAGTGCGCATAGTCGTGAAATTTTTCCTCTTAAGAAAAATTTGCAGTGTTATTCTTGCTACTGACTGAACTTGTGAAGGTCCCGGGTTCGGGCGGATCCCATCGATTTTTAAGAATTCTTCGACATTATATTACAAACTCCAGACAATTAGATCGACATCGCGCGGCTGTCGATCTAACGGTCTGAAGTTTTGGTAGATTTTCTCCAGATGTAACGTGAATATGCGTTAGAACACCTTAGAAAGTCCTCCTGCCAAGGCACCCCCATATTTATATACATGGATTCTTTTAAACTAACGACATTTCTTATTTTATCAAAATTAAGTAATGGAAGAGTGAGCAAAATGGGGTACTTAAGGTTATTCTGGCCAATAACTCTGACAAATAGAAATAAATACGTCTAATAAACGTCCTATTTCTAACGCTTCCGGGATCGACTCATCACTGCCGATGCATCTGTCGCCATGTTCAAATTTTGATAAAAAGGACATTTTTATCTCTAACTAAAAGCAAAAACTTTTTATACAGTTCGAAAGATCTAAAAAAAATTAACCTTTTCTTTGCTAGCAGCTGCTTTCAACTCTTAAATATCTAGCGATATAACGCGCCTTGAAAAAGTAAACAGAGAAGCGAAGCAAACGATTCATTCCTTGATTCTTTGAAAAAAAATCACGGAACATAATCTCTCGCGTAGACCGATTAGATGACGTTAACCACAATTCTGAAATCCTGCTAGAAGTAGAAAACAAGTTTCCTACAGAGAGAAAAAGCGCAACAGATTCTTTGGTGGCGACATTATGAATTATATTGTTAACTAAATGATTAAAAATATCCGTTTTACTGCCTTTTCCTTAACCCTCTCGTCACCGAATTATGAAAAATCAGAGAAAAAACATCCGTCTAGCGTCTAATGAATCTGAAAGACTATTATAAATCATGCAAAAATATTTTTTTTCTAATGTCGATTAATATTAGATTTTTCTAATATTAATTTCTGCATTTTCGAAGCATTTAGTTATGCTAAAATTAATTTAAAAGGATGCACATATTAGGTAAAGGTTGAGGAATAAGAAAAAAACTATACTTACCTTAAAAAAAAAAAAAGGAAAAAAAAAAAAGTAAAAAAAGCAGCGTAAATTTTTTCTTAATTTTTCTCCTGAAACAATGAAGCGAAAACTCTAAAAAAGGATCTAAATTGACTAGTACTGCAATCTAGGCACGATTTATGCATCTAGTTAAGAGCCTCATATACTGTCTACATGAATTAATGATATTGACATCACTGAAAGAAAAAAAAATACTAGATTAAATTGTTTTCTCTCTAAATATTGCTATTTGAAGTAGGAGCCTCATATGAGGTTCAGGGTGACGAGAGGGTTAAAATTAATAATACAATGACCATAAGCAGATTTCTGCTTTACCTAAGGAATAATTAAATACAAAATACATGTATAATTAATTACTTATTCAGCAAATTACTTCTATTTTATTTACAAATTATATGAATCATTCAATAAAACTGCAAAAAATTTAGTATTCAAAGTGATTAAATAATTTTACAATTGTGCAAAATGATTTAGAGGCCATCTTTTAACTAACCAAATTTATTAATTTACTATAGTAAAAAAACTATATAAAAACCATTCATTGTAATTTATATTTTTCTAAGTTTTCACTAATTTTATTTATTTAAGTAAAAATGCATGTTCGAGCGAAAGTTTTATTGTTACAAAGAAAAATACTTTTTAAGAAACAATACATTGCAGCATGAATATAGTGATAAATATTTCGCTAGGTTATTTTTCTCTTCAACGGTAATCTCCCCAGCGGCCATCGTCGGCCAAAAGTGTTCGCCGACGGCGGCTAGTAAGTAATACTTATTTCAGTTTTTGGGGCTTAGGTGTTATTCTGCAGCATTGAAACTTGAAATAAGCTGCATATTTTGGGATCCGTATCTCAATATATCCAAAGCGGTAAACTACCCCATCTTGCCCTATGAGATAGGGAAAAATGGGGTACTTGGGGGTACACTGGGGTAAAAAAAGGGATGGGTTATTGAGGTACACTTAGTACTGTGCGAACAGAGTTTGCATAGTACTTAATAGGGATGAGATGCAGTGGGGCTGAGTAATTCACGATTGTGGTTGGACTTGGGAGAAATTTCTCAATTATTGAACATACTTCTTGTAAATAGACTTTAAAAAGTGATTCATAGGAGAAATAAACTAAATACTATTATTTGATAAACTTTAATATAAAGAATTAGAATGTAGATTATGAGTTTACTATTATATTTGTCTCTGATTTGCACGAACTGAAAAATTTGAGATATTCTATCAATAAAGTAATTGACTTTTATTTATCTACTAGCGGCTACCCGCGACTTCGTCCACGTCGGCTTTAGAATTAGGTCCCGAGAGAAACGAAGCATGTGTGAATAACAAATATGTTTGCGACTAAAGAAACTGCATTTAAATATTATTTGCTTTTTACTTATTTTAAATGAAGTATAATGCATGGTAGTATACTTCATTTAAAATAACAGAGTATGTAAAATTACTAAATTTATATTTTTTTCAGGCATTTGGCGAATAGAGACAGTTACGACAGTATTTGCGAACTGTTTTGAGTGTTCTTGTAAAAGAAATATTTATGCTGTATGCATGGATTTTAGCCTATGTTAATCAGGAATAGTGCAGCTTTCTATTAGCGAAAACGTTTTAGAATCGGTTCTATAGTTACAGAGATACCCATAGAGCGTAATGTATTAGAATTATTTTGAGTGTTCCTGTAAAGGAACTATTTGCGCTACATGCTAATTTTAGCTTGCGCACGTGCTTTGCTTAATTTTAGCGTTGCGCTACATGCTAATTTTAGCCTATAATACCCAAGAATAGTGTAGCTTACTATCAGTGAAAAAAGTTTTGGAATCGGTTCAGTACTTACAGAGATACACATAGAGCGTAATGTAATTCTTATGAGTATCCCTGTAAAAGAACTATTTGTGATATATGCATGAAAGGTAGCCTATAACACTCAGGGTCCCCCCAGTGTCTAAGAGGGTCTGCTCTCAAACCTGGAAGGCGGGAGATGCCAGGTTCAAACACCGGTCGCGCCTGTCGACCTAGCCGCTCGCAGTTTTTCAAAAACCTCGCGAAAATACGGGCTAGGATCCCTTAGAAAGTTCCCCACAGGGGAATAACCCATATAGGCCTAGGACCCTAGTGCAGTCAATCGGTCTTAATCCCCAAACAAACAAACAATAATACTCAGGAATTAGGGGCGTAGCCAGAAATTTTTCATGGGGGGAGGTTACGACTACTACAACTCATATATATGTATAAGTGGGTGTGATAATGTAGTGAAGAATATACATTTTGTATGGCAAAAAATTCCTCATGGGGGGGGGGGGTTATGACTCCCATAACCCCCCCCCCCCTTGGCTACGCCCCTGTCAGGAATAGTGTAACTAAGTTTTAAATTCGGTTTAGTAGCTACAATTCCATAGAGCGCAATACATAGAATTATTTTGAAAGTTTTTGTAAAAGAATTATTTATGCTATATGCTTGAAAGGTTGCCTGAATGTTAATCCAGGGCATAAGCTATCTTCATTACGAATTTTTCCAAATCCGTTCAGCAATTTGTGTGTGATTCAGTCAAAAACATCTAAACACACAAACGTACACATTTTTTAATGACTATGTCATTTTATCTCTCAATACTCTTATTGAAAAATGTGTCCCAAAAATGCGACATAATAAAGCGACATAATTTTACATGCATTTAAATACTATTAGTTCACAACAGCTTTAATATCGAGATTAAAGCAAGTCTCGATATTTTTAGTCTCGATATTGTTACACTATTTCGTAAGCTGTAGAATATGCTCCACATGTATTTTTTTACATATATTCAATATTATTAGTTCACAACAGCTTTAATCTATTGTTACAATATTTCGTAAGCTGTAGAATATGCACCACATGTATTTTTCTATAAATAGGTTACACTCATAAAAATTTCAACATAGTGTTACCAGGCGAAATACGCGAAAGATGAGCGATAAAATGCCAAGTTAATTAATATAGTTTTAATATGGCAATAATAAAACTAAAAAATTAGGGGAGTTCAGGGGGATCTCCCCCTGACGAGGCTCGAACAGCCGAGTTTTTATATTATTGGCAGGATTTTGAAATTTATGAAGTTTAAGAAACACATTTGGACTTTTCTTTCTAATGCTTTTTAATTTGGCGTAAAATCAACATAATTTCCATACCATTTCATGTTTTTCAAATGCATGTTTATCTGAAAATGGAATTTCAGCTTTATTTCAAAAGCATAAATCATTTTGTGCGGGCGATAAAACGGTTTTTAATTAATAATTAGAAAAGTATTTAAAATTTCAACATTCTGAGCCTCAGGTGCACAGTCATGGGCTTCTATGCTCAAATTTTCAAAGCTCTGCTTTCTGTAGATTTGTCTGGAGAACATTCATTTTTATTATTATTGATAGATAGATTTGGCATAAAACTGGCATAATTTCCGTGGAATTTAATGTTTTTCAGATGCACGCACGCGCTTCTTTTTGAAGCAATAGCATTCTTGTTAGCTCAAAACATGAATCATTTGATTGATACGGGCGAAACTCGCCAAGCATGGCAACGTAAAAACGGTTTTTAATTAATAATTAAAAATCTAAAATTCTAATTAGCCTATAACCAACTCCAGGGTCCCCTCTATATCTAAACCAAAATGCATCCTAATCGATTCAGCGGTTTAGGCGTGAAAGCGTCATAAATAAACAAAGAAACAAACAAACTCACTTTCGCATTTATAATATTAGTTAGGATTAGCTGAAATTTCGGGCTCGGGCAGGCTCAAATTAAAAATCCTCAGGCTCGGGCTTTAAAAATGAACCCGAACTCATCTCTAGTACTCAGTTCACATGTAAACTTATCATCATCCTCATCAACACCAGCGTACAAGTCTTAAGGCCATTTGTTACATGCACTGCACTGGATCCAATCTTCTCCTTGTGCCGATCTTGCATATATAAATCGCTACAGTCCAAGCGTGTAACATCTACAGCATCTGGATCATCGTCTGACAATGTGCCGTCTGTGGATAGAGTAGCAACGCGACGTCATTCAGCTTGTGAACTGCCCGACATCGGGCGTTTTTAGCACCAGAGTGCTATTAATTTCAACCTTGCTTTTTGTGTAGACACGATTTTGGTACAATTAGAGAGTCGAGTCACTTTTCAAATATGTTTGCCAAGATAACGTGGAGGGGGGGGGGAGCGTTAATAAAATGTTGAAAGTCTCAGAAGGTTTTCAATTTTTGATAAATGATCGCTAAATTGGGTGCCAAAACGCGACAATTTATTATAAATATATTTTGAGTATAGTTAAAAAACGCCTGGCGAATATTGTAAAATAGTTTTAGTAGGCGATTTAAATATAGATTTTAATTCCGAAGAAGTGTTTTATAGAACAGTGAAGACAAATACGGCACACATCATAGATTATGATACACTTTCCAAATGGTATTTATAAAGGTGAAGTGTAGTTTGACTATGCCTGGCGAAAATTCTTAAACAGTTTTGGTAGGCGATTTTAATATATATTTCTATTCCGAAGAAGTGTTTTATAGAACAAAGAAGGAAAACACGATACACTCATGGATTAGGATGCTCATTCCAAACAGTATTTAAAATGTCTACGAGATATAGTTGGAATATGCCTATAGTTCGAATATGTCTGGTGAAGATTTTAAAACAGTATCAGTAGGCGATTTTAAGATGGATTTGGATTCCAAAGATGTGCTTTATGGTTCAAGAAAGAGTTGATTCTATTTTAACGCCCCTACTTTCGCCAATCTAAAAATTCCCCGCACTTTGGCGAGCTTTGAAGTCATGGGCCTCTATAGGAGTTATGCACAAGTTTCAACTCTCCCTAAACAACTACATAAAAACTAAAGTGAACAAATTAGTGATAAACGCACTAGTTAAGGAATTTGAAGACACTTAATTATTAAAACCACATTAATTGGCAACCCAATATAATTAAAAATGTAACGGAATGCTGTATTTACAAGTTGTTCCAAATCGCCATTTTAATTCTAAATTACAATTGGCACATAAATACAAAAAATTGTCATGGTTGCTGTATATGTTTAATGATCGCCACCTTGGCGAGAGTTGGGGCGTTAAAGTAGAAATCAACCCAAGAAAGACAAACATGGCACACTCATGGATTATGATGCACATTCGAAACAATATTTAAAATGGTGAAGTAGTAATATACTTGGCGAAAATTGTAAAATAGTTTTAGTAGGCAATTTCAAGATAAATTTCGATTCCAAAGATGGGGTTTATAAAACAAGGAAGAAAAATACTGCTCACTCATGAATAATGATACACTTTCCAACCTTATGGAATAAGGAAGAAAATAGGGACGATGCAAAAATTATGATACGCTTTAATATATAGCACTTTGGTGCGTATTTAAAATCTGACAGGGTTTCAGATTTTTTTTCCTTTTTTTCTTCGTTACAAGCCCAGACAAGGTCTTCGCACCAGTTTTCTAGTACCCCCATTTAGCAGCACCTCGCCTCTATATACCCCGTTTTGCCTTAGCCATTCAAAACAACTTGGCCTAACTAACAAATCGCACTGAACGTAGTTCTTCCTTTTCATGCAGTTTGCTTAAAAAGCATCACTTTTTATTGAATGTAAAGTGTCATGTTAGTATTTGCATGTGAACCTAAGAAAAAGAATAACCTAACATTGCAGTTACCTTATACAGCAAGAGTAGCGGCCTCCAGACCTTCTTCATAGTATAAAAAACCGAAACTTTCTCTGCTCATACCCCCCAACTCCAACATAGGTAGGAACAGTAGGCTACGCTAAAGTTTGGATGATCGTGGCTTTGACAGGTAACAGGTTGCAAAGGTGTATAAAATTGCAGACTATTTTCGTCATATTATAAAGCATAATTTTTTAATACTATGTTCTATGGCACAGTACTAGAAATCACTTTATCCCTTGCCAGGCATTTTTGCATTGTGGCAAATCCCCTCCACACAGCTTCAAAGTTATGGAAAACGTAATTCGATTTTCGTCATTTCATAAGGCGTATTTTTTATATGTTCCTCTTCACAGTACAGTAGACACCGGTTATAACGCACTCTCACGGGACCTAAAAGAGTAGTACGTTATAAGTAGTACCGCCGGTGAGATTCAATATTACACACACACACACAAAAAAAAAAAGAAAAGAAAGTGGGCTCATAATTTCATTGTAATATGCGTTTTAAACAGGTCTGATTTTTTAAAATTTAAATTAAACAGAGAAAATTCTTTATTACTTACAATTTTTATTGAGATAAATAATTTGTAATTTTCTTTTGTATTAAATGGGCAGATGCTACTTTAAAAATACCATTTTGGATATCCATAATAAACTTTTGTAGAGTCTCTGCATCATAAATGCGACATTCAAAAAACCGTAATAATGTTTTTGCAGCATTTAATGCGTCGGGTATGCTTGGTATAGGCTCCTCTGTTTCTTCTTCACTATCACCAGAATCATTATAGATAGGGCTTTTCAGGAGATATTTACATTGATGAATGATAAATAAAAAACATGGTCTTGTTCTTAGCCCTACCTAGCAGGCGAAAAAGATAAAAGATAGCTCCCTTCATTCATACACAATTCATCTCGCTAGAGAATCTGAAAACTGACAAAGAGTGTTTTTGAAGGTACTGAAATTTCCGAGAAAAAGAAAATAAAATTCTTAAGAAAGAATTCTCAAGAAAGGAATTAAAATTCTTAAGAAGTCCTGTCTTCTAGGTACGTTATAACCGATAGTACGTTATATCCCAGGTCCGTTATAACCGGTGCGTACTGTACTAGAAATCACTTTATCCCTTGCCAGACACTTTTGAATCGTGGCAAACCCCCCGCCAGTCAACTTCAAAGTTATGGGAAACGTAATTCTGTTTTCGTCATTTTATAAAGCGTTTTTTTTTTTTTTTTTTTTTAAATATGTTCTTCGGCACAGTACTAGAAATCACTTTATCCCTTGCCAGACACTTTTGCATCGTGGCAAACCCCGGCCAGACAACCTCAAAGTTATGGAGTCGGATTTATCGGATAATTTCGTTATATAGAATTCTTTGAGGGTTTCAAAAAAAAAAAAAAAAAAAAATCAAAAATTATTCACTACCATACAGACTTACAAGAAGGTCGTGTACTTGAAACTATCGAAACTATTTGGTTACAAAGGAAAAATCCTTTAATAGTTACCATAGCAACATACATGAAATTCAGCTTTTATAAAATGATGAAAATAGATTTACGTTTTCCACAACTTTGGGGTTGTCTGGCGGGAATTTGCCACGATGCAAAAGTGTCTGGCAAGGGATAAAGTGATTTCTAGTACTGCGCCGAAGAACATATAAAAAAATTACACTTTATGAAATGACGAAAATAGTCTGCAATTTTATACACCTTTGCCACCTGTTACCTGCCAAAGCCACGATCATCGAAACTTTTTAGTCTCCGATTGTTCATACCTCTGTTGGGTGGGTATGTGCGGAAAAAGTTTCAGCTTTTATACTATGACGAAGGTCTAGCGGTCGCGGGCTCTTAGACCACATATGGGCAACCGCCGGCCCGCGAGCCGGATGTGGCCCGCCACGGCTTTTGATCCGGCCCGCGGAACATAATTAAAACCCTGTATAAAACTCACATAAATCACTCAAAATCCCATATAAATCTCAATTATACGGCCCGCGACTTCCGTAACATCCTGGAGTTTGGCCCGCCACTTGTCAAAGGTTGCCCATACCTGTCTTAGACTATTAGATCAGGGCAGGAGCGTAGCCAGAAATTTTTCATTGGTGGGGGGGGGGTTACGACTACTGCAACTCACATATATGTATACATGTTTGTGATAAGGGAGTGAAGAATATACATTTTGTATTTCAAAAAATTCCTCATGGGGGGGTTATGACCCCCTAACCCCCCCCTGGCTACGCCCCTGGATCAGGGTAATGAGAAAAGTAATAAATCCATTTTAGCTAGTTTTTTTTTTTTTTTCTCTGACGTCTGTACCTACGTATATACGTAACTCGCATATGTGCTGAAATTTTATATTTAGGATTTTTATAATATCTAGTTGGGCACCTCTCCTTTTCGTTCCAATTTGCTGGATAGTTTATTTACAGGCCCACCTAAAATATTGCATTACGCTCAATGGGCAGAAATTCATTTAAGCGTATTTTTGAGGTATTCGGCTATTTCAAAGTATACAAAATTAATATGTGTTATTAGAGATTACATAATGAAACCCTCCATCGGAAATAATGTCTTTATAGTTCTTCTAGAGAAGCACTCAAAAGATTTCCAATGTACTACGTTCAGTGGCAATTTTACAGACATTCATACATTTCAAGTACAAAATCATCCTACCCCATAGATGACTAATGAGCCGACGTCGCACCTTCCTCAAAAATTTCCTTATCTCGAAAACTATTAGTCGTAGAATGTTAAGATTTTGTATCTAGTTGTGCACCTCTTTTTTTTTTTTTTTAAATTACAATCTACTGGATAATTTATTTACAGGACCTCCCAAGAGAATTTCGATACATTAAGGTCTATAAACATCTTCAACATATTATGTCGCAGTCAGTCGTTGTTTGGGCCATGACCAAAATCTCGCAAATTATTTCAAGCTTGTCTGCTCTTGTCGAAATTTCGCATAAGTATGTGCCGAAAATAAATTTTACAAACTGAACCCAGCTTCGCGATATCTACTTATATAATACGCTAACGTATGCGGTACCAAAATCGACGATATTTTCTACTTTGCGAACGGCAACAATTAGCGTAATAACAATAATGTATGTGCAAAAATCAAAATTAGCAGTTCATTGACGTCAAATGGAGCAAGCATATTTGTTACTTTTATTTGCATATGCCATGCAGTAGCTAGATTACGAAATAACAATCATGGACGTGTGAAAATGCAATATCTTTCGGATCTTCTCACAGCTTTAAAATATCTAATTTACAATACTTGGCGCAGTTATTGCTCTTCTAAAAATTTCACTAATCAGAGGGCTAAAGCACATTTTAGCCATTTTCTGTTTCTTTCTATTATTGAAACTAGGGATAGGTATAAAATAATGCAATCATACTATGAAAACAAAAACATCAGATTGCTAACTTTGGCACAACACTGGTGTTATTCAAAGAAAAAAGTACTTATTAGCTGAGCCAATGAATGGAAGGCACCACATTAAATACTAATTTGAGAAAGCCTGCAGTTGCTGAAATGAAGAAGTATTTCTGTAGGAATTAGTGCATGTTCCACAACGTATCACCATATACAGTCTTTTTGTACATTTTGCAATGCCAGTACTTGGCATCGGCATCACTGGCTTTTATGATAACACCCAACATTTGTAGTTACCCTAACCTAAATAAATTTTATGACAAATACTGTTAAAACAAAGAGACTTCATTTTCGTTGAAATGAGTCCAATGATTTGACCAACACTGCACTAATCATAAAGAGCAGCTGGGTATAGGGCGGCTAGTTTCAAATATTGGCTCTAAATTGCTAAACATTAGTATTATTGCAATATTGTTTCCCTTTCAAATAAAATGAATTTAGATGAAGTGCACGGGAAATATTTATAATTTATTAGACGTACAAGGAAGTCTTATGATGTCCACATCAGATTTTTTTATACTTGTCAAGCTTCGAAAATTTCAATTGACTCATTCGTGACACAATCATTTGCTGTAAGTTTATGCACTTTCTGTCTGATACTGCAGATCATATAGACCTGAAAATGAATTTATTCGATGACTAATTTTAATTACAGCAATTGAAAAGTTCTCGCACCATCTTGATATGCTTATTTTCCTTCTGAATCACGAACGTGGCTGCGTGGAGTCGGCGCAATTCCTTCCCCTCTCCCCAATCTATATTAAAGGTGTTAACTTGAAAAGTGTTTTCAAATGTGAAATTTTGCGTGGGCCGGGCCGAACCTCTTCCTTCGATACGTTTCTTGCATGAGTAATCGTTAAGTTCGTCATTAGTGTTATGATCCAGTTTCAATTCCCTTGCCTACGTCACTGCTTCAGAGTTTCCTTTAGTCATTGGCGCAGAAAGCTAATGGATGATATTCGTATGAGCTGTGAAAACACCTCTTTCCAAGAATTATAACCCTTTGCGGCGCAACCCTTTCCCAATGCTGGAAAAAGGGCAGCCGTTGCCATCACTCGACTTAACTACCAGCAAAATGGCTGACGACCGGAACGTTCACCGCGTGCCACAGATCTAGAGACCCTTTTTTGACGCAGCTGGCTGTGCCGGCACAGCCAGGTAGTTAAGTCGAGTGATGGCAACGGCTGGCCTTTTTTCAGCATTGGGCAATCTATCCAGCTGTTTTCGCATTCTTTCATTTTTCAGCAGATGTCAGTGCTGTTAAAAAGAATCGGGACCATTTTTTTACCGAAATGGCGTGCTAAAAAGTAAAGGATTCTCGTGGAGCTATGTCACCCTCAACTATTTTTATAGAAATCAAATCTATTCTTCGTGACTGGCAACAGACAAAACATCAGAGTTTGGCGATCCCAGAGCGGGAACACTGCGCGTTAAAGGATTAATTGCTAACCGCAAAAAAATATGATTAAATGGACCCAAAGCCGAAAAAGTGCACCCGTTACTATCTCTGGAGTTAACTACCAGCAACATAGCGGTCGATCGAATCGCGTTACGCACAGATGGCTGTGCGAAAAGGACTTTGTCTACTTGAAATAAATTATTGTATATTCAATTTTTATTATGTACCGGAATCGGAATTGCATTTTCTTTTAAAAATGTGCGAAAACTTTTCCAAAGATTTCGTTTCGCTGGGAACATCCCTTCTTATATTACACCAAAGAGCCATTACATTATGACCTCCTACTAAATAACGCGTTGCGCCTCTTTTGGCCTTCAAAACAGCTGCAACTCGCCTGGGCATGGATGCTACGAGTTCTCGGTTGGAGACAGGTTGTGCAAAGCCCCTGATTACCGCACTGGCCAACTAGGCCACGGCCTAGGGCCCCCAGAATTATTTAAATAGTTTGTCTATTCCTAAAAGAAATGAGTTATGCTAAATTTTTAACAATAATGAAAATAGATAGAGATGCACTTTGGCAGCACATACCGCTGAGAAAAAGGGTTTGTTTTCACTATTTTCAGGGATAAAACAAACGTCATGTTAAGATCGCGAGAATTCCACCTTGGAGTATTCATTTGCTACTCCAAGACGACATTTGATTCTGAAACATAACTTCTACATTAAAAGCTAAAAATTTGTGAACTTTAAGTTAAAACTTTTTGTACAGGAGAGAGTTTGAAGCTAAAACATGTGCCCCATGTACAAAATTGCGATGAAATACTGGTATCTTATGATTATAAGTGGTTAGGGCCTCCGAATGTCTTAGTCGGGCTCTGGTTGTACCAGATATTTAAGCAGCAATCACGCAAAGCCGAGATATTGGAACATGGTAGTGCTTGAGCTCTGAGCTCCCGGGGGGAGGGAAGCAGCTGTTCTCCTGGAACTCGTGCCCACTGTAGGCGTAGTTGACAGTGACTCTTGGTAAGCAGAGGCACACGAGTGGGACAGTCCCATACCTAAAAGTGACATCTTAATTGTGTGTTCCAAATACTTGTACTTGGACCTGCATTATATTGTGCTGTCAGCTGAACCACCGTCTGCCTGCGATTTTGCTGTACTAGTGGGCAGTCTCCGACGTCCTCTTTCTTTGATGATACGTGGGCGCCCAACATCATGCCGTCTACGGCTGGCTTAACCGCCATTAATCCATTTTTTATAAATTCTAACAACGACAGATCGTGAACAACCGACCAGTCGTGCAATTTCGGAGATACTCTTTCCGAGTTTTCGGGCCATTACAATCTGCCCTCTATCAAATTCGCTAGATCAATAGCCTTTCCCATCACTCACAAACGTAAGAGCAAGAATGATTACTTAACTTCTCCAGCAACAGTTAAATACCATTCCCACTTAATTACTTGCTTTCCATGTCATCCAGACGAGTTCATTGAAAAATGTGTGGGTGGTCATAATGGCTCTTCTGTGTAATGTTCCATTCAGAGGAAATCAGTTTATTTGTGGGGGGGGGGGAAGTTAAACATGATAATCTAGAAAAATTATTTTAAACAAATTGGACTGGCAATTTTCCCTTCTAAGCCTGATAACTGCGACTTCAGTATGACGTAATTGTTACTTGAGACATCTAATTTTGTCACGCAAATGATTAACTTTTTTTACTCTCGGAAGTAAAATGGATCTGAAAATAGCGAAAAATCGCTTGAAAATTAGAGAACGGGTGGATTTTCAGATTATTAAAATAGCGCAGATTATTTCCTATACTCAATGTATGTTGAAGGAGATAAAATCCGGACATAAAGAGATGAAAACAAAGTTGAAAACTGTACGAGAAGAGATAGAAGCCTTAAAAAAAAAAAAAAAAAAAAGTAAAAAGTACTCGATGAGGATTACATATAGAGTTCCTTGCCATATTAATGTGACCTCCAGCAGATGTATAATTTTTACTTCCCGACCTCTTAGCTTGTATATCTACTATATTACCAACTTCTCACTTTTGCCAACTGGGTTTGCGTAATTTTGCCAAGTGTACCAGAAATAGCAGGTAAATTATAGTTTTCGTTAAAATATTTTTACCAAGTTTACCAACTACATGTCTAATTTTGTTAAGTTTAATAGAATTTTGTGAGTGTTAGGGGGGGAGATCCCCTATCCCCCTTTAGCAAGGGCCCTGTGTGTGTTGGGGGCGGGGGTTAGCACAAAAACCATTCAATTTATTGCGGTACACATACATTGAATGCACCATTTTTAAGGTAATGCTCCTAAACGCTGCATTCAGCTGAGCTCAAATTTGGTCTATATATTGGGCGTGTATAATTTTATTTTACAGGGCTGCAAGTAAGGATTTCTTATATATTGCAATTATGATTTTGGAAGTACTGTGTGAAGTCACTCCATTCATTTATTTCTTTATTATTTCTTTTCCCTCCATTTTTAAAGTAAAACTTCTATGAATAAATCGCAGCTGCAACTCTTTAGTCAATATTTGTCAACAGATTTTTATCCGTATGGCAACAGTGGTGTTGTGGGTAGAAAATATCTAGCGGTCACATCAATATGGCCAGAAACTGTTAATAATAATAATAATAATAATAATCTCTATTCTAAAAAAAAGTAAAGGCCGCTGTCGCCGTCAAAGCTTGTTGGCCTATCTCCTCCTAAACCGTGGGGATTTGAGTTTCGACTAAGGTGCCCACAGATTCGAAAAATTCCGAGGAACCTGCTAAGCTGACTTAAATTTCGAAAATCGAATTATTTTAGAAGATATTAATAAAAAAACTGAAAAAATAAACATAATGGTTGCCAGATTTGGCATAAAATCATTCATTCCTTTGCAACAAAGCGTTTCTAAGTATCTAGAATTGCGTGAAATTTACAAACATGAGTTAGAATTACGCCCATTTTACGCCAAAATAAAAACTATATGAAATAAGTAGCTCAAAATGTGTTACACAAAGTTGACAATTTTCAAATAGTAAGTTCGCTTAGACAACAGGAGTTTAGAATTAGCGATTATTCGTTTTTCCAAAACAGAATAACTAATATCTTGAAAATGAAAAATAAAAATTAAAATGCAGATTATTTTAAAGCCGGTCCGGTCCAGCTGGATTATTTGCTACCAGTAGAAATATTTGGCGGCGTTAACTATTCTATTATAGCAGTTATAGTACACTTTGAATATTTGCTAGCGCGAGGAGATGGTATAATTCGTGGTGCTATTCATGGTACGCCAATCTGCAAACGATTATGTAAATGAAAATATGGATAACGGTTTTCCGGTAACCTTAAATGAACAGTAATTATAGGTTGTGAGCATGTGTAAATCGCCAAATAATGAAAAGTCGCCATTGGTGGCAAGCTATCCTATCTGTTCTGTAGCTTTTATTAACTTTACATGTACGCAAGTCGCCAAATAATGAAAAATCGCCATGGGTGGCAAATTCACAAGGTGTCCAATAGGTTTTACATAATTAAAAATACAGCTGAAACAGATGTTCTGATTTTATTACGCTTTAGCTCCTAATTAATATAACTTTTGAATGGCAACATTAAATATCATTGTGTTTCTGAGGAGTGCAAATAATTTTTCCAGCAATTATACGCGGAGTCCGCACTCCAGGTGGAGTATAGCTCAGGACCTGTACAACACGGATTCCTATAACAAAATATCTATGAATGAACCGGTAGATATATTGCTATGGACGGGGTCTACTGTACTATGAAGTTTAAATTTTTTGTGTACCACTGAACATGCAAGAATCAAGCAATGTGTAGCTCAGCAACATTCTATCTGATTCAATCTTCGGGTTTTGTCTGTTGAAATTGTCTTTTTTACGAATAAGCCTTATTAGGGTCCGAATGCCTCATACGAAAAGCAAGCGTAGCGAGTCTGGGGGCTTTGGCCCCTAGTAATTAAAAAAACGGGTACTATAAGAGAGAATACCTAATTTTTGTCTACAAAAATAGACCTAACCCTGTACTATGCATGAATCCTTCATTTAATTTTTTATAGTGCAATGTCAAAAGATTTTACTTGCCTTGTCTAAATTTTATACCAAGATGCTGAGTAGCAAAGAATGTTAGAGGCTCGGTTGTCGGCTCCTTTACATTTTGATGGGCTCGCTTGTGAATTCTCGAATCTTTTCACCTAATTTCACCATTTCCAGGTATTTTGATGAAGTCGTAAATAAAAAGATATTTCTTTTATCTAATAGAACAGTTGCGAATATTAAATTAAGATACTTTATTATAATTTATATTAGTAATAAAAAACTTAAAAAGAGTTCGCCCCGGTAATTTGAAAGGAAAATGAGCCTCTTTCAAAAAATTGGTTAAAATAAGTGTCATAGCGCGATCCTGTTTACAAGGAATGCTTTGTAAAATTTTGCAATACTTCATCGTGTTTAGCAGAAGAGAGAGAAAACATACCGATTGCATTGATTTCTTTATTACTTTTTTGGAGCACTGTATTTTGACGAAATTATTAGTCATCTGCTTAAACTATTTGAACAAGTTTTTCAAGAATACAAAATATAAATATTTTAGGCTGTTTATCTAATATATAAGTGTGAAAGTACGTTTTTTTTTGTCCGGTATACAAATCCACACCGTTAAATCGATCGGCTAAATAAATCGTGCAATTTTAATAGATGTGTAAAACGACTTACAAAAGATCGTTACATGGTTCTGCAAAGCAAAATAAAATTTATTCCTCCTATTTCTTTTCGAGCTACGTTACCTATTGTGAAAATGTTACTTTATATTTGAAATAAATGTATAGATTTGAAAATTGTTCTCTGATCGGATTAACTCGAATTAAGTGCATAAAAAAAATGGTATGTTCCTCTGGTACAAACAAACTGGTACTGAGCGAGTATATATTAATTAATAAAACGCTGAAAGCAACTAATAACACTTTAGCTGTATGTAAATAAGTTGGATGATATAATGCATTGCCAAACTCATCGCCCCCTTTCCTCTCCCAATTTTTCTGGATTCGACACTGGGCCTAGTCATTTGTAAAAAAAAATGAATAAATAAAATAAAAATAAAAAATAAATTGAAATCTGAAACACATTGTATTTTCAATATTCACTAAAGTGCTATATATTAAACGTGCATCATAATCCATGCGTCGTCCCTATTTTTCTTCCTTGTTCCATAAAATACTTCTTTGAATTCAAAATCTATATTAAAAGCTCCCACTAAAACTGCTTTACAGTCTTCGCCAAGCATATTTTAATTACTAGAAGTCAAAGCCCGTTGTGGAGGCAATTACAACGGGCGCAAAACAATTGACGAAAATATGTCTACACTCTATAATTCATTTTCGTTCACCTAAAATAAATAACTTCAAATTCAATTTTTTATTATTTACCCAAATCGAATTTAATGCTCTTCAGGAAATGCGTGGGAACTTTTCGCATTCGAAAGATTTCATTTTGTGTAAACAGTCCGTCTTACATCAATGCTTCAAGCAGACGGCATGCTTAATAATTAAAAAAAAAATAAATCAACTATTTTATATGGAAAAACTGTTTAAAACGAACTGAAATAGCAATTTTCCCTTCAAAGCCTGATGACCGTGACTTCAGTATGATGTCACTATCACTTGATGTTCTCTCGCCCCCCCCCTCCCTCCCAGTTTTAAGTTTTAGAAAGTTGGAGAGGAGATTATATTTTTCAAATGGGGATCTCCTGTCGCATTTTTTACTCTTGCGTATTTCAAAAGGAGAAAAGAATTAATTCAATTGAAATATTTTATGCACTTAACTTTACAAATTTTTGAGCAACGTATTTTTTGCGTTCGAAATAGTAAATATTTCTGCAGCGGGCCTCCACAAGTATTTGTGTCCTGAACCACCAACTGTGTAAAACTGCGTCCCTGGGTGTTGGCGTTGAAAGAGGCTATGAGTAGCATCATTGAGATCAGACTTCGTTCATTCAGCCATCTGTAATCGATTACAAGAATTAATATGAGTTACGAATACTATTAATTTCGTAAAATATTATTGATTAGAAAAAATGTTACTATACGACATCAACCTTGATTTTAATAAAAATCAAATATTAAGAGTATATTGAAGAATAATGTAATTTTATCACAGCATTTCTGTAAAATTTGTAAAATCTTATTTTATTTAATAAGCAATTTCTACAGTCGATTGTAATGGACACGTAGTCTGTGAGGGATGTCTGCTGTCAAAATCTGGTTTTCCTCTCTGGTTCTTTATTCGCTCGCTGGGCGGCGCTGCCTTTCGTTCCGCTTGTTTTCATTTCCATTGAGTTCAAAGAAGCAAGCGGAACTAAGAAAGAAGTGAGTGCTAGAAATTTGTGAGCGTGGCATCGGACTTTCCGACTCGGATGGCGGTGATCGACGCATGGGACGGACGCCTGGCTGTGGGTACGTCGTGCAGCTGGGGGTTCGACACTTTTCCCTGGGAGATCCTGCTGAGGTGCGAGGACCGTCCCGTCGGTGGGAGGAGAATCACGGGAAAGAAGAGGAAGAAGGTGAGAGAACATGCCAAGCGAATTCCTTTTTTTGCTCTAAAAAAAATATTGCCCCGTTCCCGGTATACCTGTTGATATGTATATCAATACACCGTACCCTGCGGACAGAGCCTGGTTTATCAGTAGGCTAAGGCTTCCGAATTTTGAAAATCTGTTAAAAGTTTGAGTATCGTACTTTATTTACAAACAAGACGAGTTCCCCGTCCCCTTCTTTTTGGATAGGCGTATCCACTTGTAAAACAAATTTTCAAAACAGTCTACTTTAGACCAACGTAACAGGAAAATCACATACATTTCCATACTAGGGTTTTCTGTTTCTAGTTACTGCTGTTCACCTTGATTGTGAACACTTGAAATCAGGCGTGTGTCCAGGAAAAAAAAAAAAAGAAAGAAAGAAAAAATCGAGGAGTACTGAAAAGGTAAAAAAGGTAGTATTTATCGCAAAAAGGCTTTATTATTGACATCCAATTAAAAAAAAAAATCCAAATTTAGGGGTGGTGCGGAGGGAGGGGGCGGCCCCTGAGGACCACCCCCTGACTACTTTTTTGCTAGAAATACCGAAACTGCTTGATTTAAACCAGGGTTGGACAGTATTTACCGTATGATGGTTTTTACATATATTCACTGTGTTTTTTACCGTCTACTGGTGTGTGTGTGTGTGTGGGGGGGGGGACTTAGCAACCTTTTGAAACACTAGTTTAACTGTTCCCCCCCCCCCCCCTCTCTTTTTAAGACATAGTACCCAGTTTTTTACTTGCCAAGGTTTTGAAGTTTTCCAAGTACCCAATTCTACTATTTTCATATAACAGTATTCACCTAATTTAATTTTTAATTGTGTAAATAAAAGATACTAATGAAATAATGATCTCTGTCATTTGTGAAAATACATAAGCAGTTGGCATTTTTTTTTTCTGTATAATTAATGTATTTGATTTTTACAAATTACTAAAGCGTCGAAAATAATGTTTAATTCCTATAACTTCTTAGTGAATATTTATTAGGAAATTCATCAGTTCTTCATAAAATGAACTTTGGAAATATATTTTTCATTACAGGTATCTACAAAAACTGAAAATTACGATTAAAACAATTGCCCTTCAAACTTTCAACCATGTTTTCCTAGAACAATCAAAATTTTAAAGATGCTATTGTATATTTATCATTATTCAACCTGAAACTCGGTATAATTACCATCACTCGAATGCACATAATGCTTACTATAATCTAAATGGAGACTAGTCTCTTTATTTTTACTTTAAGCAAAAGGAAAACAACAATTATAAAGACACTTATCTGAAAATGTCTTAATCCTAACTAATATTATAAATGCGAAAGTGAGTTTGATTGTTTGTTTGTTTATGACGCTTTCACGCCTAAACCGCTTAATCGATTAGGATGAATTTTGGTTTAGATATAGATGAGACTCTGGAGAAGGTTATAGGCTACTTAGAATTTTAGATTTTTAATTAATTTTTTAATTATTAATTAAAAACCGTTTTTACGTTGCTATACTTGGCGTGTTTCGCCCGTATCAAATGATTCATGTTTTCAGCTAACAAGAATGCTATTACTTCAATGAAGAAGCGCGTGCATCTGAAAAACATTAAATACCACGGAAATTATGCCAGTTTTATGTCAAATCTATCTATCTATAATGATAAAAATGGATGTTCTCCAGACAAATCTACAGAAAGCAGAGCTTCGAAAATTTAAGCATGACTGAGCCCATGACTTCGGTAAAGTGCACCTGAGGCTCAGAATTTTGAAATTTTAATTACTTTTCTGACTATAAATTAAAAACCGTTTTTTAGGTGGCCATGCTTGGCAAGTTTCGCCCCGCACAAAATAATTTATGCTTCTGAAATAAAGTAGAAATTCTATTTGCAGATTCACATGCATTTGAAAAACATGAAATGGTAAGGGAGTTATGTTGATTTTACGTCAAATTAAAAAGCATTAGAAAGAAAAGTCCAAATGTGTTTCTTAAAGTTCATGTTTCCAAATCTTACCAATAATATAAATATGTACGTTTGTGTGTTTTTGACTGAATCGCACAAAACTGGTTGAACGGATTTGGAAAAAAATGTAATGGAGATAGCTTATGTCCTGGATTAACATACAGGCAACCTTTCATGCATATAACATAAATAATTCTTTTACAAAAACACTCAATAATTCTAATGCATTGCGCTCTGTGGAAATTTTATAGCGATTGAACGTTACACAATTCCTGAGTATTATTGTTTGTTTGTTTTTGGATTAAGATCGATTGACTGCACTAGGGTACTAGGCCTATATGGAGAATTCCTCTGTGGCTAACTTTCTAAGGGATCCAGCCCGTATTTACTCGAGGTTTTGGAAAAAACCACGGAAAACTGCTAGCGGCTAGGTCGACGGGCGCGACCAGGGTTTGAACCTGGCGCCTCCAGCCTTCCAGTTTTGAGAGCAGAACCTCTTAGACACTGGTGGAACCCTTAGTGTTACAGGCTACCTTTTATGCATATATCACAAATAGCTTTTTTACAGGGATACTCATAAGGATTACATTACGCTCTATGTGTATCTCTGTAAGTGCTGAACCGATTCCAAAACTTTTTTCACTGATAGTAAGCTACACTATTCTTGAGTATTATAGGCTAAAATTCATGCATATAGCGCAAATAGTTCCTTTGCATGAACACTCAAAATATTTCTAATAAATTACGCTCTCTGGGTATCTCTGTAACTATAGAACCGATTCTAAAACTTTTTCGCTAATAGAAAGCTGAACTATTCCTGATTAACATAGGCTAAAATTCATGCCTATAGCATTAAATATTTCTTTTACAGTCATTCTTAAACGTATTTTACAGATATTCTGTTTTTTCCAAAGAAACTAAAGTTGGCATACATATTATCAAGGTTCTCAAATTAATGCTGTCCATTGAAAAAAGTGTCTATATTATGAATAGTTCTTCTACAGGAGCAGTGAAAACAATTCCAATACAGTACAGTCCCCTTCAGTTAAACGATGGGGGGGAAATGTAAAGGTCTATTACAGGGTCTCATAAAATTGCATTTATAGTTATAATGTATAACATTATTTTATCTCCGAAATCTCGCCATACTTAAGGAAAATACACCGGCAAATTTGGCGCAAATATAGGTACAAGCCGGTGCGCAGCCCATGTAAACATGGTGACAGTCGCTGGAGCTTTTCGGTTGCCAAGCCCCAGCGAGTGTCGCCAACCATTTTGCACGATCAGCAAAGTCAAAGTATTTTAACACATTAAAATTGCACATATATTCCACTAACAAAAACATTAAAACAAAATACACCGTCCATATTTAACCTAAAAAACGTGAGTAAATTCAGTAACAGCCAATTTAAAATGAGAAAACAGTGGACCGTTTTTAACTAAAAAAAACTAAGTGGATTAAGCAACCTAGTTGTACAGCTAATGTAAACTGGGCAAACACTGGCAAGTTTTCAACAAAAAAAAAAAAAAAAAAAGAAAGAAAAAGAAAAACATCGGTGGATTAAACAACCTAGTTGTACACCCCATATAAAGTCATTATGATTAGAATAGCACATAAATAGCACTTACGGCAGCATAAAAACATCAAATATCAATTTAAAATTCACATCAAAAACCTTAAACATTGCAAAGATTCGTTAAAAAAAAGCACTTACCTTTATTTTTTTTAATTAACCGCTCAGAAATGCGCCTAACACCCACCGGCTTATAACATAAAACCAGCATCCTTTCAAATATTTACTTTTATATTGACACTGCATTCCTAATAAATACACACACCGGGGCCGATAACGTAAAACCAACATGCTTTGTTTTATTTAGCTTTATAATCGCACCATATTTCTAACAAACACACACACACTTTCTTTTCATACAATAACATAACATATTGTCCATAACATGAAACAATATCAAATTCCCAAACTGACGATTCACGTCTTTTTTTTTTTGGTTGCCAGTCAAAAATACCACTGGCAGGTTTCTTGACTCCCGCTGTACATCGCCCACCCTGATGCCAGAACGATCACCAAATGAAACGTAAACACAAACATTGATATGTAAATAAGCACCAGATACGGAATACAGTCCCAAAAATATTGTGTTGGAAAGGGTTTTATAATCCATGTTTTATCGTTAACAGCGTGGAAAAGAAGACGACCAAAACAGGTGATATGATTCTTTACGATGTTTCTTTCACCCCCCCTTCCACATCCAGCAACTCTAACGAGCATTGGCAACCTGCCAAAAAAGCAAAGATGTCATGTATGAGGAACCCGGCTAAGAACGTGGACCCCATAAATTTCGAAACGAAAAATCCCTATGAAATTCTTGCGATTGAGAACAGTCAGGAAAACCCCCCGGTCACTCAAGAGAGCGAACCCCCAAAAACTGAAGAAAAAATTAAAATCCCCAAGGCCATCATCTTGCCCAACTGCATGGATATGCATAAAATAACAGAACTCATCAACGAAAACTCAGAAGCTAATTTTCATGCTCGGCTTAGTAAAGATACGTTACGAATACACCCCCACGATAGCAGTAGCAAAAACATCATAACTAAATTACTTGACGAAAAGCAAATAAATTTTTTCACCAACTCTGACACCCCCCCACCCCTTAAAGTCGTCATTAAAGGACTCCCCCCTAGCACTAGCGCTGAAATTATCCAAGAAGCCCTTCAATGTAATGGCTACACCGTTCTAAGAATTGCCCAGCTTAAAAGCTTTAAAAACAAACTTCCCCTACCGATTTTTCAAATCCAGCTCCACAATAATGACCCCAATAAAGAAATTTTTGAACTCAAGAACCTCCTATCCTTTCAAGTAGTCGTTGAAAAATTTAGACCCCCCAAGAAAGCCGTTCAGTGTTACCGCTGCAACGGCTTCTTTCATTTTGCTAAATTCTGCCGCATGCCCCCCCGTTGTGTCTTCTGCGCCCAATCTCACGAAATTTTCAACTGCCCCCTCAAGAAACTTGAAAATAAACCCCCCCCAAGTGTAGCAACTGCAACTCTGATCATCCGGCAAGCTATAAGGGCTGCCCCAAATTCCCTTCAAATACCCCAGCTCCAACTCCCAAAACCACTAACTTTTCGTATGCGAATGCTCTAAAAAAGAATTTAAACCCCCCACCCCCCCCCACAACCACAAACTAATCTTAACATCTTCCAGGATATTCAAAAAATAACTAAACAGATTGAAAACGAACTAGGAGTTCGCTCTCTCAAGGACCTACTAACACAATTAAGTTCGCTTTTAGAAAATCTTCAAAAAATTGAAGGCAAAAAAGAAAAAATGATCTATTTCCTAAGTTTTCTAACATCTGGCCAAGAAAATAATCAAAACAACACTAACGACAATAACGAGACCAGCGAATAAGCTCTGGCTGTTCCTTCTCTTGAACCTCCCCCCCCCCTTCATTTGTTTGTAAACAAACTTTCCCCTCCCAACAATTTTCACAACACCAACGTAAGCCTTTCACCTGTTATTGAATGGGAGATGTGGGATTTTAAGTTTCCCAGGGGCTCCCCAATCAACACGTTCTTATCCGCTTATCCGCTTGTTTAATCAATCGTACAATAAAAATTAATGTACTTTATGCTGTGTTATCAAATACATAAAGTTTTTTAATTTCTTATTTTTTCCATTCCTTCTTGTCTGAAGTTAAGTGAGGTACGTTTATTTTTTAAACGACAAAATTATGCAAAAATGCATAAGCAAGCATATTAGCTATAACTAGTTTGCAAAGCTAATTCTTTTTTTTTTTTTTTTTTTTTTTTTTTTTTTTTTAAGAATTCAAATCATTTTCATTTACTTCGAAAACACCCCCTCTCCCGCCATAGAACTATTTAAATGCAGTATTTGGCAATTTAGAAATTATTTTTGTTAAAAATTTGAAATGCGTCTGTCTTGTGCATATAATTGCACAAACAGGTTTTCTAAATCCGCTGGAATATCTTTTCGCAGGTGAAAAATAAAAACATTAATTACCTTTTCAATTTTTTAATTTATTTATTTATTTTTTCGCGATGTTCTTTACTTGATATTATTATTCCTCTCTATATTATTATTACTCTATTATTCCTCGTAAAATAGTTTAATGATACGTGAGGATAAAATATTATTTTTTATTGTCTTTCCTTCTTTTTTTCCGATCCGAGATTATTAATAAATTCAATTTGATATGTTATACACATTGCAAAATCAAACTACCCTATATCATTTCCCCCCCTCCCTTTTTTTTTAAGGAGGAGGGGGGGTGTAATACATAAAATTATACCGTTTATTATTTTTATAATTCCTAGACAGTATCTACCATAAGCATTGCCCTTTTAAACATCTGTTAGTATAGGCTACCGTCTGATGATAGAAATAAGTCATTATTTTCTTTGTAATTGTTCCACCGTAAATATGCATCGATTTCTACGAAATTTATGTATGCTATACCTATGTACAGACGCACTTGAAAGAATTCCAATACATTACGCCTTATGTGCTTAAACATTCTTTAAAGCATAATTTTGACATATTCGTCCATTTCAAACAAAACAGGATTGATATGCTATTAAGGATCATAAAGTTATGATCTCGATCGAAAATAGTGTCTTTAAGCGTTTATAGTTTTTCTACAGGAGCATTCAAAAGAATTTCAATATATTACGGTCTGTTGCACTGTAGAGACATTCATCCATTTGAAGCACAGTACAATAAGTATATAAACTTTTATAACTGTTAGGGATGGACGCGAGACGAGAAATAGGGCTGTCTCGTCTCGTCTCGCAATGGTAAACCTCTGTCTCGTCTCGCAACCACTTTGTCTCGTCTCGCGTCTCGCACAGAAATTGCCTGTCTCGTCTCGCGTCTCGCGCGAGACGTCTCGCGAGTCTCGCAAAATTAAGGACTGCGAATTTTTACCATATTTTTAGTAACATTAATACTAGTTATTGAAAATTAATATTAACAATAGCAATTAGTTGCATATTGCCATATTAGTACATATATTAGTTACCATATTAACTCATATAGTTATTTGAAGTGATAAAAATTCGGATTTAATCCGTATATATAATGTGACATGACACCGAAAATTTATTTATTTGCGTAACTGCGTAAATGTAATATTTATGGTTGATGGTAGTTTCATTTGCTTTTGAAAATATATAAAGCTTTGAATTTTGTCAGATATGTTGCAGAACTCAGGGACACATGCTGGGCAAATAAAATTTTGATCTAATTAAACGGCCCCAATGTACGGAATAGTGAATAATTATAGTGAGCGGAATGGTGAATAATTAAAGTGAAGCTTACTTATCCCCCCTCCCGTTTTAGTGTATGAGATATGGGTTTCATATTTAATCGGGGGAACCCGGGTTTAACCTGTTCATTTACACCGGGTACGGGCAACCTTTGGAAGGTTGCGAGCCAAAATTTAGGATGTTAGGGACGTCACGGACCGTATAAGTGGGATTTTGATTTGGTTTATATTGATTGTCTATGGCGGTGCTGTCAAACCTTTTTATCGCCGCGAACTGGTCAGCGTTTGATAATAATTTTACCGTCGACTGGTCAGGGGAGGGAGTACGCCTATTGTTTTAATTTAATTGTGCTTAAACATACCTTCAAAATATATACAGTTTCACAAAAAATGAATGTAAAATGATTTAAGATTTTATCTCACTAGGACGCTAAATGAATGAGAACACTGAGCTTATTTCTTCGCAACGAGTTGGTTAGATCTGGAGGTAAGAAGCAATGACACCCAAAGTGTGTTGCTTATGTACAATTCATTCCTTTATTCTGTTATTTTGGTTCTTGTCAGTGCAGAAAATCCCGCTTCACACAGTTAGGTTGTTGGAAATGGCAATAGGGATTTAAAAGACTGGAATTTTAATTCATAGTCTTGAAATATTTAATAAGCAGTAAAATAATGTAAAATAGTCATGAGATTTTTTTCTGTTACAAAATCTGTTCTGTATAAATTAGCACAAACCCAAGAAACTCGAGACCTCGAGAGAAATGCACGACAGAAAATAAAATGGAAATAATGTAATTTTTCTTGAGCAACCCGGTACCATTTGATCCGCGGACAGGGGGTTGGGGACCACTGGTCTATGGAAATTTGAAATCTTCCACTTGCTGGATAAAATACCCTGGAGGGCCACATCCGGGCCGCGGGCCAGGGTTTGCCGATATGTGATTTACACTATCAAAAAGAAGAGACAACAGAAAGGACTTGTGAGCGTTGGATTTGCGCAATCACTCCAGTAGATCATTCATTTGCGTTCGCATAGCTTGGCTTATGGCGAAAGACAGTGCCGTAAAAATAGGGAGGCATGGCAGGGCGAATGCCCGGGGCCCCCACATGTAGGGGCCTCAAAATCCATACAACTATTTCTTCAACCACTTGGATTTTTTATCTTTTATAACGTTTTAGATTTGTACATTTACTATTCAAAACGGATCACCTAACACTGTTTAAGCAGAAAACAAAAAAGTTGCTTACTGTTTACAAAATAGCTAACAGCTCACCAACAGATCCGCTGTATTACGATACGTACAGCTGATTATGAAAAGTTAAATTTATATACCAGTATTTCTAGAACCAAAGTTCTTTAACTGATGACCTTGTGTTCCCTTTATTTGTATTCTAGAAAAACATGATCTGGGCCTCAAAAAGCCACTCTGAAGCAAGCATCCCTTTTGGGGGGCCCTTTTATTTCTTAAAATTATCATATCACTTAGGTAATTTAAAGCAAATGGCAGTTTTTTCTTTTTGTTGTAATTATTACTTACAAATATTTTATGTACTTACAAATAATGTGCAGATGCATAATCAGTGGTGTACACCGACTTTCTTTAAGAGAAGGGGGGAATGGAAGTAATCTTTTGGTTAAATAAAAGCCATAATCTATATGTTTAAAATTAAAACTGTACGGACTTTATGTTAAAAATGCATGGACAAAGGGGGAGGGACTGAATCCTCACCCCCACACCATTTGTGCACGCCACTGAGCATAGTAAATATATGGAGCTGAACCACACTTTTCTAGAGTAAGTCAATGCTCGGAAATTTCTTTTTCCTTTTAATGAGGATCTAAATTAGGAATGGCATGGCATACAAAGGTCCAAATGCCAATTAACACGCTCTACTTTTTCTCGCATATCGTAAAACTCAAAATTAGCCAACTTAAATTGACACTTTGTCCTTTATTCCCCCCCCCCTCCAAAAACCAAAGACATTAGAATATACTAGAACGAGTATATTCTAATGTCTTTGCCAAAAACCAATGGTTTGAGTCCCTCTTGCAAAATATTTTAATATTTGTTGGTCTTCTTTTTCTTTTACTTGTGCAATAATCAGAGTTCACATTATTTTACAATCATTATACAAATGATTCGATAATTATTTGTATAAAAACCCAAATTAAAAATAAAAATAAATGTTATATTCCAGCTGGAATTCATGTAAAATCCATTAAATACTTCAGTATATGAAATTAAAAATACCTTGTTGTTACAAACCAACTGCTCTATTAATGGCTAAAAACGCTTTTATAAGGAACTAGCTGCGTGCCCGTTCTTCGCACGGTAGGAAACGAAAAATTTCCTCACATGTGTAATTCGAATTAATTCCAGTGATGTGGAATCTAGAAAAAGCAAAATTATTTCACTCTTGACTTAAAATTTGCGTCATATATGTAATAACCTGAGATCATTTCAATATAATGACACACACACACACACACACACACACACACACACAAAAAAAAAACAAAAAAAAAATGTCAGCATCATTCGGTATCAAAAAAGTGAAAATGGAGCGTTTGCAGTGAACTTCTCACTTTCAAAATGTCTTATTTCCTCAGACATGCTGTCTTTTAGGTTCACGTTTTAGCGTTAAATACCTCAGACACTACATGAAATGGACATTTTTTTAATTTTAAAAATACGTCACCCTCTCTTGCAACCCTTTACAAAAAGAAATGAGATAAGAGATAAGACTGCGCTATTTATAAAGGCTTTAAAATTGTTTTCTAGATTATGCAGTTTAATTTTTCTTCTCACAAATAAATCCAGTATTTATAAAAGGAAATCGAGCCAAGCAAAGAAATCGTCTGCTCGCAGGACCCGTTTTTATTTATTTTTTTCAACTGGCAATTTTAATCATTGTTACTGTATCCATGACAACCAAACCGCAAGATATCAAACCGAAATTGATAAGCAGGTGCTACGGAAATGAAAATCCTTCTTTACTTAAAAATTCGTAAAATTCTCCTAATTTATATTTTTCCTCCGTTCTTCTTTTAAAAGTGAGTTAATTGTGTGCTCCGTCTTTTGCCGAAATATAAAAAAGTTATGACAGATAGAATTCAAGATGCAGTAGTTTTTAAAATATTTTACGAAAGTCAGCGTCAAATTTAATTTTATTTGAAAAATTACCAAAAATCTGCAAATTATGTTACACAGTCCGAACAAACAGTTTTTAAAAGAAAATTTTCTCCTCTATACGATGATGTAACTATCTTTTTCTTGCGAGTGCAATTACCGGCGTTATTATGTATTACGCAAGAAAAATCGCTAAAAATCGGACAAAACATAAAATAAAACATTTTCTAATTCGAATTTCGAAAAAATCGCTTCGAGGTGTGTCGAGACCCGTCTTGGAGAATTTCCGTACAAAATTTGGTAGGTCTACGATCACCCGTTTCGGAGCTACGCGAGACACAGACAGACAGACAAACGGACAGTTTACACTCTGTTTTATTTATATAGATAGAAGATAATACTACTTACATCATGAACACATAAGAGCTATATTGATGATTTATTAATGTTTCTGTGTTGTTTTGTGTTAAGGTAAAGCTACGAAAGAGCTATCTGCTTAGAAGGGGTGCAATGGGAGGAGGACCTCTAACGCGTATTCACGTTACATCTGGAGAAAACCGCCCAAAACTTCGATAGCCGCACGGCAGATAGAACCCTGCCTTCAGAACCTTCACAGAGACCTTCACAATTCAATCATCTTACCATGTTGTATGTTGAGTGTTATTCCCCAATGGTGAGCGGAAAAAACGCGACTTTTAATAGTGACATAGGATGTAACATGGTCGTTATATGCTAGTCGATGAGGCAAGAGCGCAGCCAGAAAATTTTGTCGAGGGGGTTGTATAATATACAATTTTGTATTGATAAACTTAATTTCTTATTGACGACAAAAATCTGAAAGCTCTTAATAACTAATTTTGAAAGTTTCGCAGGGAGGTATATCCCGATATCCCACTCCATGGTTACGCTTCTGCAGTGACGTACGAAATGGGGGGCGGCTTTGGGGCTCGAGCCCCCTCCCCATACCTTTGGAGGATGATAGAAAATAACCATATATCGGTGTCTTTTCCAGTGTCCAGAATCCACATACTTTATTTTTTGTCTGGAAACCGATCATTAGCGAAATTCTCGATACATTAATTCCTCACCCTTGTTTTTTTTCCGGGAAAAAAAAAACGGTCACTCAATAGTTGTTTGTGGGTGGAATAGCGAACGGAAGTCTTCATGTCAATTGTGAAAGCAGCGGTCATCTTGCAACTTGTCACCGCTCTGGCGCCTTATCTCGCAATCTGTTCGGAGGTGTCCTATTGTTGAGGGGAAAAAATTCTTCCGGTGATAGGGCGCACCTACTTCCACGTGCTGAGATAGCTCGCCCTCCGTAGGTCCATTCTGTTCTGGAGAGAGAGGTCATCCATCGTGTCGGCAAATCCAAAAGACAACGGGCAATTATGTCCTCGGGACATCTCTCTCCCGACATTTCTGTTTTAACTGGAACTCTGTAGTAGGGACCCTCCGATATCTGATATTCTGCGTTAAAAAAAAAAAAAAAAAAAAAAAAGCTTTGGCATCTCAACACAAAGCATGCGTTTCCTTTCGGCCCCAGTCCTGTGTTCAAAGTTTGTCTTTTTAAATGACTGGAGGAAGCGTTAAGGATAAAGAGAAATTCTGCGAGGGTTGTTCCTCATCTCATAGCGTGAAGTTTTAAAACAGGAAAAGATCTTATACATATAGTAGTATTTTACAATATTTCTTTATAAGTATAGCGCTTTTGCTCATTTTGAAAGGCAATTTTTGTGTTTATTATTACTTTTTTTTCTTCTTTCTTGACATGATCAGTGGCATACGCAGACGTCTTTCAAGGGGGGGGGAGGGGGTTATAGACATAACTTTGTGTTAAAATGTAATATTTAAGCTAAAATAAATGTGTGTAAATGTATAAATGTGTATAAATTAAATGTGTATAAATGTAATATTTTGTAACGTAATATTTAAGCTAAAAATTGAAAATTTGTGGACATTTTGTTAAAAAAATTTTGACAAGGGGGGAGGGGTGAACCCCCAAACCCTCCCCCCCTTGCGTACGCCACTGGACATGATGTATACTGGGTGACTGTTGATAAAAGTACATAGTACAGTTTTTGAAGAACCAGTGAAAAAGCAGTGGAAAAAAAAAACCGCACAACATTAAATGGGTTTATTTTTTCAAATGAATGTGAGTGTGCGTGTGTGTGTGTGTGTGGGGGGGGGGGGATAAAAAATGTAAAGGAGTGGGCATCCGAAAGGGCGCAAACAGAGGTATATTCATGTATTTTGTATTTATCTCTATTGAAAGTTGACATTCCGATAATTTTTCAAGGTCAGTGTCCTGATTTTTAAGCCCCATTGCCTCTATAGCTTTTGGTGAAGTGATTTTTTTTTTTTTATATCACTAGAGGCCAAGGCCCCCAGACTCGCTACGCTCGCTTTTCGTATGAGACATTCGGCCCCTAATCAGGCTTATTCGTAAAAAAGACATAATTTCAACAGACAAAACCCGAAGATTGGATCAGATAGAATGTTACTGAGCTACGCATTGCTTGGTTCTTGCATGTTCATTGGTACATAAAAATTGAAACTTCACACTACAGTAGAACCCCTCCCCCTCATAACACGGAAGATATTTTGTTATGGGAATCCGTGTTGTACGGGTCTTGAGCTATACTACACCTGGCGTGCGGACTCCGCTTATAATCGCTGGAAAAATTATTTGCACTCTTCAGAAACACAATGATTTTCAATGTTGCCATTCAAAAGTTATATTAATTAGGAGCTAAAGCATAATAAAATCAGAACATCTGTTTCAGTTGTATTTTTAATAACGTAAAACCTATTGGACACCTTGTGAATTTGCCACCCATGGCGATTTTTCATTATTTGGCGACTTGCGTACATGTAAAGTTAATAAAAGCTACGGAACAGATAGGATAGCTTGCCACCAATGGCGACTTTTCATTATTTGGCGATTTACACATGCTCACAACCTATAATTACTGTTCATGTAAGGTTACCGGAAAACCATAATCCATATTTTCATTTACATAATCATTTGCAGATTGGCGTACTTAGCACCACGAATTATACCATCTCGTCGCGCTAGCAAATACTGCTATAATGGCATAGTTAACGCCGCCAAATATTTCTACTGGTAGCAAATAATCTAGCTGGACGAGAACCGGCTTTAAAAAAATCTGCATTTTAATTATTTTTTATTTTCAAGATATTAGTTATTCTGTTTTGGAAAAAGGAATAATCGCTAATTCTAAACTCCTGTTGTCTAAGCGAACTTACTATTTGAAAATTGTCAACTTTCTGTTTTGAGTTACTTATTTCATATAGTTTTTATTTTGGCGTAAAATGGGCGTAATTCTAACTCATGTTTGTAAATTTCACGCGATTCTAGATACTTGGAAACGCTTTGTTGCAAAGGAATGAATGATTTTATGCCAAATCTGGCAACCATTCGGTTTATTTTTTCAGTTTTTTATTAATATCTTCTAAAATAATTCGATTTTCTAAATTTAAATCAGCTTAGCAGGTTCCTCGGAATTTTTCGAATCTGTGGGCACCTTAGTCGAAACTCAAATCCCCACGGTTTAGGAGGAGATACGCTGACAAGCTTTTGACAGCGGCGGCGACGGCGGCCTTTACTTTTTTTTAGAATAGAGAGATTTTTACACGAAAATGTGTCACACTCTGAAGTTTTGCAAGCCGAAGGAAGGGAAAACATGATAATATAAACGAAAAGAGAAATAGTTTAAAAAAAATTGCTTGCATTTCTTTCCGTCCGATATTAATATATAAGAATAAAAAATGTCATTTAAATCTCTTTAAAATAGGCCAACGATAGGGATTTAACCTCCCCTAGAAAGTTGTCACCAGGGTGGGTGCCCCCCCCCCCCTACGCGCACCGCAACGTATTTTTGGGTGAAACGTGTGTTTGGGGAAAGTTTGAGGATAATATCGGTACAATGATATTTCAACCAAGGATATTCAACCATATTTCAACCTACTCAGACTAAGTAAGCATCAATGCGAATGCATGTTGCTCTACTTCTAATCTCCCTCTGATATACCCGAAACCCGATTATCACAGGGGCAAGGGGGGGGTGGTAGTCCGGTGCCCCTGAAGAAAAAGGGGGCCCATATATATCCCGATTATCTAAATTATAAATTCATATGTACTGAAATAGTAATTGTGGGGAAAAAAGTGAATTTCCTCTATAATATAGGTATTACCTAATTGTCTATCACTAGATCAAGTTAGAGTTTTTTGGGGTGATAAATACGATTTGATTAAAGTACAAAAACTACAGTTAACTTAAATACTAAACTACAGTTAATGCAATTTTCGAGTACAGCAGCGGTCAAAACTGGGTTAAAATGCTTAAAAAAGGTAGGCTCAGTAAAGGGGCTTAATGCGTAAAAAAGGGGACAGTAAGGGGGGGCCCCAAACTTAATGCCCCGGGCCCCGTCTAAAAGTGGTCAGATTTGAACATACCGTACCGCCTTTCCTATTTACTTATTATTTTTCTTTCAACTCTTCTCTGTTTTCTTTTTTTTTCCGCCTCTTTCTTTATCCTCTCCTTTGTGTGTTTTGTATATCTCTTGTCTCTTCTAATTTTAAATGTTACGTGTTTGTGCGTATTGTAGAGTGCTGATAGTATACCAGGACCGAAAACGAAGGAGACGCAAGTTAAACGGTAGAGGCTTCAGGCAAATTGTCGCTTTTCAGATCGTATTTATGCGAGACGGAAGAAAATGCGAGAATTCTCGCGCGAGACAAGACTCTGTCTCGTCTCGCGTCTCGTCCCGCAAAATATTTTTTTTCTCGTCTCGCGTCTCGCCTCGCAAAAAAATGCCTGTCTCGTCTCGCGTCTCGTCTCGCAGGACAATGCGAGAATTCTCGCGTCTCGCGTCCATCCCTAATAACTGTTTACTCTTCAGTTAAAAGATGCAAATAAATTTTAAATTATTTTACTGCGTCCTCGCAAAATTAAATTAATAGTGATAAACAGCATTTAAAAAAAATCATCTCTAAAATTTCGCAAAAGTGTAAAAGTCCTTTGTTTGGCGTACCCTGTGGCTGCTGATCTAACGGTCTGTCGTTTTGGGCGATTTTCTCCACATGTACCCGAATACTCGTCGGAAACCCTTAAAAAAGTCCTGTGCCCATACAATCTATATATTATTTTTGAAATTCTTGTGACATGTCTTGAACATGTTTTTCTTTCGATAACCGAATTGAGAGAACGACTGGGTGTAAAAACTCGGTTGAGGTGTCTGAAGAAAGGTCTCGGCCCGTAGATGTGCCACCAAAAGAGAAAATCAGAAAAAGTCGAACGGTTTAGGCGTGGCGGAACGGCAAAGGTGCAAATTTTCGCCATAGAAATAACATTGTGGTTTATTAACGCAGACGATTGTTTCAGCTCCGTAAGGTTTGATTTATTCGGAAAAATATTTATTAGAAATTGCATCCGTTTGTAAATGTTGTGTGGCAAATGTGGCAACAGTGTGTAGTGATAATAAATGTGTTGTTCCAAAAAACGATCATACGTAAACAGTTGATATGCGTAAGCTCCGTAATCTTCTTCTTTCTATAAATTAATTTGAAACATGCTTTACTTTCGGCAATTAAATTGAGGGAACGGCCGGGTGCAGAAATTTGGTTGAGGTGACTAAAGAAAGGTCTTGGTGTGTAAATGTGCCATCAAAAGAGAAAATCAGAAAAAGTCGAACGGTTTAGGCGTGGCGGAATGGCAAATGTGCAATTTTTCGCCATAGAAATAACATTGTGGTTTATTAAATACATCTGGAAATCAAAAACCTTTCTTTATTTTGGCGCTTTATCGCTTATTTCCTTAATTTTTTCTATATATTAATTAGAAACATGTTTTTCCGGTATCCACTAAATTGAAAGAACAGCTATGTGTAAAAATTTGGTTGAGAGGTCTAAAAAAAGGTCTTGGTCCGTAGATGTGTCATCTAAAGTGAAAAAAATTTTTTAAGTCGAAGGGATCAGGCGTAGCGGAACATCAAATGTCCAATTTTTCGCCATAGAAATAACATCGTGGTTTATTAAATACATTTTGCTGTCATAAAAAACCTTCTTTATTTTAGCGCTTTATCGCTTATTAGCACTAGGGTGCTATTTCGTTCACGCCCAGAGTTTGTCTACTCGATTCTGTCGATATGATTTGTAGACAGGTTTTGTAGAGATGAACTGTCTCGGTGGAAATCTTTTTAAATGTGTTTGCCACATAACGCGGAAGGGGGGGGGAGAATAAGCCTGACAAGGCTTGCGATTTTTGATAATTGATCGCCAAGTTTGCGGCCAAAGAAGAAAAAAAAAAAAAACTTAAAAACCGAACCATGCCTGGCGATGGTTGTAAAATAGCTTTAGTAGGCAAATTTAATATAGATATTAATTCCAAAGATGTGTTTTATGCAACGAGAAAGACAAATATAGCACACTCATGGACTATGATTCTCATTCCGAACAGTATTTAATATGGTGAAGTAAGTATAGTTGGAATATGCTTGGCGAAGATTGTAAAACAGTTTTAGCAGCTATAGATTTCGATTCCAAAGAATTGTTTTGTAGAACAAGGAAGAAAAATACGGCACGGACATGAATAATGATACACTTTTCAATTTAATGAAACAAGGAAGAAAAATAGGGACGGCGCATGGATTATAATATGCTTTTAATATACAGCACTTTAGTAAGTATTTAAAATATGAAAGTGTTTCAGATTTTTTTCAAACTTTTCTCCATACAAATACATTGTGGTTTGTTAACGACATTGACGGGAGTTATAAACTCCTTCTTTAGTTAGCGATTTATTTTTTAAATCTTTAATTTTACAGTTTTCTGTCTGATACTGGATCTTCACCATCGAGGGTAGCTGCTTTATTTGCCTTTTCTCAAAAAGGCAAATAAAGCAGGGAGAGCGCGATCGCCTTTTGGCGGATTAGATTTTTTTTGCCTCTTGCAGAATTCCGAAATTTTTCACTATTTTCGCTTCATACTTTTGGCGTTTACCTTTCTGCGACCGTATTTTCTTATGGAATGTTGTATGTCACTCTTTCAATGGTTAGATCAAAGAATGCTGTGGCAGTCAAGATCATTTAAGAGAATTCACCTGGACGTTTCGTGGTCGATGACTTTACCCAAAATATCGTCTTCAACGAAATGCTCAATTAGAATTTGTAACTGTATTTGCTCATTCGTCATTTAATATCTACTCTTCTTTTTACTTAATAAAGATAGTTAAAAACAAATTTTAAAGATTTCAATAATTTCATCGTCATTGTACAGTTGCTAAGAACTGGCCTGAAACCTTTTGTTTACTTTCTGTCACAAGTCATGTTCCGTCCGCGTCGCTCTTTGATTTTTCCTGTTAGTTTTGTTCAAGACCTTGGTGACATTCTAGATCGTTCCCATTTATTTTTGAATATTACAGTCAATAAAATGACCGTCAAATTCGACGGGTTCCAGCTAGTCCCCCTTTAGTTAGATAGCCTCTATGTCGCTTTTGCCTTAACCACTAAACTAAAATAGCTTTAAATTTTCGTTCAATAAATCGCTAAATTTGACGCATATTGTTCTGTTGGAAAGTGTTTTATAATTGATGCGTTCGGCATGATTTATTTTTCTTACCTTTTAAATTCAATGCAATTTATAATTAAAAATGTTAGTTTTGATCTTTGATAACTCTTAAGTGTGAGATTTTTATATGTATAATGTGTTCTGTGAATATTTTTCGATACAAAAAATGTCTTTATACTTTTATTGAATGTTAAAAAAAAAAAAAAAGTTCGTTTTGCTATGAGCCAGTTAAGATGTCTTTATGATTGTAAATTAATATATTCTAAAACCATGTGTAAATGCAATTAGAAAGTACTTTATCTTTTTTCAGTTTTCTTTATTATTAAATAAATGAGATTTTCTCCAAGATAATTTCTCAGCACCTCTTTAACACTTTTAATTTCATGAAATATTTATTAACGTCGTATATTGTGATTTATTCATATAATCCTTACAGATCTACTAATACTACCTATTACGCATATTTATACTATCTATCTTCGCTTCTCCCTCAATGCATTAAACAGCTTAGATTATTTGGCACGAATAGGACTTTTATATTCTGTGGTGATTCTTTGCAATTTGCGCATTAGCATTAACAATAATTACTTCACATTATGGTTGCCATTAAGGAAGTTCTCCATAATTCTTATCAGTTAGGCGTATTTAGCACCGCAAAACATTTCACCTCGTCGTGGTGGAAAATACCCAGGCGGTACTAATTTAAATATTCATGTATCCAGTATAGCGATACCTTATAAATCCTTCATGGTTCTGTCTCGTGATAAACATCAAACTGTGTAATCTCAGAGGAGCTATTTAGAACAGCTTAAATTGCGACAGGACGTTAGTGTTGCCGAGTTTACGAATTTCACGCATTTTTTTTAAATTTATGACGTCACTGTTTAACTGCCGGCTTTTCTGTTTGCTTCAAACATGACGGCGTTCTGTGCACTCTAGTTATTTTACCTGGTTGGTTTAAACAGTAGAGCTTTCACTATTACAGTTGAAAAAATTGGATAATTTCCAATGGCAACACCCACTTTTTTGTCTGAGAATGCTGATAACCCATTGAAAATCTATGAGTGGCGTTGGAACGATACACTTATGACGAAAATTTGCGGCGTAAAACATTTACAAAGAGCATTGTAAAGAACCAAAGTCAATACACAATTAGTATTAATTTACCGGAATAGACAGTAGAAATGTTAAACTAACTGTACGGTACTTGAAGATTTTAAATTCCAATAAAAGCAATTTCCCTTTTTTCTCTTGGGATATCTTTGCAAATGTTTTACGCCGCCAATTTTCGTCTTACGTGTATCGTTCCAACACCATTTATGGTTTTTCAATACACTCATCAACTTTCGCAGGCAAAAAAGTGAATGCTGCCGTTTGAAAATGTCGAAATCTTATCAATGTAATTGTAACCATGAGAGCTCTGTTGTTTAATCAATTCTAATCTCGAGCGCATAATTCTAAATACAAGAGACATTCCATAAAAACAGAGTAAAATCATAAATAATCAAGAAATATATTTACAGCAAAAAATACATCATTCTTTTTCAAAATACCTTCCATCAGCAATGGTCCCATTGTTCAACCCACTTTTCAAAACAAGTAGGGAAGCCCTTTTCTGGAAGGTGCTTCAAAGAACCCTCCACTGCTGAAATAACTTCAGAATCTGTGTTGAATTTTCTGCCACGGAGCTTCTTCTTCAACGTCGGAAACAGTCCGAAATCGTATGGTGCGAGATCTGGACTGTAAGTGGGGTATGGCATGATATTAATATTGCATTTTCTAAGATTTTGCTGAACAGAAGTAGCGACATGCGGGCGAGAATTATCGTGATGTAATGTCTAATTCCCTACCAGTTCATCTCCATTTCTGTAGGGCAAATAAAACAGTTCTGTAAACAATCACGGAACTAGGAAAATAAAATCGTCTGCTTCGTTTAGAATTTTGTATAAGCGTACAGTTAACAGTTTGAAAAATCGCCTCCACCTCTATTTTTTTAGTTTCGCGGTGTTGCCACTACGTAAAAAGATAACTCTTTGTTTTTATGGAATGCTCTTTGTAACTATATCTGAAATCTCATCTCGATTGGTTGGACAGAACGGTGCACTTTGGGAAAACGGCAAATCTAGGTGGACATCGCTTAAAACTTCTAAGGAAATAGTCAAAATCACTTGAAATTTTGTATCTTTTTGGGATCCTTAACGGTAGTTGAATAAGCTGCGGTAGTAATCGGATATGGCGCAGTCGCTGTTGCGACCGGTCACAATGACCACTTGAGCACCTTGCGACTGCGTTATATACTCACCGAAAATTTACGTCTTTGATATGGTTTATGTGGTTTTTTGATGCCCTGAATCGAATGAAACTACTTTCAAAGCTCTATCCATAATCCTTAATGATATATAAGAACTAGTGCTGTAAAAGTAACGACAAAATGAGTATCCGTATGTATTTGTTACTTAGATGTTTGCTATTCGTTACTAAGTATTCGTTACTACTAATAGATTACTATATGTGCCCCATAACAACACATCCGGGACAGTGTTGTTATGGGTATATGCCGCCCATACATAAACCCATAACAAAACCTAACCAAAAAGAATTTTTTTTAGCGAAGTTGTACAAAGTTGTATTTAGAGCTTATTTTCTCTGATTTACAGATTGTTTTTATACACATTTATGGTTTTATACAATGCTAAATTATCCGAATTACTGAGTGCACATAGAAATCTTCCAAAGACATATGCCATTCTTTTTTTTTCTCAACCCCCCTTTTTTAAATTCTGAACGCTGGTTTAACCTGTTCATTCTTATCTTAAAAAGTGTAAAGGAAAGCTTGTGACTCGTGTTTTTTCTGGGAGCGGGTTCTCGAATACTGAGATCCAGAGATTGGCCACATATATTAAATTCACAGGGCAGGGGATCTCAGTATGATATCAACTACTTTGCGTCCCTACAAGCATAATATTTTTATTATTTGTGAGTTCTTATTTCATATCAAAAACTTCTTTTGCTGGACGATTTTTCGAAGTAAATTAAAAATTACCATATTTTAAATTTAAATTGTTTAATTCAGTGAGAATTATCTATTTTTAAGATATTTCCAGTTCTATTTCTGCACTTTTGGGATGAAAGGGGTTAGCCCCTTCTGTGGGTGCATATATGAGAGCATTCTTTAAACAAAAATTATCACTCCTTTCATACAGAAAGAATGGTTGCACCGGACTATGCGTATTCCATGAGTTCATGGAATAAAATGTACCATAAAATAGGGCAGATGGCCCCCTAAACGCCGACATTTTAGAAACATACTGAACTTTATTGAATTATTTTAATACCAGTGGCTTATGCAGGAGTGGACATAGAAATCCCGGGTAGCTCCGAATTTTTTATATATTTTTTAAACAATTACTTAAAAAATGTGTTTAGTTTTCCATGCTAAATATTTTTTTTAGTTCCAAATAATATTTCAAATAATAAAAATGTGTGAATTCGTTTACTTTATAAAAATATATTTTTTTAAAAGGTGTATTTAAATAATTTGTTATTTATTACTCATATTTCGATTCTAGCTAAAAAAAAAAGAAAAAGTTAAGTTCGCAATCCTGCTTCGGAACCACCCTGAAAGAAAGAATTCTGATTGCACCACTATTTAGTACTAAAATGCTAGAAAGCCCGAAATTCGCACCCCTTACTAACATGCTTCTCTTATATGTATTGCTCCTCTACAATTATAAGAACACCCCCTTCCCCCCCCGCAAAAAAAGTTCAACTGCGCATAAGAACATACTATACACCGGATCCTATCCCCCCATTGTACGACCCATATCAATAGAGCAGCAGATAGTATATCCATCTCCATAACTGTAACGAAACATACGGATTCTTCCAAACCTCATCAAAACGATACCATTCGGCTCGGCACAAACGAATTGCAACCAGAACATACTACTACTCAAATACCGAAACTGATTTTTCCCTTCAAACAGCGCGAATCCATAATACTTCCGGTATCTAGTAACGGAACGGAACATACTATTACTCAAATACCGAAATTCATTTTCTCCCTCCGGCAGTCTTGTATTCGAAGTTCGAACCTAGTCGATCCGAAATGCACACTCAAAAGTCATTTTCCCCCTTGAAACCGCGATCCGATATCCAGCAACAAATAACAGAAGATATTAGTACTCGATTACTGGAACCCGTTTCCCCCCTAGTTCGCCTCGCCTGGCAGTCTGTATTCGAAGTTCGAAGCTGCTCGATCCGAAACAGCTTCGGATCGAGTAACGAGTAACGATATCAACCGAAAAGTAGCAATTCGTTACTTCGAGTCTGAGTGATTATCCGTATCTTAGTACCGAATACATGCGGTTTGCTTCAGCTCTAATAAGAACAATTCAATGGCAAAAATTGAAAAATTAGTAAATAGTTTGTTTATTTACAAAATTAGCATATGTTCTAAATAAACTACAACATAGATTACCTCGATATAAACACAGAATACTTTGCAAATAAATAATATAAAATATACGAAGATTGTTCATATTCAAAATTATAGGGACCGACTTCCGACAGTTTTGTTCCTTTTCTAGAAATTCGTAAGAAGTTGGCTTAGCAGAGCTAATAATTCATCTGTTAAACAATTATTTCTATGAGAAGAAGGCAACAAAGCACCACCATCGTCAATAGCGAAAGTTGAAATGTATGTATCAGATGAATAAAGAAGGGTGTGGAACAAGTCTTCCATCGTACTTTTTCTACTGATTTTTCTCGTGTTTTCTCGCCTGAATCGTCTTAGATCCTTATTTCTCGCTTCCAGAGTTTCTTCGGACATCAAACTAATCGCTATTGAACATGAATCAATGTTTTCATGTGGGTGGATTAGCAGCTTATGTACACTTGCTGGCATTGGGTACCAGTTATACAGGGACACATATAGTTCTGCAGTCTCTCTCGTGTACTCTGAAAAATGCTCTGCATTAATGGCGAATCCTCTAGAAATAGTCCGAAGAATAATGTAGAACCTTTTCAGAAGTTATTCGTTTAGTCCAGTTACGTTTGCAACAAGAGTATATTCTTCGAGAAAACGAGCTGTTGTGTTCCCATCATTAGTTGACCCAACACCCTGTTTCACAACATCAACAAGCAATCCCATTTTTTCTCGCAACTGTATATGTACGTAACTCTTCGTTCTATGGAAAATTTCCATATCAGTTGTATCTTTTTTGTAAATCCGCCATTTCTGTATTTTTAAACGATACGAAATACTTAAAAACATCCCGAGACAGCGAATGTAGGCGTGAAGGGGAAAAAACTCCGAAGTTGTATTGTGTTGCAAGTTGCAACTATCGGCCGACTAAATATTGATGAAAGATCATTCATTGACTTTGGAGTAGCGCTGCATATGTTGCAGGTTTAAACTGATTTTCCTGTATATGCACGTATGTTTATTCCGTCAACCATAGTTATCTGAAGGTGATTCTATATTCTATGAGTGGAGTTTTCCTTATCTACATGAATCAATGTGGGCAGTAAATCCTCTATTTGAGATTCAATAGCTGAAGTTTCCCTACGCGTCTGAAGGGTGGTCTCTTTCTCAAAGTTAATTTTAATTGGTCTACAAAACCGAGGTGATGACGATTTTCTGTTGTGCCAAATTACCTGTTCTCACTATTTGTTTTTAGCTGTAGAGGCATAAGACAAGACAAATGAAATAGAGATCTGAATCGCTGAGGTAGAAACTCTTGCCTGTGCCTTGCTCTTAAAGGTTCAAGTCTTTGTCATCAATTTCAGAGTCTGACTAAATCTGTCCATCTTTTATATACCGCTGTTTATCATTGGAATGCCCGGAACTACCATCTCAACCCATTTACAATACCAGGTTAAGTCGGAAGGAACAGCATTGCTCTTCAGAACATCTTCTAAATACAAATGCTTTTTTGCCTCCAAAACTGAGGGGTAAGAAAGATATATGGGAGCAGAGCGATTTTTGGCTCCAGTTTGCATAATCCTATATGAAAATTTGGTAAAATGTCCTTGAATAAAAAGAGCAAAGGCTTCTTCGGGACAATAACGTCTTGGCGGTGAATGAACTGGAGTCTTGTTGGTTTCTTTTATAGCAGTAGGAATACCTAGAGATTTCTCGGCAATTCTTTTTACTAAAGCAGAACCATCTCGCTGTCCGGTATCATACAAGCTGAGAGATGCAGCATATGAAAGTCTGTGAGAATAATTATCCACCATATCACTTGGAAGACAGAGGAACACAGAAAAAAAAAAAAAAAGTAGCACCTTTTTAAAACTTAAGATTTATGATAATTTTGCGCGTAACTTGTCGTTAATGTACTCGAGAAGTTAATACTTTTGAAAATCTTTTAACTGACTAAATATGTTACATCTGTTTCTATTAAGTGCATTCAGAAAGAAGAAATGGAATGTTGTCATTTCCATAGCTGGCAGAACAATATTTCAAGCGGTCTGAACTTTGGACAAAACTGAGACTCGCTGGTGCGTTGGAAAGTGACGTGTCTTACCTCATATTGCAGGGTTGAGATTTTTCAGACTATTTTGATGGTTCAAAAAATTGTATATAAATAGGATAGATTTAATATCAGTAGCAATAACAATATTTATTGTACTAGAAATTCATAAGTATTATTGCTCTAACGTTGTTCGCACATTCTTTCATACTTTTCCCTTTTTGTCAATCTCATCCCTGATATTAATACATCAAATCCCATTTTAAATGCAGATTCTATCTAATCAACTATCCTGGATGACAGTATGAAGTTCATAAATCAATCTGGTTACATGAAATTTTTTTAAATGTCCACCTAGATTGGCCGTTTTTCCCACTGTGCGGCGGCTATAGGTCTATATATCGGGGAAGTTTTATTATAACCACCCGGTGTAACGATACATATTTGAAAACACTATCCGAGTGCTTCTCCTTAAAAAATATTTGTTAGTTTCACGTAAAATCATGTTTTTCAGGGCTTGAGTGTCTACCATATATATCCATATAAAGTGTATGTAACGGGTAAATCTTTGTAGAATCTCAGAAATTATTAATAGGTTAGGGGGTGAACCTTAAGCTCAGTGGGCACATGTAAATTTACGCCTATAAATCAAACTACAGGTATGTTAAGTGTGTTAGCGGTTTAATGCCAGAAGCAAGGCATTATACCGCTTATTTTTATTGAAAAGAGACGATTTTTTTTTTCATTTATTAAAAAAAGAAAAGCGAGATTTAATTCTACTTGTACATCAACTACATCTGGAATCATTCTATCTTTATAACTTCGAAATTGTGTATTTCTCGGAGAAATTATCAATTTTCATCTTAGCTTTGCGTTGCGATAGTGAAATCACGAAAGTACCATAAAAGTGTCTGCCGTTCTGACCTCTGTTCCTAGAAGAAATTCCTTTTCGGATGAAAGGAACCCATTTACAGCATCCCGTAATTGGGTTAGATTCGACCCTCGAGTGCTTTTCTGGCGCTCTCTATTAATAGGAAGACCTTTCTTGTTGCAATCAATCTACGGGCGGCGGCTGCACCCGCATCTACAAAATCCGGACTTTCAAAGATCTGCCAGCTTCTGCAATGTTGCATCGTGGTAACCCAGGCCCGACAATTTTCGAAGAAGGCGATTATCTCTGGAAGCCCTGGGAAATTTTTGCTTTTTTTTTTTTTTTTTCCGTGAATATACTTAGTCAATCAATATAAATATGAGCTCTTTGCCTTTTACTTTTTCCTCATCATGTTGTATGTCGTACCAAATACTACTGTGTTTGGTATTTGCCAATGTTAAATATTTGGTGTTTCTTTAAAGAGTTCAGTTCAGTGTACTTTCTGGGAGATAAAACCACATTTCCCTTCCAAAATTTTCCAGAATTAAATGCACAATAAAGGTTAGTAACCGTCTTATAATATCACCCAAATACAGTTTCTCCGTACCTGGAAAAGTGTTAGATTTTGGGGAATCAAAAAAATAAAAGTACAAACCCAGTGTTCCGTATTCTGTATCGAATCCATTGTAGTATAGTAAAAATAGTATTTAACTCAAACATCCAAATAAATAGATAAATAAATAAAACTCTAACCAATGACAAACTGTTGAGTACACTCCTCTTAGTAAGTGACAAAAACTTGCACGACTTTGAGCGTCGTGTTTGGGGCGGGAGGGGGCTGGGTTAAGGCCGATGCTGACTTTTTATATGTATTTCAGTGGCCGACGGAACACTAAGGGCCGACGTCCAGTTAAGTGCGTTTCAGTACGCTATAATGGGAACCCAATGTATTTTTCAGAATCTTGAAGACGCACTGCGGAGAAAAGTGCCCCCACTGAGCGGTGGGCGTGCTTTTGTGGTTTCACGCGTTATCCTTTGGCGGTGGTCATTAAAAGTCAATAAATTCTTCGACCCTGCACTGTATCCCCCCCTTGTACAATGCCTTGACCATTAAAAAAAAAACCCCGCTGCGTCCGGAAAAAGACGCAACTGGACGGCGGCCTTAATACAGAAAGAATCCGCTGTTCTCGCCATTGTGTGTGTGTGTGTGTGTGGAGGGGGGGAGTTTATGCTTTTCTCACATTAGCTTTTGTTAGCGGATCCCATCTGTTCATTAAAAAGTCGTAAATTTCACCAGAAGAATGTCCTTCTAACCCTGTAGTCACGATCCTTGTAATCGCCCGAGGAGGTTTTATCAACTCCTAGTTGGTCCCCTAAAGTAAAGGTTTTTTTTTTTTTTTTTTTTTTTTTTTTTTTTTTTTTTTTTGGCGGTAAAGTGATGTTAATACATTAGGTAAAGTGGCGTAAGTCATCATTTTCAAAATTAATCTTCTCGCTAACTATTTCACTTAGAGAATTTGTTTTATTAATTTTCTTAGGCAAAGTACAACATGTTTCTAAGAATAAAGGGTAGGAAAGGGGGGACCCCGTATAAAAATTAAATTTCTTATTTTAATATGTATACAACCCCCAGTAAAAAAATGCCATATCTGAAAGCTACTCTTAATTTGACGAACTTTACTAATTGGAAGTATGTTTCGATCACTTACGGTTTAAAAAATAATCGCCGTAACATCTATTTTGAATCACCCGGTATATACATACGGAAATTAAAAAGTATTTTAAAATACGCGCATATAATACATCCATATTTTTTTTTTTTTTTTAGTGTTACCTAACATAAAAATGTTTTATGAAAGAAATTTGATTTTTTATTCTTCCGTATTTACGTTTTGCAACCTCCTTCAAAAACATACAAGTGTGGTGTAATTTAAATTCATTTCCTCCGCATCAGATAGCTATCAACGTAATAGAACAATAGATAACAAAAAATATAGAAGCTTTTTTTCCCCTTTTTGTCTTTTGTTAGGAAATGTTAATGAAGTATTTTAAGATTAAGTAACTGCCGTAATGTCAGTTTTAAGACAAACAAATAAATAAATACAAGATACTGAAAAAAGGGTTCCAATGTAAAAGGGATGGATTGGGCTGTGTTTTGTCCTTTTAGTGTCCTCCAGTGACGGGATACGCCTGGAGAGATAGAAACCTTGAAAGTGAGGCCTACGCTTGGAACGGAAACCTGACATAAAGGTGGAATATGCCATGCGTATACTTTATTAGGGTAGGTCTTCTGTATGGATTTCACTATTGCGGTGCTTAGGTAAAAATCTTTCTTTCGAAAGGTATTTAAGCAGCTGACACTACCGTACCAGCTGACACTGTGAGTACGAACAGAAGACACCTACAAGTGTGGCATGTACACATTCTAAGTTATTATCATATCGCCATCACAAAATCATTTCTCGAATGTAACCTAATTTCTTTTTTGTTTTGTTTATTTGTTCAAAATAGAATCGAGGGAGAAAGGCTTTTCCTGAAAATGTGCGTCGTGGCCAAACTGTCCAGTCCGTATTCGTTGATTGTGTCTCAGTTTCAAGATCTGAAAGATACGCAAAATTGAAGCGTTATAAATTCATATTCCACTACATCACATATTTTCTGCCTTGATATTCTAATTTAGAACGAGGAAGAGAGTCTGTTTTTGGCATGGTTCAGTGCCTTTCCAGAAGTAAGCGGTGTCTATCTGTGGTATCGGACACCGGGATATGTTCAACGAGTCACGCCTGATTATTCATTACTGCTTGTTACGCGGATCGCTTCTCTTACGCGTTAGGGACGAGCTTAGGACGGACATTGTTGCTGTAGAAGAACGTTTGAATTGCTCTAATTTTGAGAAAAATTCTTTCTGGGAAATAGATGAGAAAAATGCATTCTGCCTGTTAACCCTTTCCCAATGCTGAGAAAAGAGCAACCATTGCCAACGCTCGATTTAACTACCAGCAGGATGGCGATCGATCGACTGCCATCTTGCTGGTAGTTAAATCGGAGTAGGAATATATTTCCATCGTATTCTCCATTTTTCAGCAGATGCCAGTGCTGTTAAAAATAATCCTGACAGTTTTTACGGGAAATCTCCTGTAACTATGTCGCCCTTTAAGTATTTTTATAGAAATCAATTTTATTCTTCGTGACTGACAACAGTCAAACCGTCTGAGTTTTGTGTCCTCGCGGCTAGGACACCGCGCATTAAAGGGTTAAATGAATTACCATGAGATGTGACGGTTTATTATCTTCAAGAGTAGTAACACGTTTTCTGTAGTATTTATTTTCGCGATTAATGAAGGTTTTTTTTTTTTTTTTTTTTTTAAGTAGAAGAGCAGTCAATCACTTTCAGAACGTAGCTTGAATGAATGAGACTGATACAAGCGAACCATCAGGTATACTTTTCACTGGTCACATTTTAACTAAAAATCACTATTTTTACAAAATGGTCATTAAAGTCGAAATGCTTTGTTTTTTGCTTTTTCAAAAATTAATTTAGAATTTTTGTGTGTTTATGTGTTGTCCAATGGCTCTATGTAATGTTCCTTGTGGTGGTTCAGTGAAGTTGTTTTAGCTCATTTAGGCAGCATATTTATAACGGGTTACAGCTGAGGAATTGAGTACTAACATTCTGTGTATCACCGAGTTTTTAAACTCCTTATGGTTGATAATGATAGGAGAACCCCCCCCCCCCCCAAAGTTAATGCAAAATTCTTTGGGGGATTATTAAATACTAGGATGAAAAGAATGCCAAAGAGGGAAAAGGGTTATTCTTTTAGTAGGCTGGCACTCTCAATTTTGATGTATTCAGTTAACAAGGCATTTTTAAAAGGACTACAATATAAAGGGCTGAAGTTTCAGATCATGTGCTAGGAGTTTATTTCTTGTGGGTGGCCATTAACAAAGTATCTACCGGTCAAGAAAATCAGAAAAGTCTAAAAACTGGAAATAAGTCAGGAAAGGTTAGAAAATGCAGCATGGTCACATTTTAACAAAAGTGACCATGTGTCAAGAAAATCCTCAGAAATTATAAATTTTACTTCGTCGAAAAATTTCTTGTCAGTTTTTATTTTTTAAATCTCATCGTAATCCAGAGAATGAAAAATGCTGATAAAGATGATTTGTGTTTAAAAAGAATGAATGATTCGGAATGTTTGTGAAGTATGTATGTGATGCTCTCACCTGTTTCACATTCTGGGATGAGGTGTTTCTTGTGACAGAAGAGCGAAGAAACTATCTGTCTGTGACCAATGATAAACGTACAGAAATTTTCACTTGTGTTGCTCTTTCTTGCAGATTTGGAGTGTAGTAGACTAAAAGATAAGTCAAGTGTCCAGTCCAGATGTTTACTTGATCTCTATGTCAGAGAGATGAGCTATTAGTATAGTGTATGATGAGTTAAAAAATTTAATGATAACAATTATAGGGAGAATATATAAGAATTTTATAGATATGTTTCGAAGCATTTAATGAAAAACCATAATGTTTTTAAATGATGCTAGCTGAAGTACCCGTTCTTCGCACGGGAATGAATGGACTTTTTGATATTACGATTTGTGGTGATTACTATTTATTGTAATAAAGAGATATAGCAAAATGGATATCGCATTATATTGTGCTCAATAAACATGCATATCGAATTTCAAGGCAATCGTTTGTACGGTGCAGAAGGCCATGCGGTGTAGCTCAATCTAGTGGCGAGTTTTAGCAAAACGGATACGGCGAAAATATTCTTCGCATTCAGATATCGATGAATACGAAATTTCAGGACGATCGGCTGGACAGCCCTGAAGTTAATGTGTTGACGCGACATCTAACGCGAAACTCTTCCCCGTGTTCAAATATCTATGTATACCTATTTTCATAGCGATCAGTTGCACAGTCAAGAAGTGATACACTGCAGCGCGAGCTAGTGGTTAATTAAAGTAATGATTTGCTACAGTGCCGTCAAGTAGCGAGTTATAGCAAAATGGATAAAGCCAAAATATTCTCATTGTTCAAATAGCTATGTATACTGATTTTCATAGCGACCGTTTGAATGGTCAAGAATTTGGCCTGCTGCAGCGTCATCTAGTGGCGAGTTAAAATAATAATGCATTTCAGTGCCATCTAGTGGTGAGTAACATCAAAAGGAACACAGTTAGAATATATTCTTCTGAAATGTATAAGAAATTTTATGCCGATCGGTCGAACGGTATAGAAGTTGATGCGTTGCAGCGCCATTTAGCGGCAAGTTACAGCAAAATGGATACTGAAAAATATTCTCCGTGTTTTAATATCCGCGTGTACCAAATTTCATCAAAATCGGTTGGACGATATTCGCATAGTAAACGGCTAAACGGAATAGAATTCCACGTTCTGCTGCGCTACCTAGTGGCAAGTTAGAGGAAAAGGAATAGCATAAAAAGCTTCTCTATGATAAAAGACTTAAGTGGACCAAATTTCATGGTGCAACGCTGCTGGAGTTTTTCAACCTCATACACACATACCAACATTCATTTTTATCTATAACCAGTGTCATTATATATCCCAGTCTCAAATAAAATCCAGTTTCAAATCTAAGCCTCGCCAAAGTGCCAACATACGCCATTTTGCAAGCGTTTTTTCGGGAAATCATTCGAAGCATTGACTTAGCAGCAATCAATATGGGAAATGTTTCGACCGCCAAAAAGTAAAGCACGCATTTATTTGAAAAGTAGAATCCCTGAATACAGCCGAATTTTTTTAAATTATCAACTATAACGTGTTTTATTCATCGTTACTCCGATGTACTAAATGAGAAGATTTCAATTTTCGGAAATTTGGCGGAACTCCCCCAACTTAAATCAATGTACTCAATTGGCGAGAATTCTGAAGATAGATCGCTTGAAATCCCTTAATAACTGCATTATTTCTTCACGGATCATTAAAATTTAACGCTGTGTTCTAATAAAACCTTTGCACTTTTCAAAAATCTATTTCCTTAAGCTCTCAATAAATTGCGCCAAGCCAAAAACTGTGCAAACCGCTAGAACTCACTTTCTCAAAATCGGCATTTGAGCCATTTTATTTTTTCGACAAACTAAAAAATTTTACGTATTAGCCTCGGAAATCTTCAATTCTTATTGTTTTGCGTATAAAACATTTCGTTCCTGCTCCGATTTCCCATGCACACGATATTATAATAAAAAAGAAAATGAAGAAAATCTGAAGCCCTTTCAGATTTTAAATACGCACCCAAGTGCTATATATCAAAAGACAATCATAATTTATGCGTCGTCCCTATTTTTCTTCCTTATTCCATTAGGTTGGAAAGTGTATCATTACTCATGAGTGAGCAGTATTTTTCTTCCTTTTTTATAAAACCCATCTTTGGAATCGAAATCTATCTTAAAATCGCCTGTTAAAACTATTTTACAATCTTCGCCAAGTATATTACATCTATACTTCACCGTTTTAAATATTGTTTCGAATGTGCATCATAATCCATGAGTGTGCCGTGTTTGTCTTCTTGGGTTGATTCCTACTTTAACGCCTCAACTCTCGCCAAGGTGGCGATCATTAAACATCTACAGTAACCATGAAGATTTTGTGTATTTATGTGGCAATCGTAATTTAGAATTAAAATGGCGATTTGGAGCAACCTGTAAGTACAGCATTCCGTTACATTTTTAATTATATTGGGTTGCCAATTAATGTGGTTTTAATAATTAAGTGTCTTCAAATTCCTTAACTAGTGCATTTATCACTAATTTGTTCACTTTAGTTTTTATGTAGTTGTTTAGGGAGAGTTGAAACTTGTGCATAACTCCTAGAGACCCATGACTTCAAAGCTCGCCAAAGTGCGGGGAATTGTTAGGTTGGCGAAAGTAGGGCCGTTAAAATAGGAATCAACTCTTTCTTGAACCATAAAGCACATCTTTGGAATCCAAATCTATCTTAAAATCGCCTACAGATACTGTTTTAAAATCTTTACCTGGCATATTCGAACTATTACGCATATTCCAATTATATCTCGTAGACATTTTAAATACTTTTTGGAGTGAGCATCATAATCCATAAGTGTATCGTGTTTTCCTTCTTTTCCATAAAACTCTTCTTTGGCATAGAAATCTATATTAAAATCGCCTACCAAAACTTTTTAACAATTTTCGCCAGGCATAGTCAAATTACACTTCACCTTTATAAATACCATTAGTGTATCATAATCTATGATGTGTACCGTATTTGTCTTCACTGTTCTATAAAACACTTCTTCAGAATTAAAATCTATATTTAAATTGCCTACTAAAACTATTTTGCAATATTCTCCAGGCGTTTTCTAACTATACTCAAAATATATTTATAATAAATTGTCTCGTTTTGGCATCCAGTTTAGCGATCATTTATCAAAAATGGCAAACCTTGCGCGACTTTCAACATTTTATTAACGCCTGCCGCCCCCCCCCCCTTCAGGTTATCTGGCAAACACATTTCAAAAGTGACTCGACGCACTAATTGTACCAAAATCGTGTCTACACAAAAAGCAAGGTTGAAATGAATAGCACTCTGGTGCTAAAAAAAAAATAATAATCGTACAAATATAAACTAACAAAAAAAAAAAATCATTATTATTCTTTTGTTTTTACTTTGAGAATTTAAAACATTTTATTCGGCAAAATCGCCACACATGGCAACCACGATCCTTATTTCACATTTTGTTCACTACAGGGGTTACAATTACGGAAAGCTTTTTGCGTGGAGAACATAAAAAATCTCTTAAATTCCGGGAACGGGTAGACTTTCAAAGTTTTAAAGTGGACTATGATTTATTCTATATTATTTTACATATCTGTGCAAAATTTCAGGCTGATAGGTCCATTTTTGTGGATTTGTATACAAATCAAATCCACAAACAAACAGAATTTCAATTTTATTTATAAGATTAAATGCGGATCTGATAATGTTATTAAATTATGAAGATATCTGGGGGAGGGGGGGTATACTCGGTGTTAGAGATCACTGCATTGAATCCGAGAAATACCAAAATGAAAAGCTAATGACAAATGTTAATCATTAAAGTTTTAGATTCCTTAAAGCGAATGAAATTCTAAATGAAATAAGTTGCCAAAACATAGTTAAAATTTCTCGAGTGTTGCCAGACACTTTAAACCAAGTGAATGGATGAATGGCATTTTATGCAAGCACAGAAACTTAATTTTATTTCATATATTTGAATAGATCTTTTTTAGAGAATTGAAATTAAATCCGCTTTTAGGGAAACAAAATACCGAGTTATTTAATAAAAAAAGAACAAAGGAAAAGTTTGTAGTAAAATACTTTTAGTAAAAATACAAAGTAATAATACAAAAGCGTAAAGTACGTAGTGAAATACAAAGCTTGATCAAAGCTTTGGAGAGTTTGCTCTGGAGTAAGTGTCAGTGGATGGAGTAGAGTCTATTGAATGGGCTCTGATGAAAAACCAAGTTTTACTCTTACATGATTACTAAAATATATTCCTATTCAGCTTCTTGCTGACTATATTTGCAAGAACACTGATAAGAAATAACTACTTTCATGGAACAGGTACTAACACCCGTTTACCTTTAGCTATTACATAGTACCAAAATGGAGAAAATCTATCCCCATGAGCTGAGTTGGAAAAACACCTGTATACGCGTTTTGAAGGTTATTCAACAGTTAGAGAGCAGTTAATTATGTATTCCCTTAGAATACGATCACTAGACATTTTTTTTTTTTTTTGAGTTAGTTTTTCCCATCGGTGCCTAAGAATTTATTTATTTATTTATTTAAAAAAATATTGAATTAAAATCAATCGGTATCAATGTTATTTAATTTTGAATGCTGTAAGTGTCGGAGAATAAACCACCACCTGTTATAAAATTTGATGAGGTAAGCTAACTTACGCTTCAGCATAATTTTTGGAGTTATTATCAACTGATGTATGAAAACAACGCTTTTGACCTCATATTGCTATGCTGGCCCCATATTGATATTCTGAATCCTTGTTACATGCCCTATCTCCCCTAAAAGTGTGTGGCTGTTGTTTTGAGACACCTTGTATGTGTATTAGGTAGCTGTTCAAAGAGCCATGCAAGATGCACTTATTTCTACCACTCTTAATAGTCTTTAAAAAAAAAAAAAAAATGCCAAGACAATTGGCCTTTTGCGAATTTACCGCGATTAAAGAGACCCCATAAGGCTCAGTTCAAAGTTAAGAAACTATCAAAACGGATGTATATTGATCGGTCGTGTGTTCATGTGGCTGAAACTGTTGGCTTCCATAGTCTCAATCCTCATTTCTCAGATTCAGCCATTCGTTTCGAATCCTGAAGTGGCATTAGCAACACACGACTGCGTCCTTTATTCTTGAATTCTTATTAATGTGCCTCTCGAAAAGAGGTGCACACCTGGGAGGACCTTCGGATCTGAAATGCGTTTGTCGACTGAAAAAGAGAATGTTTTTTAATTCGAGGCGTGTAGGACCGTCTTATTCAGTAGTCAGGTTATGTATCTCTAGCACTAGGACCTACGAAAATCTAATAATGCAGCTTCAATAGAAATGTACCCTGAAATAACCAAAGCATTTTTTGGTTTTTACATTTTATTTATTTTACGCAGTCTTGATAATCTTTATCATGAAATGACAGTAAATAGAGCTTGCAGCTTGTTTTTACCCAGAAATGCCTGGCCTTCTTGTGAAACATCACTACCGTGTGGAGTCCTTGCATCCCCTCCCCCAGAAAATTTAGATTTAAAGAACGGAATATCGTTAGTTTCCGCGATAAGTCGGAGGATAGTGTAAAATAGTTATCAGTAAAACAAATAAGCAGCTTTTTCTTGAACGAAGTAGTTATTTTTAAAATTGGATGAGTAATTAAAATTTTTCTGTTTGTTTTCGTGCCTTTAGAAAAGTTTATAGGGGAACAAAGAAAAGCTCCACGCTCGCATGGACTTTTAAGAGAACTAAAGATAATAGGTACAGTCATATCCGGATATAGTGAATTTTTGCAAAAAGCACTCAAAATACTGGTGTTAAACGATAAAATAACTAAAAACTTTGTGGGAAAAACAAACACATAAAATGTTACTTATAAGTAAACATTTTATAGTTTTTTTTTTTTTTTTTTCCCCCACAAAGTTTTTACTTATTTCATAGTGAATACTCCTCTATAGTGAACGCATTTCCTTAGTCCCGATTCACAAACATTAGAAATGTATATAGGATTTTTCGGTTTTAGTGAACCATGACTTATTATATGGTTGACTTATGACGGTTATAGTGAACTTACAAATTTCTGGACGTAGAGGCAATGCTGTTCGTTTCCCACAAAGAGTGTCTCTTTTGTGTTCGAGTAGAGAGAAAGATTATCGAGCACCTGTTCCGAAATACAGGTGAATTGCCAGTGTCTAAACTAATTTACATATACTAAACAAGGGGGAAAGGGCGGGGAGAGGGGTCATAATTTTTTCAATGTGTAATGCATATGCATCCTACCCTTTAAAAGCATTTATTAACAAAAGCAGGGTACTTTTGAAAGTGAACCAAAAGATGAAATTTCGCTCTTGAGTTTGGACGATTTCATTTCACAGGTTAGAAGCGACAGCACTTTTTGCCAACTGAATGGAATTTACATTATTTCCATAAATGTGATTAATTGTGTTACTTAACAACTACCTCTAGAACCATAAATGCTATCCATTATGTTTGATTTGTTTAATAAACATTCAGTACTTGTATAAAATTCTATTTTCTAGCTTTGTATTGTTTTATTGTGTTATCGGGACATTGTTTTAGTGAACTTCGGATATAGTGAACGAAATTTGCCGGTCCCCAGAGGTTCACTGTAACCGGAGTTGACTGTTCTTAACTGCTCTTGTAAGGGCGATGTACCACATCGTCCACATGCTTTTCTTGCATGCTTTAAATTGCGCTGGAAAATATCCGGTTTTGTTCCTTAGTGAACTTTAAATTTTTATTAAATCTGTTAATTGTACACTTTTTTTTTTCTTAAAGCATTCCGTCATGTTACATGTGATTAGGGGGGGATGGATGAGAGACGAAACAAACATTTGCAATATTACAATATAGGGATTGTGCAAGACGAGACCGAGCTTTTCGACTGTTTTGCGAGACGACACAAACTTATATTTTTGTCTCGCCTTTTTCCCTACCTGTGATTATTGCCACATTTTTACTTTAATGAGGCTTAAGGATAACTTCTGTTGACCTAAAATATACTAGGTGAGGTGAAGGGGGGAGGGGAGCGTCTGTGATGCTAAAGGAAATTCGTTTCAAGATGTCTTATATCTCATAGTATCCGTCTTCGAGAGGCACTCGACATTTTACATTATCTGCTGCTTGGAAGTTTTAGATAGTATATTTTTATCAAGTAACTCAAGTGTAAAATATAATTATTTTTTCATGATTTTTGTTTTAATAAAGTTACAAACTCTGTTGTTAACTCTGTGATTATTATAATTAAAGTATTTCGTGATTTTGTATGAGGTTTGAAATTGAATTCTCCCATTGTGTAAGATTAGGCTTGGAAATACGAACGTATAAAACTGGTGGACTTAATTGGAAACATTTATAGATATATTATACGTCTCTATAAAAATAATTTCTATCACTTTATTTTGTTACTTCCTCTAGAAGAGTAACCTGCCAAAGTAGATAGGTTTTCGTTGTCTGGAAAAGTAGCCATTTTGAGACGTTTCAAAAGAGTCAGAGCATTAGTGCGCATAATCGTTATACCGTACAAAATCTAAAATCCTCATTTTGGACTTTGATGATTTATGGATTTTGGACTTTCCCAAATTTCGGATTATTTGCAATTATTATTTCTTATGCCCAGAGGGGGGAAGAAAAGTAACCTACAATTTCTTCATTCTCAGAAGTGAATTTGCTATCATCATTTACATCCAGAACGCATTTCGCACTCGATCGTCGTACTGCATTAAAAGCTCGAAAACAGGATGCCCAGATATGTGAAAATTCAGTGAGGGAGGGTGTGCGCTAAAGTTTTTTTACGAACAAAAACAGAAACAGTATTTAAATACTCGTAGAAACCGAAAGAATGAAATAATTATCTGCAGCATACCCGTCTTTAGAAAGAATGTGAAAGAAAATGTCCGAATTTTAGAGCAATTCGAACGTCGGACGTCCGAATTTGGAGCTTGGTACTATTCACTGCTTCATAAATGAAAAAAGAATTTCACTCCCCCTTCCTTCTGGGTTCTTTAGGGACCACCCTACTTTCTGGATTGGCATGTGTTGGGCTGGATGATTTTCTCCTATACTTTGTAGTTGTTGTTTTTTTTCTTTTCTTCTTCTTTTTCGAAAAAGATGACGATTAGGATCACAGGTAGCGTGCGCTAAGTGTAGCGGAACACATCCGATATCGGGTCAGGCTGCCGGATGAGTTAGTTCCTACAGAATTCGCTTCTGGCCCCGAGAAAGTACCGGGTGGTGCGTCGGACGTTGACCGCTCACAATCATTACTTTTTAATGACTTGATGAGTTACATTATTTTGAACTCACGTGAGCCAAAGTAGCGTAGGCAAGATATATAGCCACGGAGTGCAAGCAGTACAAGAGCCCTCAGTTTTATGAATTCCGTGTGCTCTTGTTTTTTCATTTGATTGAGATTTTTTTCAGCTCTACTAGAATTTCCGGTGTCGTGGGACTTCCGATTCCGGGGGGGGGGGGGGGGGGACTACATTTATGGCACCACAAAGCAGAAAACCTTTGCCAGTCCCAAGCCTGGATTTAGAAGTGTCAGGGAAAGGTTTTCAAACTTGTAAAGTTAAAGGTTTTCAAACTTGTAAAAGTACTAAGGGCAAAGCCCCTAGACTTGCTACGCTCACTTTTCGTATCAGACATTCGGCCTCTAATGAGGCGTATTCGTAAAAAAAGCATAATTGACAAACCCCAAAGATTGGATCTGATAGAATGTTTCCGAGCTATACATTCCTTGGTTCTTGCATGTTCCTTAGAACAACTTCATACTATTTTTAATTATGTAAAACCCATGGAACACCTTGCGCATTTGCCTTCCATGGCGATTTCTTTATAATTTGGCGACTTACGTATACGTATAGTTCACAATTATTTCTTAGAAAACTGTGCTTCATATGTTTTCTTTGATAAAAACTAGAGCAGCTATTATATCTTGCTACTGATGGCGACTTTTCATTATTTGTCGATTTACACATGATCACAACCGATAATCATCGTTCGTGTAAGGTTGCCGATTTTTTTCGGCATCATTTTGAAGGATGAACTGAATTTCGAAAATAATGCTGAAAATGACTTTTTGGACAAGGCAAACTAAATAATCACATCCTTTATGTGTGTTATTTTATGAAGTTAGTATTAATTTTACCTGTTAACCCAGTTTTTGTTGCACGGGCGTATATAAGGGAGAGTTGGGATTAGGGGTCTGGACCTCCCCCTTTTACTCTACGCACAAACGTTAATTATGGCCAGATATTCACCTTTTGAATCCATCGTTCAAAATAGTATACAATGAAAATGATTCAAATTTTATAATTTAGTAAGTAATAAACACAATTTACTATACAAAAAATCTGTAGTGCTATTGAAAATTTCTACCATATATTTAAAGTAAAATTTACTGTGAAACTTTTCAAGTTTCATTGTAAGAATGCCCCCCCCCCTCAGCTGGAGCCCTCCCTGAAGAAACTATAGCTACAACGTGTTTTGTTGTGTGTTCTTTTCACATTCTTGAGTTGTCCAGCAACATAATTGGCATGCAGTAGGAATTGCTAACCCATTTCTTAGGTAAGGGAGTTTCGTTCTGTACGAATGGAAGCTGTACAGCCTCCTAATGGCCGTCCACAAATAATACCACCCTTTTAAAGTGGCCCATGAAATTTTGACAGTTTGTGACAAGAGGGAAGGGGGAAGCAAGAACATATTTAAGGGCGGGGTCTCTACAGGGCGACCGGACCCTCCCCAAAATTTCGTTTTTTTTTTTCTTTTTACAAAATTATAATACTGAAGGTCCCCCCCCCCTTTTGGACCGTATCCGATTTCCCCCCCCCCCCCCCCTGAATACATCCCTGGGGAAAGGGATAGCGAGAAGTGTGACATTTGGCATTACTTATTTTGGTTAAAATAAAAATATTTAAAATCAACAGGTTATATTTTGAAATTACCTAAATTGGAGGATATTTTTAATGGGTTTAAAATAACTTTCATGTGATTCCCCCCCCCCCCCCCCATTTGTTTTCTTTCTTTTCATAAAAGGCACTCAGCGTAGTATCTGAGAATATGGTTGCAGCAGAAATTTTTCACTCTAAAGAAAATTATGCTTCCTAATGTCACTAAACACTTGCTGTAAAACCTCTCGATAGCAGAAACTATAGGGACCACAATTTATGTCCGCAAATACGGAGCGTTCGGTATTCGGTGTGACGATTAATAGAGAATTCTCACAGTATTTGAAAACTTAACATATAATGCATACTTTTTAAATACAATTGGTGAATAAATTGACATTCATTAAAATTTTTGCAAAGCTTTAATTATGCGAAGAGACTTGCTTGGAGAATTTTTTCATTGTTAAATAAAAGAGAAGAGTAAAATAATCCCAAGATTCTAAGACAAAAACAGTGAAAGCCTGTTTGTTAACAAAAGTGTCCACTAAAGAGGAGTGAAGTACATTATACACCTACCTCAAGGGACTGAGGATTTAAAAAAAATGTTCGCTAATGGGGAGTGTCCTTTGCGGGAGGTTTTACTGTATTTGTTATCTAAACAACACAACATTTTCTTATCTTCATGAATGCCAACCACTTGTTTCTGTTGAATTCTACTAATTTTTTTTTTTTTAATCTTACACGAAAAACTTTATTTAGTTATTAATTCTAATATAGTTAAAAAGTGTCCATTTTGTGCTTTTAGGTTAAAAAGTTTTTCTTGTTCTTTAAATATCATGTAAAGAGAAATTACCCGTTAGTACTAAAATTGAAGATTATGCATATGCTTTATTTTTTAGACAAATGGCCATGAAGAGTCCCAAGGATTAGTCACTATTAGAATGAAACCAGATGAACAAGGTCGCTTTGGATTTAATGTCAAAGTATGTTTTATGTCAGTTTTCAAAACATATGTACTTAATTTTACCAGAATATTTTATTGATTGTGTTCTATATTACTTTTATATAAGTTTTTTTTTAATATATTTGTACTCGCATTGTAATATTAATAAAAGTTTTAGTATGTTTTTAACACTTTTCAATCAAATTGAAGAGTGCTTATAATTTCAGTTTGTCTGCCTGTGCGTGATCCAAATGCCTTAGATATTCATTCATTGCTACAAAATTTATATTTGTTAGGGCTATGTACTGTGCCATGTATCCTATTGAAAATGTTGCTACTATTAGTTCTTTTACAGGAACACTTAAGAGAATTCTAGTACATCATGCTCTATGGCAAATTATTGTTTAAAATGTAAAAAAAAATCTTAAATCTATGTCGGACAAAACAAAATTAAATTCAAACTAGACAAAAATTTTTTGAGGCTTATAAGTTCTATATACAGATATTTACGACACCTTATTCTCTATCCAAAATGATGAACGTAACATCTGTAATTTTTTTATATGACAAAATTTCATTATTCGTAATATAGTTTTTTGATATTATGCCCATAATCTCACCAAGTTTTGTTAACTATTGATGATATATTACCAAATTTAGTGCAAAAATGTCTCCAAAACTGGTTATTGCCGTAGTGTAATCATGTCAACTTTATGTGATACCACCATTCCTAATATTAACCACTGAGAATTTAGTTATCCCAAACTGATGAGCTAAATATCATATTTATTTGTAACAAGATGTTAATGTAGGCCATTTTTCACATATACTATTAATTTTAGACTAAATTAAATTATAACATATCAACTTATGTAACAACAGATTTTCTGATTATGATATAAAAAGAAATACTTAAGTGGGATTGTTTTGAAATTCTTGATAAACGTATGCACTAAAGGTAATTGTGTTGGAACGTATTTTATAATCAATATATTTCGCATTATTTATGTTTATTTTTTGGAAGAATGATAAATTTGAGTGAAAGAAATCAGTGTTGAATGTTAGCAATTAAAAGAAAAATTATTATTTTCAAAGTAATTATTTATTAATTTATTTTTGAATATCTAAACTTCAACAATAAGAAATTCAATAAATGTGTAAATATTGTTTAAAAAATAACAGACATTTTGTAGGAAGTTCGGCAGTGATGCCGCTTACAAATACGCAAAAAATCGATGATGGGACGCAAAATAAAAGTTACGACGCAGGACGCGTAATTTCCATCACACTAAATTTTGCAGGGAAAAAAAAAAAAAAAAGAGAGAGAGGGTGCGTTCAGACTGCCACTTTCCGGTAAATCTCTAGTAAAACACCAACTTCTCATGCTTTACTCGGGAGATTGACATCGTGAACGGCTTTATGTGCCATGGACCGGGGCCTTCGCAATTAGTCAAGGGCCTGCGCGTGTATTTTGATGAGCCATCCAAAGAGGCCTACGGATGCTCGAGTCTTCATGTATACATCAGGCATTTCTTAAGCTTCCCAGTGCTTTCAAACGTTATTTAATGTAGTTTTAAGTAGTAATTGTGTGAAGTACGAACTCGTGATTAATTTGTTTGCTATGATACATATTGACATAAAGAAATAGATGCATATAATTTGAAGGAAAAACAAAGTAGCGCTTACTCTCATGATTCACGATTGCTTATTTTAGTTTCACAAGTGGATATTTAACATACTTTAAAATAACTAAATACACAAATGAGAAAGACATTTTTATAATGAATATTTCATGAACGTAGTCGTATTTCCTACGTTATTTTAAACAATTCAAGATGAATCTTGACAAATGATGTATTAAAGCGTATTTCAGTGTTTTCGGGATATCCTGTATATTGGAGAAAATTGATAAAATACTCTCTATAGCACGATCCCTGAATTAATTATTCTTTAATAAAGAAATTTCTGTAGTATATGTTATTCTTTTGTCGCTTTCTCAATCGAACTTTGGAATTGAGCAAGGATAATGAACGCTTGTACAAAATATTAACTACATTTGAAGTTTCTGTATAAACGGGCAAAAATCAATAATTTATAATTTACTGTATTTCTGCACTGTACCAGATGTAAGTCTGAATCACATAATCAAGGCATATATAACTGGTAAATAACATTTTCAACTGGCAAAATTAAATTGTCTAACTAATATCACAACGTCATGCTTATTTACAAGAATAAACTACTCAAGTAATACGATTTCTGATTAAAATAATTTATTTATAAATAACACATGAGTAATTAATTACTAAACATGATTTACATACATATATTTAGAATTTCTAAATAAATTATAAAAGTATTCACTTACCTTCAGTGTACATTCAGAGCAAAATGTTCGAATTTTATGATAAATTTTTATGAAAGAAAATGGCGCAAGATTCACAAAATGATTACCTACATCTAAAGTTCTTTAGTACGACAAAACTATAAAAAATTGTTTTAAAATAATACAATATTTATAATACTTAGAATAATAAAATAGAACACTGCGAATGGGGGAAAACAGGCCTCAATGATTAACTCAGTTTTAGCGGTGGCAACTCATGAGCAAGCCCGTTGCTTAGCGACGGCATCATCATCATCGAATTGTTCTTAAAAGGAGTGCCTGGTCCATGACGGTTTAACTCCAGTTGTTTGATGAGTAGTTATACATCGATGAGACATGTAAGAGAAAATGCAGTATCAGAACATACATAATAGAAAAGGTAAATAGTAATATATATTAGAGCAAAACAGTATGAGAATAGTGCAAAATGAAAATAAATTATATACAATATATACAAGGGACTCTAGAAGACAATGTCAAGGGGGGACAAGATCAGGACTCACAAATAGGGAAGTCGTAATTTGGAAGAAAAGGTACTGAGAATTTGTGCTATAATCCTACTCATTAAGCAGGAGGACAGCTTTAGGCCGTGTCCGGTTGTCTGAATCGCAGAAGTCATAATCAGGGATTTCTGCAATTAGATCATTTGGTAAGTTATAGACTTTGTCATAAAAGTGTTGGGCTTGTTTTTTAATAATTTCGTACATGCAGGGAATCATGAGATCTCTACGTATAACCGTGTTTCTCATGTATCTATGAGCATGTCTAATTTTTCGCAGTATTTTGTTGTGTTGAGTTGTGATTAAGTTTAGATTTGTTTTCGCAGCATAACCCCAAATGGGGCTAGCGTATGTACCTGCAGGGAGGACAATCATGTTGTACAGTTTTCGTTTGTTGGGAATGCTAAGTTTGCTTTGGTATAGTAACTTTGAGATAGATTTTTCGGCCGCAATCATTTTGTTACGGGCGTAGGTGGCCTGTGCCTTCCAAGTCAGTCTGGAATCCAGCATGACTCCCAAATACTTACAGGTCTTGCTCCATTCAACTCTTTGGTCATTAATATATATTGGTTTCGCAATCTTGCTGGATCTAGTGAAGTGAATGGCCTGACACTTAGAGGGATTTACTTTTAATATCCAAGTGGCAAACCAATCTTCAAGTGTGTCAATGTGGTGCTGAATTTTGTTGACCATAGTGTCAGGGACCCGCATGGACTTAGATTGGAATCTGTAACTCCATGGTGGGCCCGTTTACATGTACACAATTGCGGGGTAGAAAGATTCCTAGTCGAAAGGAGATGCTGAGATGATCTTGCTTTCCCATCATGCATTGCGAATTTTCCCCTATATTTCACGTGATCTATCTCCTCAAGGAAAATCCTTAGGGAGTTGGGAAACACTGGAGCTACTCTTCTTGGCAGTGTGAACGCTTTGTTATCTCCTGGAAAAGTTCTAAGTGGGCATCCTAAACAACTTGGATTTTCCCCAAGTAGCTCGAGTTACTCAAAAGTGGCAGTCTGAACGCACTATTTTTTTTTTCATAACGCGTCCTCTCTCTCTCTCCCCTGCCCCCTCCCCACGTGACACCACGTACGATAATAGGGAGTTTTTGCATAGCGTATTTTCCTCCGTTAACGGTACCGCTATCTGCTAAACTGGTTTTTGACCATACTTCGCATGCTCACGTATACCGGGCAGCAGCATAACGTTAGTAACCTGCTATTTCTCCAAGGTTAGCGTATCCCCTAACCGTAAACGCTATCGAAAACAAGATGGCGGCCAAATAAGTGTGATTTAACATTCTTAATAAAATATGAATAAATATAGCCGAAAAAGGAACGAAATTTACTATAAAAGTTTACTTAGTGCTATAGGAGTTTTTAGCTCGAAATCTTGAAGATTTGTCGATCTTTAAATTCTTGCATCGTTCATTTGGTATCGCCATCTAGTGTCGGGAAAATAAATTGCTTTTCCAAAGGATTCCCCCCCCCCTCCCCCCATTTTGCATTGGTAGAAAATTTCGTTTAAAATTTTAAACAAAATGAATTTATAGAATAATGAAATCCTCAGAAAATATTTATAATCAAATTGAAGCAAAATTTTTAATTTAAAGCAAAAAATCTGTTTAGACGTATGTTTTTTCTTTTGATTATTTGAATAACTTAACCCTTTAAGGCGCAGTGATCCCGCTCTGGGATCACCAAACTCTGACGTTTTGACTGTTGCCTGTCACAAAGAAAAGATTGGATTTCTATAAAAATAGTTACGGGTGACATAGCTCCACGAGAATCCTTTACTTTTTAGCACGTCATTTCCCGTAAAAGAATGGTCACGATTATTTTTAACAGCACTGACATCTGCTGGAAAATGGAAGAACGCGAGAACAGGTGGATCGATTGCCCAATGCTGAAAAAAGGGCAGCCGTTGCCATCGCTCGACTTAACTACCAGCAAGATGGCGGACGATCAAAACGTTCATCGCGTGCCGCAGATCTAGAGACCCTTATTTGACGCAGCTGGCTGTGCTCATGCACAGCCAGCTGCGTCAAAAAAGGGTCTCTAGATCTGCGGCACGCGATGAACGTTTCGATCGTCCGCCATCTTGCTGGTAGTTAAGTCGAGCGATGGCAACGGCTGCCCTTTTTTCAGCATTAGGAAAGGGTTGCGCCTTGAAGGGTTAAGGAAAATACTGTTAAATTTTTAATGAAATTAGTTTAAAAAAATAAAAATCCAGGTTTTTATAATTATTTTATTAAAATTACAAGTTTGTCAACAAACTCTGATTTAAAAAAAAAAAAAATTGTAGACGAATTAAAAATTCAGGTTTGTGAAGGTGTGTTCGCAGTGGGTTTAATTTATTTATAAATATTTTGTAGGTTCTAGTTCTAATTACTTCTTAAACAAATGCTCCATGCTAGTGGTTGGTACTGCATTTGAATAAAAAAATAGATTATGGGGATTTTAATTATTTTAAAAACTAATTTCGTGAAAAATTCAACCGTATTTACCTAAACTGTCCAAATACACAAAATATTCAAAAAGAAAAAATACGTGCAAAATTAAACAAATAAGAAATTTGTATTTTAATTTTTCATTTGCTTAAAATAAAAAATTATGCTTTAATTTGTTTGAAACTATTTTCTGAGGATTTCATTAATTCTATAAATACATTTTGCTTAACATTTTATACGATAATTTCTAAAATTAATGCAATGCTTTCCAAGGGAAGAAAAATCGCAAAAGAAATTTATTTTCTTGCCACTAGATGGCAATACTGAAAAAAAAGAAGAATATAAAGCAAAACTGTTATGCAAAAACTCTCTTTTTGTTAGTAGTTCAGATACCGTAAACTTTATACGGGCGCATGCACTGTACTGTCCTATGACATTTAACGTTAGCGTTACGGTGAGTGATACCGTTATGCAAAAACTCCTATTGAAATTCTTTCCAAGAAAATTGGTGTACGGCTACTATTCATATAGATTTAGCAGCTACTAAACGTATTGTTCAGTTATTAAGTTAGTAAGTGGGCGGAGATACTAAAAGTTAGTAAATGCGAATTCAGATACAATAGTACTAAACACGTGACTAACACCAAGGGAAAAATAAGGGGAAGTTAGTAGACCAATCAGAGCGCTTGTTCCAGGGGTACGTTTGTTAGTCGGAGCATGGCTCACTGGGATATATACAGGCTGTCCAAAAAGCTCAGTTTTTCCGTACGAGTAAATTTTCGCCGATTTGTCGCTTTTACCCAACGAATCACTGTTGCCATCTCTGCCGGAGAAAATATGTCTAAAATCAAAGCTAAAAGTATCGAGGAATGGATAACAATGGCCGCATTTGTAAACGCCAAACGAGTTGCACTCGTGCAACGAGTTTATCGTTAAAAGCGACAAATCGGCAAAGAAGCGAAAATTTACTCGTACGGAAAATCCCATAGGAGAAACTGGTTTTCGGACAGCCTGTATTTATCCAAGTGAGCCATGGTCGGAGATTCAGCAGCTTGTTTGGTCACGTGATTTTACCAGCTTGTTTTGATCACGTGTTTAGTATCTCCGCCTCCAAATTTATCTGAATCCACTTTACTAAATTTAGTAACTAAACAGAGTGTCTACCAAATTTCTGAAAGTCCATTTACTGACTTTTTACTGACTTTTGGGAGGTAGAAGGACAGAAGCGTATGTAAGTTTCCATTTCTGGGGGGGGGGGGGTATTTTAAATGTTATTGTTATTAGAGTTAATATTAATGTTTTAAAATATCTGCCGGGAGGCCCGGTCGACAGACTTTCAGCAACCATTCTAATGAAGAGATAAGTCCTCCAAATTGAACACTATCCAATACTTTAAATTCAAAAAATAAAACAAAACTCAAAGAGCGCACACTTTCTAAGAAAAAAAAGGGGCCAATTTTTTGTGTTATATGCGAGCATGCATACATAAATATTGAGAAATATTAAGTAATAAAAATAAATGCCTTAGTGGAAAATAAAATGATTGAATAAATCATGTATGATCATCTACTAATCCCGTCCACAATACTTCTAGCACAAATTTTAGCCACTTTCGTCTTCCTACACTTCAAATCCAGAACATTGAGTTAAAATAAATAAACAATGAATGAAATTCTATTGCAAACCAGACGGGTGATCACGCGCTGACGACAGCTTTTTTACCCTCCCGTCACGGTGGATGAGCCCCCACTTTTCCCTCCTTATGCAAGCACATGGCTTGATGCTTTCGCGGTCCGAAAAATGCGTTGCAGTTGCTTTCGGTTTCCAGTCTGACAAATAGGAAGGGTTAAAAAAAAGGGATACCGAAAAAAAAAATGATTCTTTTGGTGAATTTTCCGGACCCATTATCCAATTTCCCGTTTTTTTCCAGACTTTCCGGACCCATTTTCCAATTTCCCGGCTTTTTCCAGACTTTCCGGATTTTCCGGAGTGGTAGACACCCTGCTAAACAATAGGTTTAGTAGCTACTAAATCTATCTGAATAAGGGCTGAAATCTCTCGAAAATTGTAACACGTGGTCTCTTTGAAAGTGAAATGACCTAAGGTCACGTCGCTGGTTCACACAATAGAAAATTCGTCAGGAGCAGCTTCTGCATTGTTATTAGTTCAGTTCGTTCTCGTACCGACTGCAATCTGCGACGATTCTTGATCTAGAGATTTTTTATTATTATTTTATCATAATCGTGTGAATTATAGGTAAAGTTCGATCGTATAATCCAAAGTGGAAAAGTGAATTCGATTGGTTGAGGTTCGAAAATCAGAAAATGTTTTGCAATGTATGCTGCAAAGCAAAAATGAAAAACGTGTTTACAACTGGCTGTGAAAATTTCAAGCGTAATGCATTGGTTCGTCATATTGATCACACTGGTAAATATTCATCAGCCCAACATTTGAAAGCCTTAAGAATTTTGAAACAGCAGGAATCATTTAAAATTTCCGCTGAGAAGCAAATAGACAAATGTGTTCCTCAGGATGAGACGCAGATTCGCACGGTCTATTGCATGGCTAAAGAGGAAATAGCAGAAGCTAAGTTCTCATCATTAATTGAGCTGCAGGTAAGAATCTCGTTTTTCTCATTTTCATTCTGCATTATTTCTGGAGATCAGGGACTGATTTACGGCGGGGCACGTGCCCTGGGCCACCGATATTTAGGGACCCTCAAAACTTTTATGTAATCATAATAGCTACCAAAATTATCTCTCAAGAGAAAAATTTCTGATTACTTCATTTCATCACCAATATTCAAAATTTTTAATTTAATGTAACTTATAACGCTAAAAATTATGCATTCGATATTCGCAAATTCGTTCGGACACCTCAGCATGCTCCTCTTTTTATCTTTTAAAAGTGTGTGACGGCTGTAAATACCCATAAAAACATTTCAAAATCGAAAAATTCATATAAGTGGTATCTGTTGTGACATTTTACTGATTTGTAAATGTTTACGTATGGTTAACTTAGGAATGATAATTGGTTTTAACTTAATTTAATTAAGTAATATTCTGCGGGAAAATTTTGTGCAGGGGCCTCCAAAAGTATCTGTGCCCTGGGCCCCCAAGTGTGTAGATCTGTCCCTGCTGAAGATAATTACTTTATCAATTTAAAATATTTCTTTAGTGGTCTATACATTTTTACACAAATCGTTGTTTAAATTTACACAGATGAATAATAATAAAAAATAATGCAAAAACTTTATTCTATTCCGATAGTCCATCATCTCTAAGAGAACAACCTCTATCTTAACCACGTGTGCGCACACATGGTTTAAGCTGAAGAGAAAAGATAATTACTTTGACGTTCTGCTCCTTCCCCCGCCCTCTTCTCACACTTCCGTTTTCACGTTAGATTGAGTGGACTATTGGAATAGAATAAAGTTTTTGCATTATTTATTTTTTAATATTCTCTTGTGTAAATTTAAACAATGGTTTGTTTTTTATTAAATCTGACAATTATTATTTAGAAATGAAATCTTATAAGCTATGGAAGCGGTAAATATTTTAAACAATATAGAAAAGAAAAGGGGATGGGGGGAGTTCCGTATTTTACTGTTGTGTATAGGGTTGCCTGGTCGCCAAACCAAATAGCCGGACAGACCAACCAGTTTGGTCGGACATTTGGGTAAAAAGGTTGGACAGTCTGCAATATTGAGGATTTTGTCTCAGTATTAATAGGTACTACAAAAAAATTGTATGTAAAATCAAGCTTTTTTGATTATTACCATGAATCTTGTTAAATTCTAATGAAATATAAATAACATCGAATGCTAAATCATTTCAAGTACTTTATTACTAATCAGCCAAAGTCACCAGTAAAAAGCCTAACAAAAGCCGGACACCGTTAAGTTTGGCCGGACACGCAATCAAAAACCCTAACTATGCCCGGCTTTATCCGGACGCCTGGCAACGCTAGTTGTGTATCCTTTCCTTCCTCAAATATATTCAGATTTTCCTTGTGATAAATTTATTAATACATATACTATTAACAATTAATTTTGTAATTAAATTTTTAATTAATATAAGATTGAGGAGCATTTGAACGGTATTTTATTGTAGTTTTAATAATTTAAGATATTGCTGCTCTTCTGAGAGTACATTTTACTTTTTTAAACATTTCTACCGATGCGGCCTTTCTCCTGGTTTTTACTGTACATACAAAAAGGGATTTTATTTCTTTTAATAAAACAAACTTATCTCAAAACTTCCATGCCCCTCAAAAAATAAATAAATAAAAATCAAGATAATTTATTAAAAATTCATTGGTATCAAATAAATGAAAAGGCTTATTTATTTATTTATCCATTTTCAGAAAATCAACAGCGTGAATTTTACAAGCAACAACCAACACAGATCTGTTGTATCTGAGATGACAAAAGCTCTAGCGCAAGCTGTTGGGGAAGAATTAATGAATGAACTTAGAGCATCATCTTTTTTTGGACTTATATGTGATGAGTCATCAGATATATCTAACTTCAAAAAACTCATTGTTTACATTACTTATGTAACTATCATGGGATTGGAAAAACTGCATTTTTAGATGTGCTGGACATTGAGGGTGGAAAGGCAGACACAATTGTTAATATAGTATAAAAGGAACACTAGAGAAGGTAGATATTGATTTCAGCAAAATAGTTGGTCTTGGTACAGATGGTGCAGCTGTAATGACAGGGTGCAAAGAAGGAGGTGTTGGTGTACGTCTAAAGGATGCTGGTGCATCATCATTGAAACAGATACAAATTTTCTGCACATAGAGTATCTCTTGTCTTGTCACAAGCTGCCAAGAACATTCCTCAAATAAAAAATCTTGAGATAACCTTGGCACAGTTATTCTACTTCTTTGATGACAGCCCAGTAAGGGAATCTGTACTGAGACAGATTAGCAAAATAAATGATATGCCAGAAGTTAAACTGAAAGAACCTAAAAATGTAAGATGGCTTAGTCTTTATGAAGCTGTAAATGCTGTGATGAAGAGTTATGGATCAATTGTTCAAGCTCTTGAACACACATTGCAGAAAAAAAAAAAAAAAAAAAGTGACATCAATTCAGTAAAAAGCAAAAGGTCTACTGACACAAATTACTGTTTCAAGTTTTCCTTACTTTCAGTTGTTTTAGATGTCCTTGAACATGTAAAAAAGCTAAGCCTAATTTTTCAAAAGCAAAATATTATTTTTTCTACATGCAATGGTTTCCAGCTGTATTGGTGTATTGCACAATTTAAAAGAGAGTGTGGGAGAAAATGAAAAAAAATATCATGAAAGTTGCAACAAAGATGATGACGATAACACTATCAGAATATAAAACTTGACAGAAATTTACTGAGTGAACTGATTAAACCTCAGTTTATCTCAGAAGTTATAGAAAATTTAAAATATCGTTTTCCAGAAGAAGCATTAGATGTATTACAATCATTGGATGCTATCTTCAATCCCCTCAACTATCCAACTAGTACCGAGGGTTTGCACAACTACGGAGAAAAAGAACTGGAACATTTAATATCGCATTGTGGATGTATTATTTCTGCAGACATTTTAAGAAAAGATTTTCAATATTTTAAGCACCTAGCTTTAAATTGTAAAGCATTAAATATGAGCGATTTTATGGCCAAACTTATCTCTGCATTTAAAGATGAACTTCCAGAATTTGTGAAATTGCTAAAATTGTAACAGTTCTGCCAATTTCTTCTGCTGATGCTGAAAGAGGATTTTCAGCAATGAAAAGAATAAAAACGAATGCAAGAAATAGAATGTCAGAAGAAAAATTGAAAAGATTATTAATGATTTCAGTTCAGGGACCTGAACTCTCTCAGTCCCAGTCTATTATAAAAAGAGCAACTGATATTTTTAATTCAAGTAAAACACGCAGCAATAAAACTATTTTTCTTCCATATTTTTCAGTGTCCTGGTTTTATTTATTTTTCTGCACTCATGATTTTTGTCATATTTTTCATCCATTTCTTTTTATTTAAGTCTTGTTTAAATTTCAATATTCAGTTATTTCATACTCATAAATACAGGGTTCGTACGCCCTCAGGGAAACCGGGAAAACTCAGGAAATTGAAAATTAGCTCTTAAAACTCAGGGAAATCTCATGGAAAAATGTAATTTTGCTTTAAGAACCTGGAAAATCCAGCTTCAACCCTGGAATTTTAAGAAAATTTACCCCCCCCTCTCTTTATTTTTATGGCTTTCACCCTATTCAATGGTCAACTACTTTGCTAATAAAGCACTCATGCAATTGGAAATGGATTATACAAGATTAATCACCTATCATTTAAGACTGCTTAGGATGAATAGCACACTTGCTTCTCATTTTGTCTCTGCAGTTCTGAGCATTTGTGATTGCTCCCTTTACTCATTTGAGTTGGAGGGGCTATTCTTTGTGTTGTGTACTGTACACAAAGTTAGATTGTGTAATATTATTATCACATGTACAAACTCTGCTGATATTTGCTAGAATACAATGCAGAATGTGTATTCCTATAATGTTAAATATTTCATTGTTTATGCATAGGATTGGTGGATTTTAATTAGTTCTGAAGAATATGGCAATTTTTACCAATAGCCTTGAGTTCTGGCGGTAGTATAAAAAACATATCTTGAAACTATCAATCAGTGAAGTGGTCCGAAAAATTCTTTTTTACTTCTGTAAAGCTGTTGCATAATTTCTGTTATTTTATAGGTGAAATTGAATTTAAAACCATGTTTGATATAAATGTAATCCATTGATTATGCAATAATTGAGGGGAGTATAATTTTGATTACCATAGTGCTATGTTAATTTCATTACTTTAGAATGGGGCTTATAAATAAAAAGTATTTAGTTTTTATCTTATGTTAATTTTTTTGCGGTAACCTGGAAATTCTTGAAAAATCACCTGGAAAACTCAGGGAATTTCATTTTGAAAAATGAGTATGAACCCTGTAAATAGTTAATTTGCTGTGAAGGCAAAGGCCCAAAAATTATTAAGATTCAGGGGGTCATAAGGAAGGCTTTGCTGTGAAGGCAAAGTGGATAAAATGTTATGCATGTCACAACAAATTTTTCTTGATTAATTATAATTTATTTTTTGAAATATAAATTTTTTGTTATTTATAAGCTAGATATTCATATGCGTCAGCACACCAAATTTGGTGAGAAATGATAGCATCAGTCATGAAATTAATCAAATGCTTTTATATCGATAAGGACCCACTTTTGGGAAAAAAGGACCCAGAAATTTTGAAGTCCTATGTCCCAAGGACAGATCCCTTCCAAAGTCTAGCGACATCAGTGTTCGGGGAGGTTATTGGATTTATGCGATAGATGTTTGAAACCATTATTTTAACCCTCTTAAGGTAATTATTAAATTTACATTGTGTGTATTTTTGATTCTTGAAACTTCATCATAGGGTGGAGCTGATCAGAATTTATCCATACTAGTATCCAGGGTAGCACCTAATACTCCAGCTGATACCTGTATACCCCGATTAAATGAAGGTGATCAGGTTTTAATGATTAATGGTAGAGATGTTGCTGGACTTACTCATGAACAGGTATTAGATCCTTCAATGGAAAATTTCTAAATATATTTAATTAATTTTTTTTCAATTGTTTAATATTTTGAGAATGTTTGAAATATTGATTACAGTCGACTCTCTGAAATCCGCACATCTATAATCCGCAACTCTCTATAATCTGCGATAATTTTTAGATGTAAACAGTGAAATTTGCAGTTAACAGTTAATTAACACTAGGAAATTAGGGGTGAGTTGAGTTGTAGAATTAAAAGAAATTTTATGCTATTTTTCATAGTTTTTGCATATATCTAATTAAAATTGTTCTTTTAACCCATCTAACAAAGTCTGAGCAGTAAAATGAAAGCATGATTAACGGACAGAAAAGATTCTGAGAGACAATCTCGCACACTCAGTGAACGAAACGTGTATTATTTTGATTTTAATTTTTTATTAAAAGAAACAGAAATTTTCAAAAAATTTCTCTTGAAGAAGGCTTATCTTTAGGCTATAAATATTTAGAATTCATCCAAAATTATTCATTGGCATCACCACAAGAAATGACAATAAACAGACTCCAGGAAAAAATATTTAAACACAAATCAAAAGCCCTAAAACAAACAATTGATTCCATGTTTGCAAAATTAAAAAAATAGTAATATAAAATTAAAGTATGAAAGTTTAAGCCTTCTTCAAGAAAAATTTCAGTCTGCAAAAGTTTTGTAAAATAAAATTAATTTTTTGTCATATATTTTAATAAATTCTTTAATAATTAAACTAAGTGTGACAGTATAATTAATTTCAGCCATTAAAAATGTTCTGTTGCTTCATAACTATAGTAAGAAAAAATGTAAACAAAACAATGATCTGTAATCCGCAAACCCCTTGGTCCCAAGGTGTGCGGATTTCAGAGAGCCTACTGTATAGTCTATTTGCATTGTATGTGTGTATTTTTGAATATATATATGTTGTATTTAACTGACAAAATGTTTTTGTGGCTCGCAGAACCTAAACTTCTTTGTTCTTGGAGGGGGGGGGGGGAGTGCATAAGTGCAATAAGGTGTATTCCTGAAACCTAGAAATATATTTGAAAATTCATGCATTATTGGGAAACAGTGATCGCGATAACGCCTCTAGATGCGTATTTCACGCTTTAGAAATTCAGAATACGCCTTAAAAATTTCGGAATGTGTATTTTTGCACATTGCTTTTCCATATAAAATTAGGTATATTTTGATAAATAATTATGATTTGCTGATTTTAAATTTAGACGTATAATCAGTTATTATTTATGTGTCAAATGCAATTTAATTACGTATTTGAATATTTAGCATAATTGTTCATTGCTTTAATTACTCCTTTGAAAAAGAAAATACTCTTTCTAAAAAGGTTAAGGAGTATTTTTACTCTTCTGAAAAAATCCTAGATCGATCACTGTTGGGAACTATAGCTGACTGAAAATAAACTGTTAATAATAAAATGTAATGTTCTAAATGTATAAACAGCAGTTTTAGTTAATATAAATTGTATGTACTGTCATCTTTTTCTAAAGTTAAATCGTTGAATATGTATAGAAGTTCATGACTGAGATAATCAGCTTTTTCATTTCTATGTTATTTAACACTATAAGGACACCTTTGGCAAAATCATGCCATAGAATAAAAGAAGTGTAACCATTACTGTTTGTTGTGACAGCTTATCATTAAGGGTCAAAAGTCCCAGCTCCGCTGGATGTTGCAAAACATCTTCCCATTATAAAAGTATTCTTTTAATAGTTTACCATTATTCAAATGTGTATTACTTTTATTCTGCTTGAATATTACCAATTGATGTCCCAATGCTGCTGTGGAATGTTTTTTGCTTATCTAAAGCATATGCCGGATCCTTTCATCTGTGCCCCAATTTTGCGTCTGTGGATCAGTTTTGGCAATTTATCAGAAGCATAACATTGATGTGCTGACTTTGCTTCAGGGTGGTTCACTTGCCACAACTTTTGAGTCCAGTTCTAATTGTCCTTGGATCCGTCTTTAACTGTACAGTGAAGATCACCAGAAAGCAAGACACATTTTGATAATAACTACCAAATTGGCAAATTCTGCTGGTATGGTAGAAAACAATTTTACAATCGAGTATAGAACCATATAGTTTAATTAAATATTTTATTTACTGATTTCATTATCGGATATTCATCTAAATGATTTACAATTTTATACTTCTTAATAAAATGCTTATGTGTTTTATTTTGTAAAACATAAATGCAAGACTTATCAGATATATAATATCTTGTACAAAGTTTTATTAATGATGAAAAATGTATTACAGAATACAGATGATTTACAGAATACTGTAAATCATTTACTGCTAAAATAATAAATTGTATGCATTGAATATGTGACAGTTACTCATTGGTTTCAATCATTTGTTAAGGTTGTGAAGCTAATAAGAGCATCTCGAGATAGGCATCCTGCTGAGCTTCTTTTAACAGTTCGTCCAAATGGTTTGTGTGGATTTATTTTTTCAAATCTTGAATGATAGAATATTTTTATTTCTTTAACAATTACAAATATAGCACTACATATACAAATAAAACATCATTATGTACATTTAGTTGTTATTTGTGTTAATGTTGTTTACAATTGCCCATCTTCTTTGTTTTTGTTCTTTATTTATATATTTTACCAAATATGTTGTTTTATGGTTCTTCATTCTTAAGTGTTTTTATAAATCACTTGAATTATTTTTTCTCGCTTAAAGTCCTCTTTTATAAAAGAACAAAGCTTTTTTAGAGTTCTGTGATTGCAAATACTTTTTTTTTTTTTTTTTTTAATCAAAGAAAAAATTTGTCTGTCTGTTAAGTTGTTGTTTGATGTGTAGAATGATTTAATGAAGTGACAAAATAGCATTTTTAAAAATAGGATGTCATTTCTGAACTCACCTATGGTCATTATAATAGGTTACCACACATAAACTAAGGTTAATCATAAAATCTGACAACATTTCTGCTTCTTTTTACATTTTTAATTTTTTTTTTTTCCATCTGGACCTAGCTCATCTTTGATAATAATTTTTGCACCAAAAATACATAAATAGATTTTGGTTTGGAGCTATCATACCAGTTAATTGGTAAAAAAAACATTTACTTGTGTTATTGAGTGAAAATTTACTGACAACATCAGGAAAATTGGAACAGATTCATAGATCTGCATAGAATATATAAAAAATAATAATGTCAAAATTAAAATTTTACTGTTCAGATTGGTTGAGAAATTGTTAATTTTTCTGCTTGGAAGACTTTTCTACATTGTGCTCTAATTGTCTTTTCAAACTGGGTGGCATTTAAGCCATTTATGCCCAGATTGTTATCATGACTTTCTCCAATCTTTACTGATGCCAGCAATAATAAATAAATTTCAAACACCAACTGTGGGAACAAATGGTTATTTCTCTCTCTTTTTTTTAAAATTATGTATAAAAACTGAAAATTTTATATCCTACTTAGTCATGTTAAAGTATTTTGTGGAATTGAGATTTAATGCTATTGAATTAAGGCTAGAAAAATTAAATAACATTTACAAATTTTTGCAGTTGACCACAAAAAAGCTAAAATTTGAACATCCCAAAAAGGGATGCTAAGGATGGGTTAAAGGTGTACCAGTACTTATTGATATGTTTAGCATGATGATTTAGCAAATTTGTTTCTTTTCTGTTTTTTATTAATTTTTCAGTTTTCAAGGCTGACCTATAACTATCATATAGAGCACTGAAAAGAGCAATTAGCAATGGGATGATGTAGAAGAGTGTTAATATTATAAAAATTTGTCAGACTTGGCATTTTGACTATTTGCTCTATTTTTCACTCCTGTACTTCTATTATTATGTTTGATATTTCCCAATCAACAGCATTGGGGGTCTATTTTGTTTAATCTCTGTAAACAACTTTTTATATTTCAATCAGGTTATCATACTTAGCTATTCAACTTAAATTCAGTGTTTATACTGTAATTATGGGCTCAATTGTGGTTTATGGTAAAACCTATTATAATAACCATAGGTGAGTTCACATGTGACACCTGAATTTTAAAAATGCTATTTTGTCACTTCATTAAATCATGCTACACATCAATTGGCTTTCAGTTTTGATCTAGTTTGAAACTGTTCCATTAAAGAATGAAAGAAAAAAAAATCTTTTGTCAACACAATAATTGCCAGAATCGTTAAATTTTGATGTCACTTTAGAAAAAAGTAGATAATAGAAGGAAAGTAAAAAATAGAATTAAAAATAAAATGTAAGCACAAGTGAAATATTGTCAATTTCATGTGATTAACATTGGTTATGGTAACCTATTATATAATAACCATAGGTGAGTTCAGAAATAACACCCTATTTTCAAAAATGCTATTTTGCCACTACGTTAAATCATGCTACACATCAATTTGCATTCAGTTTTGATCTAGTTTGAAACTATTTCATTAAAGAAAAAAAATGTTTTTCTTCGACAATTTTGATAATTATTATTTTGGCAGATTTTGATAGCACTTTAGGCGAAAGTAGATATTTTTTTATGCTCAAAGTATTGTCTTCCTTTGTTTATATCAAGAAATTCTTCTGTTTACTTTTCCAATTTAAAGAATGCAGTAAAAGCATTTATAATAAGATTGTTTGAAAAATAAAATATTTTAAAATAAAAGTATAAATAGCTATCTGTAATGATTATTAATCCTGAAGAAATATATATATCATAAGGGAAATAGCTTTTAATTCGTAATAGAATGGCTATTTTAACTGATAGCATATTTGAAACCTCCATTGAAAATAGATCAAAATCTACAGTTTATAACAATTTATTTCATAAATTTTCCCCTTTAATCAGCAAATTGCAATTTTGTTCTAGTATATGTTGGTGAAGATATTGAAGAACCTGATTTCCAGTACATTCCTGACGCACCACATGTCTCCTCCAAAGTTCCACGTTCGGATGTGCTTGCTGAATCGATGTTATTACTCAATGAAGGCCTTGAAAGTGGAGCTGTAATTGCGCAGTTTGAGGTAGATGAATGTTATTTGCTTCATGTTTGAAATACAGCAGAGTTTATATTTCCTGAATGCTAAGGAAACAAAACTGACTAGGTGAAATAGATTTTGTTGTATGAAATGTAGCTGTGCATAGCAGGGTTTGAGCTGAGTTCAAAAGTTATTTAGCATAAAAGCTAAAATCAGAAAAAAAGCTTTAGCAAAATGTTAAAATACCTGTGAATACAAGTTCACATAGCATTTTTGATGCCTTAATAGTGTTTCATTTACATTTGTATATTAAATATTAAATTAAATGTAGGTGTGACACCTTTAAAGAATTAAGATATCATGCCGACATTTTCATGCTAAAATACCAATAGGTCTGTAAATACAAGCTCGCATAGCCTTTCCGATGACATAATAGTGTTTCATTTACATTTGTAAATTAAATATCAAAATGCAGGAATGATATCTTTAAAGAAGTAATACACAGCAGTAAAAAAACAATTTTTTAAAATTGAAATGAAAATTAATAATTGTACTTATCATTAAGAGAAAACAAGTTTAATTTTAAGACAGTACAAGCCCAACATAACACATACTGAATTAATACTGAATATTGTTGAAATTTATAGTAAATTAAATGTCTTAGTTGTGATTTATATTCTTTTACAAGAAATATTATTTACTATATAAAACTGCATTATATCAAGCTTATACCATACTTTATCGGTTTTCCTATAAAAAAAATTCAAGAATAAAGAAAATAATAGGGATCGACCGATAGTATCGGCAACCGATAGTATCGGCGCCGATACCTCCAATTTTTTTAGGTATCGGTATCGGTTCTTTCGATTCTAAAAGTATCGGGAAAGTATTGGTTTCTGTTGCTTTCATCCATTTTCACCGATACTTTTCAACCGATACTTCGCTTTTCAGAAGAAAACCACGCAGGCGCAAAACCATTCGAGAATCTTTATTTTGGTAATGAGATGAGAGGCGTCGTTTCATTGGCACATTTGTTTGCACGAGTCCTTTCGAACTGTGTTTTTTTTAAAATTCTAACCATCGCTAAATGGATGTCGTATCACCAAGTGTGGTCGAAATTGTGGACGAAGAATCGTTAAATGACAGTTTAACAGGACAATCGTCTATTCTTCTAAATTATTTTGAATTGGTGCCCAACACTATACGCTCTCTGCAAGGATTGCAAAAAACAAATGTCCAGTGGTAGGCTATAATTTTACTTCAGTTTTATAAACGTTTATTTTCTCACTGTGTGGACTCGAAAAAGAGTTCATTCATATCTATATTATATACACACAATTGAATCTCCCTATAACGAACTCGCTCGGTTCCAGTTAAAAAATTCGCTACAGAGAAAATTTCGTTGTACAAAGATTAGAGATTTTTGCAGTTATTTCAACAAATATTACAAACTTTTTAGTTAATTCGATGTTTAAAAGTATTAAATTATGATTGCTGATTGTTAAAAAAAAATTGGTATTTATTATAAATTTGTTAAACTTACGATTTCTTACTTTTCATTGTATAAATGAAATGTTCAAAAAGTAAAGACAATCCACGAATTTAGAGAATAAAATATGTAATGCACTTACGTTTATTTTACTTTAAAATTCCGTTATTTTACATTGTTTTTGCATTCTGTGATTTTAAATTTTCATAAAAATATTCACATTTTAAAAATCCGCTGAAAATAGAGTGAGACACATTCTCTTCCATTTGGAAACCTCTTTTTAATGGTTTTGAAAGGTTGAAGCATTAAAGTTTGATGTGGTTTTGGTCGTGAAACGCAGGGCCTTATTATTATATGGGCAAATCGGGACTTTGACCAGGAACCCAAATTTTAAATGGTTTTTCTGAAATATTCTTTTTTATATCAAAATTTTATGAAAAATATAACAAATTTCATAGATTGGGACCCCCAAATCTATCAATGCCCGGTGCCCCTGTTGGTCGTAATCGGGGGCTGGTGAAGTCTTCATTATCGGAGTCAGTTTCACATTCCTGGCCTCCATTTTTATCATCTCTTACTCCTCCACTAAGTGGTCTGTTCAAAAAATAAAATTTTCTTCAAAGCTATTAAAAAAAGTTAAATCTGAAGTATTCGCTATGGGAAGATAAGCTCTTCGTTATAGGGAGAAATTCGTGATAAGGAGACTTCATTATAGGGATATTCTATTGTATATATAGGTTTTTGATACCGTTGGGGAAAGTCTAGCTCTTGATATAGATTTCACGCTTAAGAGACATGCTTTAAATTTTTATTTAAAAAGATTGGCGCAAGGACATCAGATTCGGCTTGGGTATGGTATAGATATCAAAATTAATGGGGGAGACGGTCCTTGACGTCGTTTGATATTTCAGGGGATGACGACCTTTAAAGTGTTAAAGCAGGTATGGGCAACCTTTGAAAAGTTGTGGGCCAAACTTTAGGATGTTCGCGAAGTCGCGGGCCAAACTTGCGGATTTTAGGGAAGTGGCGGGCTGTATAATTGAGTTTTATATGGGATATTGAATGGTTATACGGAGTTTTTAAATGTTCTGCGGGCCACATCCGGCCCGAGGCCGGAGGTTGCCCAGATGTGTGTTAAAGTGTAATATTTCAGCCTTCGAAATACGTTTGAGGAATTTGTTTCTATTTAGCTTCTAGAACTTCAGATACACACATTTTAATATTATACAGCCGGGAATATTTGAAACCGAAAGTAGCATTCTGCTATTGGAAGTGAATCGTATTTCTGAGCATGCAAACGGGTATAAGGTTTGAACCGAATGACGTTTGTCGGATATACCCCCACCCCCATGGTGCCCCTCTGCAAACGTAAAAAAAGGCGCCCCTTTTGTGCTCTAGATCAGTGGTTCTCAAACTATGGGCCGCGACCCATCGTTGGGTCACGGGAGCAATTTCGGTGGGTCGAAGAGGGTGGGAAAAATTAAACTTTAGTATTTTATATACATAGTAAACAGAGGCGTAGCCAGAAATTTTTCATGGGGGGGGTTACGACTACTTCAACTCATTTATATGTATACGCGTGTAGGATAATGTAGTGAAGACTATACATTTTGTATGGCAAAAAATTCTCATGGGAGGCGGGTTATGACCCCCCTAACCCCCCCCCCCTTGTCTACGCCCCTGATAGTAAACTATCCTATTTTATATAGCCTATATTGGTTACCGTTATGAAGTAGTGGGTCACGAAAAAAAAATCTACTTGAAGATTTTTTGAAGAGAAGGACAAAAAAGTTTGAGAACCACTGCTCTAGATCAAGATTTTCTCAGTTTTAGTTCAAAATGGCCCCCAGGCCTTGCTTACTGTGCCACGCCGCCCCTGCTCAGATCTTAGAACTAAAACAGATAAAATTCGTTCATATCAATCACAGAAAAACATGTTAACAATGATCATAAAAAAAAAAAAAAAACACTGAAGATCAATTTCATTAAATATGAATACTTTAAGTAGCAACTTTTTTTAAGACTTGAAAATTGAATTTAGTTTATCATTTTTGGATTTTTCTTTAACCTTCATTTAATCTCGTCATTTTTAAGCATCTTTTATTTAGACCCTCCAAGGCGTAGCTTGAAAACGAGCAAAAATATTTTTCTTCATATTGTAGCTGTTTCAATGACAGAATTAATTATACTAAAATTATAAATGAAACCTATTTGTAAAAAAATTTATTCCTTTTTTGTGTCGCAAAGAAGTTAACTTTTTGGCAGTGACTTGAAAACTGGCGACTCCCGTGAACTTTAATTTATGTTGGTCCAGAAGTTAAATGATTCATATTTAAAACATTACACACTATCAAAAGTACGAATTATCAAACATTTAATGATTTTATTATTTATCAGATTAATGAGAGAACGTAGGATTTGTGTATCATTCTGTTTTGAGAAGTGTAATAGTTATCAATATCTAATAATTATTTATATTGTTCATTTAAAAAGTTGAAGCACTATTAGTATAATTAGTAATACTAATTATTATTTAGTTTATTTCAAATTTTGGGGTAAAAAAACATATTTCTTGTGAATAGTATTTGGTTTATATATAAGGAAAACACAGGAATAATCGGTGTGTACCTGTTCTTCGTACGTGATCAAATACAGGGATCATCCGGATTAATTGTGACTTAACCCTGTCCGGAGAATCAAAATATTCGGATTTTAAAAAAGAACTTAAAATGATGATATGGGGGATAATTAACTTCGCACGCAAGTTGCTTTATGAATTGTATTTCTTCCTTTTGTAATTGTTGGTTGGAGCATATTTCTAGGGCTCTATTGTCATGTGAACGTAGGATTGATTTGAGTAAAGGTGGATTTTTCTTTCTGTGCGTGGTTGATGATGTTGAATTTCTTTCTTCTATTTCTGATTAGGCGGGGGATAATATCAGAAATCAATCCTACGTTCACATGTCAATAAAGCCCTAGAAATATGCTCCAACCAACAATTACTAAAGGAAGAAATACAATTCATAAAGCAACTTGCGCACGAAGCTAATTATCCCAGCAATATTATCCCCCGCCTAATCAGAAATAGAAGAAAGAAACTCAACATCATCAACGATGCACAGAAAGAAAAATCCACCTTTACTCATCCGATTCCCTACTGTTGCGGTCTCGCTGTAAAAATATCCAACCGTGCACGTAAAATGAACCTTCATATCCCAATTAAACCCAATAGCAATATATTTAAAAGAATCCGGTCAGATAAAGACAAGATTAACCCTCTAGAAACTGCAGGTATTTACAAAATAAATTTCACTTATAGAGATTCCAACCTTCCCGGATACTACATTGGTGTTACAAAAAGAAAAATTAAAGATAGAATTAAAGAACACATAAACAATATAAAATACAATAGACAAAGTACCGCCCTATCCCGCCTAGCCTTAACGGAAAATATAGATATAGATTTCGTAAATGTCAAGAAAATAGCTAATTACAATAACCACAATTATGGCTTAAGAAGGGAAGCGTTGGAAATAATGACACAAGAGGGAGCTGTCAACGACATGGCGCATGCGCAGATCGAGCAGTCATGGCAAGCCTTGGTGAAGAAGCGGTGAACGAGCCAAGTGGCTCAGTTCTGATGATGACAGCGGGCTAAGCTGTCAAAAGCGCTCATGGTGCGTGTTTTTACTATTTTACGGAGATTTTAAGGCTTTTTAATGTTTTTAATTAATTATGTCTTGTTTCATTTTTGCATTTTTGTATAGTCTTTTCGCATTTTGCTAAAAATGCGACCGTAGCAGAAACCCTGGTGCATGGTATGCTATTTCAATTTACATACATCCTGTGTACTGTTCCCTCATCTTAAGTGCATAAAAGAATGCTAACACGCATGCCCTAACTTAACGCTTCCAGTGGCAAAATAGGGGTAAGAATACAAAGCAGAGGGATTGTTTACTTTGTGGGCAGTTTCTGAATCAAGGGAAAATAATTGCCACAACCAAGCTATTTTGTTTTCATTAAAAGGAAATTAATAACGATGATTTAATACTTAAAAATTGCTTTTCTTCACTTTAGATTATAAACCAGTGCAATTAGCTCTGCACATCTTTTTACCCATACCTCCTTCTACACTTGAATTTGTCCTTCATGGATGCATGGGCTTAATGTGGTGGAGCAGTGCTTTTTTTAGTTAGTTGTTGTTGGAGAACCAAACCTAGCAATAACTAGCAGCCTTGTCGTATTTAAAAGGGGGGGTGGAGGTATTTTGACAAATGTACAAAGTTTATAATTATATACTTTTGTCAAATACCAGTTTTTTAAAAAATTAATGTAGAAGTGCATCTTTTGTCACTGCAAGCGAAAGTCTAATGAATTTTGAAATATATGTATAGGCATTGCCAACATATGCTTATATAATTTTATTTTTATTTTTCAGCAATTGTATCGAAAGAAACCAGGTATGACTATGAATGATGCCAAACTTCCAGAGAACCTTATAAAAAATCGCTACAGGGATATATCACCTTGTAAGTATTAACTGTTATCAATCTACGTATGCATGAAAGAATTAAATGTAAAAATTAAAAATCTGACTTGTGGAGAATAGGAAAATTTCACTTACTTGTAATTCAGTAGCGGACTGGGTTTCAAAGATGGGCTTGCTATCTCACTCCATTAAGAATTTTAAGTATACATAAAAATGCATAAAAGAAGGAAGGGGGTGTCTTTAGCAGAGATTACATCAAATTACTTAATTGCATTGTAATCTCACAGTCCTCATCAGTATGTTCAGCATTAAAAGAGTATAAAATCGTCTGAATTGAAAATATTATCAAATAAATTATAAATAAACTAGAAAAATGATAGGAATTATCTTAATTCTAAAGTAGTTACTTAAGCTATTGAATGAAAATTTACATTATATATAATTGTCTGATAGATGAAACTTGAACCATTTGTGTTTTAACAGAAACCTTTCTTCTATCTTCTGTAAATTTCAGTGTGATGTTTTTATACAATTTTTCTCCAGACAAAAAGTTTAAGTATTCTCTTCTCATTTGATTTCAGAGCCTAGTTGCTCAATCGAATTAATCCGTCTGTAGTTCTGAGATATGTGTGTAGGAGGCGACGTCGAAATAAGACTAGAAGCACTCCTACGGTTCTCAATCACGTTTATTGCTCGGCTAAATATAACAGAAGAGCTATTTACAAAAGAAAGGAGAGATGTTGCAGAACATGAATTAGTGGATTCGTTAACAGGGATATGTTTCCTTATCACACAGGAGCCACTGGCCACCTTCTCGTGGTCGTCCTGGAGTCGAATCGCCTACGCGCGATCAGAGAGCTACGTCCGACATCGCTCCTACGCGAGCGTGGTCTCGTTCGCATCTGCTGCCATGAGCTCCTAAGCTCTGATAACCTGCGTCTGCTGTAGACGTGAGGTTGCGATGCCATCTGCTGGAGGGTTGCGCCTCTTGATTACCACAACGCTCGGCCATCGACGTGTGAGGACCTCCGAACCTGCAACTTAAAATGAAAAGAAAAAAAAACGAAAAAGAAAGAAAATAATGATTAAAAAAAAACAAAAAGAGATGTTGAGAAAAGAAAAAAAAGTTTGTAGTAGGATGATCTCAAATTGCAGTTCCAGTAGACCAGGGTTTCATGTGGTCAGCTGAAGTGGAAGTTGCTTCTAGTCCTTCCTGAGATCCTACTTTTGCTACATCGTAGCGGTCATGTGGTTTTATTTTTATGACTTTGTACGGTCCTAAGAACTTGGGTCGTAGTTTCAGACCTCCTCCAAATTGGGTTCTTTGGATTGCTACCAAGTCGTTGACTTTATAGACAGGAGCGGTTTTGCGGCGTCGATTGTATTGCCATCGGTTTTCTTCTTGGATTTTTAATATATTTTTCTTAGCTTCTTCCCGTATATTTTCTTTCTCCTGGATTGTGGATTTCAGGAATTCTTCTTCAAGGATTTCCTTGATACGTTGGTCTTCTTTTTGTTTCATTTTCACACCTATCATCAATTCGAATGGAGTGAACTTGGTGGATCGACTAACAGTGCTGTTGATGATTCGTTGGACATCTGGGACGAACTTGTACCATTTTGTAGGATCTTCAATCGACAATTTCGAAAGAACTGGGATGAGAATTTCATGCATTCGTTCAATCTGGCCATTGCCTCTTGGCACTCCAGTTGTGATCGATATGTGCTGAATTCCTTCATCTTCACAGTAATCTGCAAAGTCTTTTGACGTGAAGGCAGATCCCTTGTCGGAAATAATTCTCGAGGGATTTCCGAAAACAAATTGTTGGGACTTGAGTTTCGCTAGAGCTTCTGCCGTAGATGTGGCCTTGACGGGATAGAACCAGTTGAATTTTGTAAAACCATCTACCACTGTAAAAATATGTTGGTAGTTCTTGTTTGTGGATGGTAGGGGACCTATAAAATCAATGTGGTACGTGCTTAGTGGAATATTATCCTTTGGGATGGGATTCAATAGACCTTCTACTTTACCTCGTTTTTTATTACAGAGGATGCACTCCACACAGTTCGTTATGACTTGCTCTATTTTCTTTTTAGCATTCGAGATATGGAAATCTCTTTTCAAAAGATCTTCAGTTTTCTGTACAGCAAAGTGTCCTTTGTTATGGATGCCTCGAATAATCTCTAACTCCATTGCTTCCGGCACAACGATAAGTTCTCTACCGTTATCTTGCAGATACAATACATTATTTTTTAGCAGGTAGTTGTCTCTGAGCCCTTTCTCGACTAGAGTTTTCAATAACTGAATATGCTCATCGGCATCTTGCACTGTTGCGATCTTAGTAGTGATTTCACTTTGCGAGCGGGTGACCATGCACACAGCAGCTCTACTCAATGCATCGACATGTCTCATTTGTTGATTTGGTCTGTGGATGACTTCATATTCGAACTCTTCAAGTAATAGAGCCCATCTGGCTATCTTCGGCGATAAGTCTTTCTTCTGCATTGTTTTCTGGAAAGCGTTACAGTCGGTGACTATTTTAATTTTCGTCCCTAAGAGGTAACTTCGAAATTTTTTAAGAGCTTCGACGATCGCAAGCACTTCGAGCTCATAGCTTGACAATTTTTCTTGTTGTGGTGATGTTTTTTTACTCATATAATGGATTGGGTGGAGTTGCACATCATCTGCGCGTTGAAGCAACACTGCACCAAACCCATGACTGCTAGCGTCTGTGTGTAATTCTAAAGGTTTTCCTTGCTGGAAGATGTGAAGAACGGGGCTTTGGCTCAAAAGTTCTTTAAGATGATCAAAAGCCTGTTTTTGCATTGGCCCAAAAGTAAATTCTACACCATTACGAAGCATATCGCTAAGTGGTTTTGCTATTTTGGAATAACCAGGTACAAATTTTCTGAAGTACCCTGTGAGACCGAGAAAGCGTTGCAGTTGCTTTACATTCTTAGGTTGAGGGAAATTTTGAACTGCAGTCGTCTTATTTGGAGATGGTCGAATCGTACCTTCTTCAATTATGTAACCGAGGAACTCAATTTTTCGTTTTAGGAATTGACACTTTTTAAAGTTGATTTCTAATCCGTATTCTGAAGCTAACTTTAAGACTCGTTTAAGCTTTTCTAAACCTTCTGTTTCATCATGGGAAGGTATGATGAAATCATCCATGTAAACTACGATTGTATTGTCCCTTATTAATTCCCTGAATACTTGATGAATAAATCTTAAAAATACACTAGGACTTGTGCTCAGACCAAACGGAGTTTTCTGGAATTCATATAACCCTGCATGACAAATGAATGCTAAATATTTTGTGCATTTTTCCTCAACTGGCACGTGGAAAAAGCCATTTTTCAAATCCAAAGTTGAATACACTTTCACTTCCCCTAAATGATCTAGGACTTCCTCAACTTGAGCCATAGGAAAGGAATCTTTCACAACTTTTTTAATTAGCTGTCGAAAATCGACACATAATCTGTGAGTACCATCGCGCTTTTTACATAACAGAATTGGGGATGAATATTCAGAACAGGATGGTTTAATTATTCCATTTTGTAACCACTCATCTATCTGTTTATCAACAATGTTTTGTTCTGCAAATGATAATCTCCGAGATCGTAGCGATACTGGAATGTCATCTTTTAACACAACATTCAATTTTAAATTGGTGTCTTTAATTTTGTTCGGTTTATAATTATTAACCAATAGTGATAAATCCCTTCTAATATTTACATCATTAACATGCAATAAATCAAGATCATATTCATTAACTACATTTGCAACATTTAATAAAAAACATTCTTCCACAGGTGATTCGCTTTGAAAATCATTTCCATTTTTAGGAATTTGCGTTACAATTTTTTCTTCCTGACTGACTTTTAAAAGTTGAGAATAAATATTCGGTGTTAAAATTAAAGGAACAGATAGTTGTTCTACCACAGCGACAATGATTTCTAACTTAGGCGAATTTCGCTTCAAAGATAAATCTACTCTAGCAATATTTGCCTCTTTTTTTCTCCTCAAAACATGAACTAAGTATTATTTTACCCTCCAGTGGTGATTTTATTTCAATTAACGATGAATTTATAACCGGAATTTGTGCGCCTGAGTCAATAAGTGCCTTTATATTTTGACTGTCAATGAATACATCAGCATATTGCAACTCGTGAATAAAACTGACAGTATTAATGCTTGTTTTGTTTTTCAGTCCCGTCTCTTTATCTGATTCGGTTTGTTTATTAAAACCTCTTGGGCAGTTACGAGCGTAATGGAAGCCCCTTCCAGTCGCCCCACACACGTGGCAAGATTTCGGCGACAGAGATACAGATTGCTTTTCGCTTTTGCTTAGATTTTTGTTTCGCCAGGATGATTCACTCTTTAAAGCTTCAGCTTGCTGCGCCTTATGAAGTACTTTCGTTTCGTGGGAATGAAATTTAGGATTATTTATTTCCGATAATGATTTCCCGCGGGATGAGAAAAATAAATCGCATTCTCGTCCTAATTGCGTCGGATTGAACCATGTTTTTCCTTCGCGAACACTTATGTATTCTTTTGTTTTTAAATCTAGCGTTTCATATAATTTATCTGCAACAATTAAATCACATAACTTTTTATAGTCCTTCTCAATTTCTCGAACCTGACAATAATGTTCGAATGTTGCCGTTAATCTTGATGCAAACTGAACATGGGATTCGTCTGCTAAGCGATGAGCATGTTTAAAATTGTGCAGAATTTCTCGAGCTGTCGGCTGAAATTCAGCTAAAAATAAAGCTTTAAGTTTTTCGTAATCCGACAATTCTTCTTGATTTGCATACGTTAAAAGATTATTAGCTTTGACCCCTAACAAATTAATGAGTATTTCTGCTTTTAAATTTGGTGGGACATCTTTTGTTGCAAACGCTTTTTCCAAGGAAGAGAAAAACAAATGAAATGCCTCTGGCCTTTCAGGGACAGAGATTGTGAGCGTTTTTATGCTTTTAATCAAATTTTCAATGTTACTTTGCGCATTTCTTTTTTCGCCAGACATTGATTGACTTCTTAATTTTTCTAGTTCTATCTGTTTCTCGATTTGCGCTAATTTAAGGCGCTCTATTTCTAACAAACATTCCTCGTTAGTGGATTTAGGCGTTCGATCCTCCGTGATCGATTTTAAGACGCCTCGAACATGTTCAGGATTGGTTTTAAAAACATCTGAATTCTCAATAATTTTTCTTATATCAGCTTTTTTAGCATTATCTGGAACTTTCGCTGCTATTTTTTCAGCGAGGTCCTTTAAATCACTTTTATTTAAATTATTTAAGAAACTCATATTGTAGTGAAATATGAACAGCAAAAAGTAGTACTATTGTGAGAACGAAAAAATTACAGTACCTGAGCTCCCATGGTTGTAGGAGGCGACGTCGAAATAAGACTAGAAGCACTCCTACGGTTCTCAATCACGTTTATTGCTCGGCTAAATATAACAGAAGAGCTATTTACAAAAGAAAGGAGAGATGTTGCAGAACATGAATTAGTGGATTCGTTAACAGGGATATGTTTCCTTATCACACAGGAGCCACTGGCCACCTTCTCGTGGTCGTCCTGGAGTCGAATCGCCTACGCGCGATCAGAGAGCTACGTCCGACATCGCTCCTACGCGAGCGTGGTCTCGTTCGCATCTGCTGCCATGAGCTCCTAAGCTCTGATAACCTGCGTTTGCTGTAGACGTGAGGTTGCGATGCCATCTGCTGGAGGGTTGCGCCTCTTGATTACCACATGTGTTAAGTCTCTTCAGAGCTCATTCTAATCCACATGAAATGAGCATGCTCATTTGTGGTGCCAATGCAAGGTAAACTGCCTGCTGGAATAATACAAAGCATGAAAGCTATCTCGCTATTGCAGCAAAGCCTTGATCAGATCTATTTTGATATGCAGTTTGTATCATATGTCTTGCATTCAATTATCTTTGTCCATAGCAATGCAGCCGTAAGACTTTGTTGCCTATGTGGAGAGACTGTAAGAAAAATGCAAGGGATTTTTTTCTGTTTTCTCTTCAGCAATCTTGTTTACTCTTATTTGAATGTGTCAATTCCAGGGTGTTTGGTTGATACTTTTATGGAAACTGATGTTTGTTGGGCCTTCAACGAGATTAGCTGTTCAGAGGATATGCCACTGGTGTTAATATTGAAGTGTAGTATGCAGGGCAGGATTTAGGGGAGGGCAACTGGGGCTATAGCCCCAGAACCCCCATAATAGACATTTTGGCATAAAATACCAAATGATTAAAAATAATGTTCCAACCTTTATCCCTAAAGTTGTCAGATGCAACGGAACTGCATCTTTGCACACATTTCTCATACTACTGGCACTCAATGTGATCAGTTTCAAGTCATATTGACATTATATTAAGTGTGCAACAAGACACAAAAAATCGACAGTATTTTTTTGTGTAAATAAAATGTACCTCTTTCCAGAATTGAACTTGGGGCCAGTAGGCTATGAGTTAACATTTAACCCTTTCACCAGAAAAGGTCGCAAAAAATTGTTTAACTTGTTTGAAAAATATATAGAGGTCTCCACTCCTTTGTTGTGCTAGGGCCGCCACACCTCTAAATCCAGTTAGTGATAGTATGTATGTAATATACATCAATGTGTGTTTATTAAAGCAATGGATTAAAATTTATGTACTTTTGTTTTATGTTGAAATGTGTCATTCAATTGAGAGTTTTGAATTTCAACTGGTATAGAAGATCAGCATAAAAAAGCATGTTTCACTTCTGTGCTAAATTTTGAAAACAAACTTTTTTCACCCAAACAAAATATACGAAAAATCAAAAATTTAGTCCAAACCAATGTAGAATTTATTGATAGACTAAATTATAAAAAAAGATTATTTTACATATTTAAAGTGTTATAATAATGCAGATTGTTACCCTTTAGCAATCTCTTTTTGGGAGGGAGCTGAAGTTCCCTAGCTCCTCCCCTTGATCTGCTCCTGGTCATCTCTGTGATTTTCTTTAGTCTTTAGATTTTGTTTTTCATTTGTTGGTCTTTATGGTATATTTTTTGCTGCAAATTCCCTTATTTATGTTTTTTCTCTGCAGATGATACCACTCGAGTTATATTAACTGGTAGTTCAAATGGTGATTATATTAATGCTAGCCATGTACATGTAAGTTATTTTAAATTAACTGTCAAACTTGTGTTGTTTGTAATTCACTTAATTTTAATAACATGATTTTTAAAAATTATATTTGTGTTTTTATTTATTTATTTATTAGATGGAAATTCCAACATCTGGTATTATCAACAGATATATAGCTTCTCAAGGGCCTCTTCCAAATACTACTTTTGATTTTTGGCTTGTAAGTGAAATTAATATTTAGATTTTGTAAAATGTGACCATTTGTCTCTAAATTTTTAAAAACTAATATATATATATATATATATATATTACTCATGCTGGGCTTTAAAGATTTGAAAAGATTAAAAGTTATGGCAGTGGTTGCACATGCACAGCTTTTGAATGCTGTGATAATGAGAATGTTTTAACCTAGTTTGTGTATTGGATTAGCTGTTCCAAGTTTTAATCATTTTCTTTAGGGTGTATCAAAGATGAATATAAACCAGCTCTTGTATAAAAAATCTTTTCCAAGCCCCTACTCATAGGCCTATAACCCTTATGTAATCAGTTTTAAAAACAATGCATCCTTTTTCTCTTCAAGAACACAAGTATCAGTTTATTATTCTACTTGTAACTTCATTTTCTAAATTTCCCTAGATTGCTTTATAAATGTGAAGCAAGAATAAACTATTCAATAAATTATGCTTGAATGTGTAATAGCATAATAGATTTTAAGCATAATACAAGTTTTCTCTTGTTTTTATAAAATGATGCTAAATAATATTTTTAAAATGTATATTTTTGTCATAATCATTATTTTTTTATTTTTTGAAAAGATGGTTTACAAAATAATAATAATAATAATAATAATAATAATAATTGATAAGAATTTCTATTATTATTCTTTCCATTAAAAGTATCTGGTAAGTATAATCACACAAGCGCTGCAGTTTGTAGATAATGTCTAAAAGGCTGTATGATTTCTATATACATTTTAGATGATCTGGGAGCAACAGTCTACTCTAATTGTCTTGGTAACTACCTTAATGGAACGAGGTCGAGCCAAATGTCATAAGTACTGGCCAAAGTTGTATGATGTACTAGATCTTGGACTTCTGAGAATTACTTGCATTAAAGAGCAAGAAAGTACTTCGTTTGCATTTAGAGAATTCACCCTCATCAATACTGAGGTATACATTTATCATATCTGTATATTTTTGATATTTGCATATATAAATAAATATCATAAAGTTTATTTTATTTCTGCTTTTTTTTTCTTTTGTGACAAGACTACTAATTTTACATAATTTATTTTTAAATGCTACATGTTTTTCTCTTATTGTAATGTTATTTATTTTCATTTTGACAAATAAAGAAGTAACAAATATGCTAAAGAAGGAAAATGATTAATAATACTTGCTTATCACCTTATCAGTTGGTCTTTGTTGATTAAACCTACTTTCCTACACTTACTTGTTAATTAGTTTTTGTCAGCACTGTCAATTAAAAAATTGCATTCATGCATATCTATCCTGTTTATTTCATTCTTCTTGCAAAGTTGTTTAATTATTTAGGGGATCTATTGTATGATTCTAACAAAATAAAGCACAATTCTGTTAACACCTTATTTATTCTTATTTTGCTTGCATTAGATATAAAAGAATACTTCTAATACAAACTTTCACTTTTTTTCTATCTGGTAGTTCAAAATTGCAATAACTAAAATAAAAATTCAGCCATCTCTTTGGATGAGGCTCTGACATTCCTTGGGAGAGTAGCAGTATTTCACAATGTGCATCATATTATTATTAAGACAAAAGGCTTTCTTTGTTTGTAACTATTTCAGATAGATATTATTTAATCATCAATTTATTTAGCATAAAAATCTGCTTTTAAGCTTCTGGTTAAGATCTAATTAGAAGTTAAATTGCTTTGAAACTTTTTAATTTAATTCATGTTTAAAAAATTAATATAATTTTTCTTCATTTAGCCTTATAATCAGTGCTTTTTTTCTTTTCCCTTCTTTCAGTTTGTGTGAATTTTTAACTTGGCATGTTTGCGTTAATTAGGTCCAAAGGGTAATTGTGATCAATGCAATTATTAAAAAATCATAAAATTTTGTCAAAACATTAAATGTGAAGCTTATAATACATTTTTCATTATTGCTATCATTAATATTAAGTACTTTTAAAGCAGTAACAATTGTAAAACTAACAGCAGCCAAACTTTTCAGTGAATAGATTTAACAGTTTACTGTTCAGTTATTTAGAGTGCCAATGGAAATTTTTTTAGCTACGCAAATTCATATTTTAAAATGTTTCTTATATATTTAAGTGCCACTGAGACATATTTTTACTTTTTCTAACATAGTGAAATGATATAATCATGACTATAATATATATATATATATATATATATATATATATATTGTTGAGAGTCATTCTCAAAAGAGAAGACACATATCTTTGTCTTAAATTAATTAAAAATATTGGCAAAATAATTTAAAATAGTTTATTTTATCATTATTCTGGCTAAACTAGACTATGTTACAGGGGTTGCGCTGGCTGTTTTTAACATTTCGCCAAATTAGATTTTTCCAGAGATCATTAAGAAAAGCAATTGTCAATATTTTCGCAGAAACATATTTTCTTTCGCCAAACTAATTTTATTTTTGCATTTTGTGACATTGGCGATCGACAACGCGACCCCTGATTTTATATTTCACTGGCCATTTTTCTTATACTTTAGCTTTCAATAATATTTCTATTCTTAGTGTCTATTACAAAATTATGTTACGTTTTTAATTCAAAGTGTACATCAATATTTTTAGTTTGTACCATTTCATCTTTTTTTTAACACTACGGGCCAAGGCTTCCTAGACTCACTATGTTCACTTTTTGTATGAGGTATTCAGCCGCTAATAAGTATTATTAGTAAAACAGGCATGATTTCCACAGACAAAACCCAAAGATTGGATCTGATAGAATGTTACCGAGCTACACATTCTTTAGTTCTTGCATGTTCCTTTGAACATAAAAATTTAAACTTCACACTATTTTTAATTCTGTAAAACCTATGGAACACCTTGTGTATTTGCCATCCATGGCAATTTTTTGTAATTTGACAACTTAACTGAAACTGTTGTCAATCATATTTCAAACCATCAATAATTTCATGTGTCTGGCATTTGTCTTGGTAAATAATTCTCATCTTTGTGGACCGCCGTGATAATATGTAAGTACTGTTAATAATTGAAAAATCACTCAAAATACTGGTGTTAAACGATAAAGTAATTAAAAAACTTTGTAAAAAACACACATACGAAGTAATAGGTAAGAGGATACGCACGTTTCGTTCAAAAATTGTTTTCAACGAAACGTTCAGAACTGAAGAAGTTCAAAATAATTTTTGAACGAAACGTGCGTATCCTCTTACCTATTACTTCTTATGTGTGTTTTTTACAAAGTTTTTTAATTACTTTACTGTTAATAATTATTCATAAGAAAACAGTGCTCTTAATATTTTCTTTGATTAAAAGTACAGAACAGCTAGGATATCTTACTACTAATGGAGACTTTTCGTTATTTGGCGATTTACACATACTCATAACCAATAATCATTGCTCATGTAAGGTTGCCGTGAAAACTGTTATCCCCACATTGATATACATAGTCCTTTGCAGATTGGATTATTTAGCATTGTAAATATCATCTCGCCATGCTAGCAAATATCCAAGCTATACTAAAACTGCTATAATTTCATAGTTAACACTGCCAAATATTTCTATGGGTGGCAAATACCCAAGCTGAACCTAACCGGCATTACTATAATTGACATTTGAATTATTTTTCCTTTTCAAAATATTGGGTGCTAACATTTTGGAACACACACAGTATTTAGATTCGCCTTACTTGGAGAATAACCTTTTCCCAGATCATATCTGATGTCAAAATGGTGCTTTTTTAATCAGTTACAATTAGTTATTCTGTATTATAAAAATGAATAATCGGTAATTTTGAACTCCTGTTATCTAAGAGAACTTACAATTTGAAAATTGTGAACTTTGTGTAACACACTTATTTATTTCACTTACTTTTTAATTTGGCATACATTGGTGTAATTCTTCTTCAGTTTGTTCATTTCACATGATTGTACATACTTAGAATCACTTTGCTGCAAAAGCATGCATGATTTTATGCTGGCGAAAATTGCCAAGCCTGGCTTATTTTTGCAGTTTTTTATTAATATCTTCTAAAATAATTGAATTTTGAAATTTAAGCCAGCTTACGAGCTACCCCGGAATTTTCTGAATCTGTGGACACCTTTGTCAAAATTCAAATCCCTTTAGTTTCGGAGGAGATAGCAGAATAAGCTTTAGAAAGTGGCAGCTGCAGCTGGAGTTACTTTTTTTATATTTATAGAAAATATATTATAGGTTATACTTATAGAAAATTTTGTAAAATGTAACTGTCAATAGAAAATGAATTGGTCATTGCCTTACATATTGAATTCTCATCTGCAGAATAATGAAGAAAGGCATATCACTCATATGCAATACACTGCCTGGCCAGATCATGGTGTTCCTGATGATGCATCAGACTTTTTAGAGTTTGTTTCACAAGTGAGGCAAAATAGAGTTGGAATGGTTGATTCTACAATTGTTCACTGCAGGTAAGTTTACATCTAGACTTTATCTAGAGCACATATGGGCAACTGCCGGTCCGTGGGACGGATGTGGCCCACCACAGCTTTCGATCTGACCTGCAGAACATATCAAAACCCTATATAAAACCAATATAAGCCATTAAAAATCCCAATTATATGACCCATGATTTCGCTAACATACTAAAGTTTGGTCTTCAACTTTCCAAAGGTTGCCCATACCTGATCTAGAGTTTTAAGAAATAAGATCATTTTAAAGTAAAAAAATTTTTTTTCCACCCAAAAAATTTTTTATGTATATTAAAATAGTCATACATTAACTTTTTATTTATTTTTCTTGTTAATATATAAATATTTATATTTGTATATTTATATTTTTAATCTTAGTTAATAAGCTACGATAACTATCTGTCTTTTATAAGAAGCACACAATCTTATGCCTATGCATTGTAGCACTTCAATCTCCCCACTTTCCTTTTCTTTTTAGCTAACTTAAAAAATTATAATCATGTAATGGATTTATAAAAATTTATTGTTATAAATATTGATGTGCCAGCTGCTGTATTTAATCCACGTACTTCAAAATCGATTATGTTGAGCCGAAAGGCTACATAAAAACTGTTTTTGAACAGTTTAAATGGGTTTAGTGAGACTAAGCAGCTCTTTACATTTTCCCCATGCCTTCCATAAAAAAAATCCCACTATATATATTTAACTTCTGCATTTCTATCTAACAGGTATTGCTTTTTGTTTATTGGTTGTAGTTTGCTTTTAAAAATGTATTACTTTTTTTCCCCCCCCAAATAATAATTATTTTTCTAATCTGATTTGTTCTTTGTTTTACTCATTCATGTATGCAGACATGACATGACTCTTCATGATTCATGGATTCTTTTAGTAAATGCAGTTGTAAAAGGAATTTATTGCTGTTCCAAGTTTCTTCAAAATGTTGATATTACTTCTCCTAAATAGCTCAAAAAATGATAACAAAATTTAATTTTAATTAGCACATCTCATTACAGAACTAATAACTAAAAAAATATCTATAAAATTTATTGATTATATTTTTGTTTAATTGGAAGTGCGTGATCCAAAAACAAAGTTTACTTAAATAACCTGAATTTAAGCATGACTTTTAACCATTTAATCGTATTACTCTATGAATGCATTTTTTCTAATATATGAGAAATAAGAATGTTTGGACTTCTTGCATATATCACATTTTAAAATCAATTAGACACATTTTTTTTATAATAATTGTATTGTCATTATTCAACTGTAAGTATGTTTCCTTGTTTCATTCAGTGCTGGTATAGGGCGAACTGGTGTATTAATTTTGATGGAAACAGCCATGTGCCTTATAGAAGCAAATGAACCTGTATATCCATTAGACATTGTGAGATCAATGAGAGATCAAAGAGCAATGCTTATACAAACCACTGTAAGTTTTTTTCTTTGATTGTTTTATGTAAAATCTTTTTAGAACCGCGTCATTTGAGATAGATATACCTAAAATTGCGGTACGGGCCAAATTGACCCGACTTGTAAAATTCACGTTGCAATGAAAATGACATAATGGTATGCTATTATGCCATTTATTATGTCATTACCGTTCATGTTATGAATGATAATGGCATTTATTTAGTTTGAACTTCAAATTCCAGACTCATGGGAAGTTTTGGGTCAAAATGACCCATTCCGCGATATCAGGTATACATATTTAAAACAAAAAACAGATAAAAGTTACGAGCTTAAATTTTTTACAGATAATTAATAACATAATGTTAGGAAAAGTCATTATTTTTAAAAAATTTCAGTTTGTAACTTTTTGAAAAAAACAGAATCAAATCTGGTTTTGTGTCAAAATGACCCATCCCGCAGTTCTAGTGTTAAACATTTCTGCTTCCATTATGTCGGGCTTTATTCTACAACTTGAAATATGATACAGAGTTCCATATTGGTTTTCATTGGTAAATCAGATTTTTGAAGATGGGTTGGGGAATTTAAAAATCCTTTCATTTCTGTAATTTTTTAACTTTTCAGGTGAAATTACCCTTCAAAATGCATCATGAACAAATTTCAGATATACATGTTGAGTAAATGGTTTCAAAAACCTTTCAGTGTCATCTTCATTGATTGCAGTGAACAAAGATCTTTTGGAGACAAAAAGTCGTGCCATCAAGGTTCTATGCTGATCAATGTTGTCAGTAACTCAAAAACTTTTGAATCTTGAATCAATTAGTTTAACTTCTCCGTGGTTCCTCGGTAGGCTCACAGAAGCAGGGGTTGTACTATATTAGTAATTGGAATAATTGTTGCTGGCTAATAGGTCATTCACCTAACCTCATTAGGAACATTGAACTTAAGATAGGCCAGTTTAACCCTGTTGCTATCCATGCTGGCAGATTTTTGATTAACAATAGTAATCCCAAAATAGCTGTCATTAATCAAGACACCGCTGCATAACAATAAAGACCAGGACACCCGCAGAAAGATTTTGTAATGTACACAAAAATTAATTTGGTTCTGCCAAAGTGCACTAACGTATTTACTTTATTTTAAGTATTTTTGCACTTGGAAATATGTCTTACCAGTGATTGAAATAATTAAAATATCTCTTTCCTAGAAAGCTTGTAAGGTACAATTCACATACTTGCCAACTTTTACGGATCTTCCGTAAAATTTACGGATTCTCCTAGTTTTTTACGCGTTTACTGAAGAGGGCTATTTTTTACGCATTTCAAGCAGTCTGACGTCACGCTTAGAGATCGGCGAGAAAATCTTTCCTCTGCATTTAAGCCACTATGTCAGTTTTTCCCCTGTACACTTTTCCCCTCGAGACAGACGGGAGACCGGTTTTTTTCTCACTAGAAGAGAGAGAAGGGGAGGGTGGTGGCTGCAAATGTAATCTTTTTTTTCCCTCTTAAGGAGGGAAAGAAAGGCTCTCCTCTTTCTGCCTGGTGACGTCATGGCCGATATCCCTCCTTTTTCTCCCTGCCAAAAGGAAGCGCGAGCGTATGTCGGTGGTGGTATTCTCGGTCTATAGTCTGCTTGTGCAAACCAGAGAACGAAAGTAAACAAACGAGTTATCAAAGAATTACATTTTTTGGCACCAATCTCTAGTTTGGAGTTAAGAAAGGTTAAATTCGCCTAACAGCGTAAATGGAAGAAAGCAGAAATTCATACTGTGTTTGGCGCTTTGGCAAAATGCCAGGTGTTTACTCTTCGCCAGTTTCCATGTGCAATTGTTTAGTTTCATTCTCTCTTTTCGGTCGTAGTGAAGAGTAAACTTGTTTCGTTAGCTTTTTTTTCTGTGCACGTGTTCGCTGATAGATAACGTCTTTAAGCAAACCATCTAAAAGTTACTTTCAAACTTATAAAGTTTCGTACACAAATGAATTTCCCTGTATTAAAAAGTCGTCAAAAGGGATAAAATTTGTTTTTTGTGAGGTATGTCGACGTGACTTATCCCATGGTGGTCGCAACGATATATCGCGGCATGTTAATGGGGCAATGCACCAGAATAATGTAACTTGTTCAGAAAACAGCAAAAGCATATCCTCGGTCACAACAGCTGTATTAAACTCTGATGCTTCCTCATAGTTCTCCTCACAAATACTTAGCTTTTTTTCCTTCTCTGTACTAGCAGAATAACTTTCTACTACTGATTCCTCCCTCTTCTCCCTTTTCAATTATAAATTTTAACTTTTTTTGGACACAATGAACTTAATTTTTATGATTCATTTTTGATATCGTACTATATATATATATAATTTTAAGTTATCCAACAACTGCCTATTTGCTTAAATTTAGTTGTACTAAATTAAGTATTTTAGCTCAATAGTATAATTTAGTTAAAATGCATAGTTTAATTATGTACACAAAGTATATGTATTAACCTGTATATAAAAGAAAGGACATGGCTATTAAAGAGTTGGAAGTGTTAAAATGAAGAGAAGAGGTAAAATGTAATTTTGTCCCAAAAAAAAAAACAAAAAAAAAAACATGACTTTTTAAAACACTTAAGTATTTCTATTGTATGTTTTCAGTGTGTATGTATAATATATATATGTATGTATGTATGTATGTGTATTATAAAGGGATATATTTATGCCTATCTAGTATGCGTTATCTAGTATAAAAATTTGAAAAATGTTGTTCGCGCATAATTTTACTGATGGCCATTTCTGAAAGTTGGCAAGTATGAATTCAAAGAAAAAAAACTTTTTCTTTAAAGTTTTAATGAAATTTGAAAGTGAAAAATTTTTTTGTATTATTATTTTGCTGCTGGTAATGTTTATGACACCCTACATTTTATAAAATGAAGCATTTGCTTTTATCAAATTATCTACAGTTTGTAATTTTTGTCTTTTTCCCCCCCTCATCTAGAGTCAATACAAGTTTGTGTGTGAAGCTATCTTAAAAGTGTATAATGGTAAATATTCAAAATTTTGTTAGTTTTAGGTACCTTTTCTGTGATATTTTTATTTATCAGTTTGCATGATTTTAAAAGTTTCTGGATATTATAAATTATTTTATCAATGTTTTTACTTTACAAAATATTTCTTAGTACATGACTTACATTGTGATGTTGTGAACAAGTTAAAATTATAAATACACGTTCAAATTAATGATATAACTTTTTGTTTTGTAGACAAAATAGTGAAACCTTTAGAAGAATACCAAAGGTGAAATTTGCCCTAATCTATTGAAAGAAAGATGCACTAAAGTAAATAAACTTGTTGCTGTTACTTTCTTTGATTGACTGAAGATGGCTGGAAGCCTGGCAGTATTTTCTATTACATTGCTCATGAGATTGTACATTGGAAATGAGCTTCTTAAATTTGCTAACATAAGTGATCCGTTTTCATTCTGTTAAAATGGGTAGACTTTAATATTGTAATCTCACTTGGGCATTTAATAGTTTCAGTTAGCAGGTATTAAGATCCTCTTGTTGGTGCTTCCTTCAGTTCATAGAATGAAAATGCCCATAGCCCTCCTTTCATTCATCATGGGCATACTTCTTGATATATTTGTATGGGTTTTATTTTTGTAGAGCATTTATACAATGTACATACGAAACTGTAGATAATGAAATCCGTGGGACATTATTTCTTTACTGTGTGAGTGATAGAAAGATGGATAAGTTGAATATGTGGAATAAAAGTTTCAATATGTCGTAGATAGTAACACTGGAATTTTAAAATTATTAAGACTTTTCTTTTCTTTTCTTTTTTTTTTTTTTTTTTCTTTTCTTTTCCCAGCTGAAAATATATCTGTAACCATAGTAAGGCTGAGCTTTGCATGGAATACTAAAGATGTACATTTTTATAGCATTGAAATTTTGTTGTATTGAAAGTATAATGATTGGGGGTGGGAGCAATGTATAGGTTATTAAGTAAAGGGTCTTTCTATAGCAATTGAGACAAAATTTATACCTGAAAATTAAAATTCTTTTAATTACTAAACTTTTTGTCTTTATCTCCAAATGATTACCATCTGAATAATTTTTAAAAATCTCAACAACGTTGTAGCAGAATATGGCATTTTCAATTGATTGAAGTGTTTGTATGCAGGGGTAGTCTGATTGAGAGTATGAAATACATTATTTAAGTAGCAATTACAAAATAAATAAAAGCAACACAATATTTGTAGAAAGCAATTTATAGTACCTTATGCATGAATTAAAGACTTATAATGTTTTAATTTATTACACATTATTGTGTTACAAATAAAGAAACTTGAACTTTTGCTTTTTGTACATACAATATAAATATTATACGTATTAAATGAAAGTTATAAAATAAAGGAAATGTATACGCAGTGACATATTTAAGGAGACCAATGCTCTCGGTCAATCCTTGATCCCCCTCCAAAAATGTAAAGGAATTATTAAAAATCAGCTATTTTAAAACATTTATATTAACTCGTAGTAACAATAAGGTTTAATATGCCGGATCGCCTCCGAAATGGAAACCTATATATGCTACTGTGTATACAAATAAGTTGTATTTTGAATCTCTACGTAGTATTATAATTCCAAAATGCATGTGAAAAAAAAAAATAGTAAGTGAAAGAAAAGGATCTAGCTTGAATATCGAGAAGTTGCAACCCCCCCTTCCCTCCCCAAAAGAAAGTTATTGTGATTCAAAACTACTTGAATTTTCTGCCATAATGTATTTGTGGAATATTGAAAAATGTGTCTGTGAATTACAGTATACTGGTTATTTGAAAATGAAATCAAGAAATTTATTTTGACTTAAAACATGCGTGATATTAGAAAGTCACATTAATTTAAATCTGAATTCTTTGAGCAGTGCTAGTCAAATTCGATCCAAGTGGTATGACTTAGGTAACATCTCAAAATTCAACAACTATTCCTCTGAATTTATGAATTCTATAATTACTTATTTATGAATATTGTGTTAGCAGCTATGGAATGTAGATAACATTACCAACATGGAATGACCCCATATTCATTTTTATATTAAAACCTTTTTCACTTCTGATTATAAATAAGTAACTCTAGTGACTCTTAAACCTCCTTGTCAGTAGTGGACGATTGTGACATTAGTTTAAGAATATATGATTATTAAACTAAATAAGACAGGAAGATGACAAATATAACAGTTTTTTTTTTCTCCTTTCCATGAAGAGTTCTAAAAAAAGTTATTAAAATTCATTAAAGAAATATAAACGTATGTTGTTTTTGCATTTGCCCTTTTGTAATGTATAATAAAACAGTGTCCATGATTTCCTGTTGTTATTGTTTTTGTGTTTGTATAAATATGGTTAATTTAAACCGTGAAAGTATTATGGTTGTAAAAAATAAAAATTTTGTGTATTTAATGTAAATCTTAAGTTAAGAGTGTACATAAATTAGAAGGTAGAACCCTTACTTGGTTAGTGCTTACATTTTTTAATCTTGTTTTGGGAGTGTAAAAACTGTAGTGATTATTTAACTGTATGTAATGCTGACTATTTTTTGCATTGTCTAAAATTTTGTTACATGAATACTTGCATCAAATACTTTTTTTTTATGTGTATGTTTTATTTTTTAAGTATGAAATGATATTACAGTCAAGTCTATTTATAGTGAACTTTCAAAATGCCATTTGCTGTATCTCATGCCCTGGTACAAATTCCAGAATAAGAATAAAATCATTTTAGATTAGTTATTTGTTAGTTAAAAGGGAAAGTTAGAAAAGATTAGTGATAGAAGTTAGTGGAAGCCAGAGCACAATAGAATTCTTAGTAAAACTTTTTTCTTTCTGGTGGCCTGGTCACCAATTAAGACTCGGCTGCTACAAGGGCCAGAAATATTGGTCATTTCATTATGTGATAGCCTAGTAGGCAGGCCAATGTTGCATCCATAGGCATAACTTATTCAGAACAAGGGGGGAGATTTACCCCCTCTAAATTCAATGAAATTCAGATATCATCTATTTGAAAATATTTTCAACGATAGGAAATACTATTTTGCCCCCCCCCCTTCTCCAATGTTACATGCCAATTTATACCAATGGTTGCCTTTAATGAGTGGTTTCGTGATTTTTAATCCATTCCAGATGAGGGACCTAGCATTTGTATTGGCATCCCCAGAGGTTTTGTTTGAACATTATGGACATGACATAAGAACCATGACAGATTTTACATCCACCAGCTCTTCTTAGCAAAACTTGTTTCCTGAAAATTACTTTCTAATTGATTTTATACCTTGATTACAGCAAATAAAATGAATATTCTGCAAATGCTTGCCTACTAGCCAAAATTTTGAGTTTGTTCAGTTAAAAAAAAACTTGCAAATTTTTAAAATGCTGAAATATTACATTTTGTGTACTTTAAAAACTAAAGCATCTCTATTTAATAACTGATATATTTAAACTTTTGAAAATGAGGAATGGGGGGGGGGAGAGTTTAGTAAAATTTTTGAAAGGGGTCCAAACTTTTAAAAGCAGAATTTTTCAGAAAAATACTTCATCATTATCATTTGTTAACAAAAATCTAAATTTTGGGGAGAATCCAGACCTCCCTGGACCCCTCTTAAAATCTCCCTTGTTTGGTGTATAATTGATTTTTCAGATTATTAAATGAACGAGAATTTTTATGAAGCATTTCTTATCTGATAACTTAGGGAAGTTTTGTTTGTCCATATATATATTACATATACTTAATGTACTACCATAAGGCGAAGATTATCCACTGGCTGTGAGTAAAGTAGAAATACTTTTTTTTTTTTTTTTTAAGGGGAGGGATATTATTACTATTATTTAGTTTTAAATGAATATATTTTATTTAGATAACTATAAAAATTAACAGAAAATATGTATATTGGAATGAAATTACAAAAGATAAAGTCTATATGAATTGTTTCTATCAGAATTATAAGCACCAGAACATAATCACTATCAGCCATAGTCCTGTATCATGTTTCATTTAAAATTATTAAACTGCCAAAGCCAATTTATGTGAATTTGTATACTGCTTTTATTCAGTTACTGCACTGAGCATCACTGCCATATTATAATGTTTCCACCTTCTTTACTGCTAGCAAAAAATTCTTTTTTTCTCTTTCCCTCCTGTCATTTTGGCATACACACTGAACTCGTGGTGAAAGGCAAAGTTTATGAAAATTTCACAATAGTCTAAGAGTCCAATAAAGTTTGAATAACACAAGAAAGTTTATTATAAAGAGATTCTACTGTATTTAAATTTTTGCAGTTTGTATTATGTATGAATTTTAACAAGGCAAAATGTTTCACCTTTTAATAATGCGAACTTTGAGAACTTCATTCTAAAAATCCAATACAGTGGTGCTGACCGATTTATAATTTTCCAACTGTGCATACCATTGTTAAACTTCATGTACATTTATTTATTTAAACTCACTTTTAAATGAAAGAATTCTTTGGCCATTTTTTTAAAACTGTTTCGGTATGAGAGATTTTATTTTATAGATTTTTCAATTTTTTAAATGGGTGATGTGTAGTAAAATATAGGCATGTAAGTTTTTAACATGTTTTTATACATACTATTGTATGTGTGCCATATACTTAAAAAATTTTAGTACTTCATATTTATATAATGTTTTTATACACACACACATATATATATATATATATTTAAAAAAATAAAGCCCTATTAAGTTGGTAGTAACATTGGTCTTCGTTTTAATAATTTCCATCTAGTCTCTACTAGTATAAGATATACAGTTTTGTCTGCTAAAAATTCTCATTGTTATATCAAATTGCACCTGTATCTGTATCTTTAGGACAGTCTTAAAAGCAATTAAAATAAAGTTGTTGATTCATATGTATCTGTTGTACTTTGTGTGTGTGTGCATACATGCAAAAGTAAGCATACCTACCAACTAGGGACTGCAATCTGGAAAACCGGATCTGATAATCCAGCATGATTCATCATTATGATATATCATTAGATGTCTACCGGTTCCGGAAAGTACTAAAAAAGGGAAAGACTACATATGAAAATGAAAGAGTTCAAGACAATACTTGTCTTATATTCATTACTATTTGTTGACAATAAAACCGACACAGTGGCGGATTAATGCAAGTGTCCATTTTATGGAAGTAAAATAGGATCTTTTACATTAATTTCTTTTGTCTCGTGGGGAGGTGTCCCCCCCCCCCCCTTAATCCGCCTTTGAACCGACAAGTGTAGAAATTGAAGGGGCTTTTCAGCCACTGACTGTACTTGTAACTAAGAAGTCGATTAGCCGATGACATTACCACTATCTGTTTCCTACTAGCCTTTTTTATAAACCAAATTTGATTTTTTATAATCAATATACCCATAATTATTATTTAAAGAAAGTTTATTTAAAAAAATTCTCTATTGTGGTAATTGTGCCATTCATTAAACATATCTATGATAACTGTTATCATTGTTATAAGACTGCTTAGCTTGATGAAATTACATAATTATTATGAACTCGTTTTGATTAAGTTAGTTTTAAGTAATACAAGAAACTTAGATAATGTAAGTTACAAGATAATTTTCATTGATGTCATTTGTGAACTCTAGTTAACTATTATATTAAATATTATATAGTATATAACAATGCAAGTACTATTTCATTGATATCCATTCTTTTGTTTTTACTACAAATAATTTTTTTCTATTGTATTATATCTGATAATAATAATAATAATAAATATATGTATAAAATATAATATATAATAATTTAGATCTAGTCTTATATTACATAATCTAAAGATTAAAATTTAACTAGTTGTTCTAGATACAAGATTTTCAATGTTCATTTTATTCATAATTGTTGCTTAGTTATAACACAGTTGATAATAAGTTTAATTTCCTCAAAAATAAATTATATTTTTTTATAAACTTTATAATACACACACTTAACATCTTTTATGCAGTTAATTTTGGAAAGAAAGAGAATTTTGATGTACCCAATCCTACCAAATTGATAGTGATTGAGCCCAGATCTGACCGGATTGAAATTGGTGCCAGATTGCAATCTCTACTCCCAACATACAGTGAAAAAAAATGCAGTAGATTTATGTGATATCACAATAAAGTCATAATTAATTATATGTGCCACAAAACACACTTCAAAATTTTTTCACTCATTGAACTTCACCACTATTCTATGTATAATATATTTAATGTAAGCTGGCATGACACACAGTTATAGTTTTGAAAATAAACAGCTTGCTTTTTATAACAATTTATGCATAAAGTCATGATGAAATCGAATTTGTAAAAGAACTCGGAAATAGAAAACTTCAATGTTTTTTTAGGTCCATAAAAGTTTTTCTTAAATGTTCTAAATTTTAAAAAATATCTGCTTTTTAGACCCCCCCCCCCCACACACACACACACACAAAAAAAAAAAAAAAAAAAAAGGAAAATAAAATAGGGCTTTTAACTTACAAATGTTAGTTAAAGGATTTGTCATCTAATTTTGAAATTTCCAAAAATCCTTCACAAATGAGTAATCAACATTAGCACAAATCTCTTTATTATTAGATCAAAAGACCATGGTATATTAGTCCATATTGAATGAATAACTCGGTAATCTTTTAGAACTGGTGGGGAAATAAATATATCGATTATTAAAGCTTCAAAATATCAGAAAACTAGGAGAATTTAATGTAAAATCAGGTGACCAGGAGTAACCATCAAAATCTAGTAGTCTCCTGAAAAATCCAGTAGAGGTGTCAGGTATGAAGTAAGTAATAAAAAGTATCCCTTCAAAACATTTTTTAAATGTTATAGCCCAAGCAGGGATGTTAATTCTACGCCGAGCTGTGCCAAAACGCAAATCTTGTGCCAAACTGTGCTTTTAGCCGATTTTTGTGCCGAGGTGCACTGAATACGCCATTTTGGCTCTGTTAATTTTTTGCCATGTTTGCAAACTTTGCTTTTCTTACCTGCATTTGTTGTATATGTGTTCCCAAATCTTCAATTTTATGCTCCAGAATCATGTTAATTCTGATCCCAAATCTTAGTTTTCCTCTCGAAAACTATATTTTTTGTGCTCCCGAGATGCTCCCAAATGGAATTTTCTACTCCCGGGGTGCTCCCAAATGAAATTTTTTCTGCTCCGGAGGTGCTCCCAAATTGAATGTTGGAGTTAACATCCCTGCCTAAGGTATAAGCGCCAACTGTTGACACTGCCTTAAATATTAACAGTTGTTCCTTCAATGCTCAAAAATTAGGTTTAGGATCACCTGAACATTCAAACTTCCTCAAACCAAAGCCCAACTCATCAGCTACAGATTCCCCCATGATTCAGTTGCCTTGAATTATGAAAAGCCTGGGAATGAAGAGTTTCTTACCATCTTGCAGTGGCTTGTGAAATAAAGGTTTCATTTAAAAGAGTGGCTCAATTTTGCCTACCGTAACTATGCAACTTCATGTTTCCCTGTTTGAATTTTGTTTTATCTACTTTGTTTTTACTTCTACTGAATGAGACAGTTTCAAATGTAAATTTTCATTTAAACAACTATATTTAAGAGTGTCAACAGTTTGTAATCCAAAATATCAATTTGCCCAATTATTGACACTCCCATAAGCTTCAAATAAAAAATGTTTCAAACGCATTATTAGAATTTTTTGTTTGTTTAAACACAATTGTACTTCTCACTTTCAAAATAATGAACATATCCGTTTTTTAAGATGAGTTGTCAATAACAGGTTTATGTATGAGTCAATAATTGGAATGCTGCCAACCAGTTATTGACAGCTTAAATTTTCAGATATTGACACTTTGGTAGGTATATTTTTAACTAATATCAAATTCCAATCTTGTAAATTTCAATTTTAATTAAAACCTATTGCGTTCAAAATAAAATTGTTTAAAATTTTACTATGGTGTCAATAACTAGTTCATTCATGTCAATAATATGGGGGGAAATATTGCTGTTGAATTTCCACTCATAAATTGAAAAAAATATTAATTTGACAAAAGTAATGAGTAGAGAATTAAAATTTGCACTTGAATTGTTAATGAATATTCAGAACGAAGTCTCAAAGAATCACATCCAGTTTAACTAAGCAACAGAATTATTAACTGTAATACTTTATCTAGTATAATATATTTATACAAATATTAATAATATATGCTACAGAATTGGTAAGATACAAATATGTGTGACAAAGTTAAAACAGATATTTAAGTTCAAATTCTTACTACAGTAAAAGCTAGATTATCCGTCATTTAACTAGAAAATTTCAGCTTCACTCTTTTTGTGTGTGTGTGTGTCTTCTTAAAAGATTGATTGACTCTTACTGTGAACCACAACTAAACTTAGAACGGAAGAGTGGGGGTGCAAATTTCAAACTGCCAGAGGATATCAATAATTCCATGAATCGTGGTGATATATAAAAAAACTAACTGATGAAATGCTCTCAGAACTCCTATATGATGGACACACATACAAAAACAAAACATTTTGCAGCTGCCGAGCAGGAGGAGAAAAATCAGCATGTCAGCTCAGTGGGGATAGCATTAATTAATATTCCCCCTCTTTGCATTGGGCATGCTATCTCTGAACAGAAGCTCAAGAGAGGAAAGGGGGGGGGGATGCTTCTTAGCAGCTCATTATCGGAGTCTTTGAGTCGATCCTGGAATAATCATTACATACAAGACGTTTATTATTTAGAGCTTTCTCTTTATTACATTAGATTAAAATATTTTGACTCCCAATTTGAAATTAAATAAAAAACTAATAAAAGAATAATTAGTATTAATTGCATACTAATCTTGCACTAATGCAAGAGAGGAAAAAAAGAAAAATTGACTCAATTTTTGTAAGTTTTGTGTCAAACATTAAACAGCATGCAAATCAATTAAAATGCATATAGTTCTGATAAGTAGTTTATATTCACATTATTTCATTTCATTTGTTTCTTTGCACTCTGTTTAATTTAATGTCTGTCAGAATATAATTCCATGATAAAACCTATCCTTAATCTCCGGTTTTCAGAATATTTTTCTTGCAGTGTCAATGAACTGTTCCATGGTAACATTACTCCCGTTATTGCTAACTGCGAATGCAATCATTTCCTGAAATAACAAAAGCATTGTTATGTAAAATGAAAGGCAAGAAACTATTAATGAAATAGTTAAAATTTACACATGAATAACTTTGATCAGAAATGTTTTAACCCTTTGGAAGCATATTTAATACAGTAAAATATTTTAATACACCTCTAAAAAATCTGGAGTGTCTGCACTCGACTTTCCAAACACTTGATATTTACCAAGCATTTAAATAAATTTCATTCAACTCAATTGGATCTAGTGTTCAGGCACTAGTGCACTTAAAATGATTTGAGTGTAGAGGCCACAATGTTTGTATAAGAATGTTTTTGTAGCCCTGTAAAAAGCTCAAAGCCATACACTCACTAAAGTTTATCCAGTATGTAAGACAGTGACCTATTATATGGCGTACCTAATTTAATATCATTTGATTGCACCATTTAGACACTAGCTCAAGTTAAATCATTTGAGCCCTTAAGCCATAATATATAAGAATTACTTTTTGCAAGCCTGTAAACAAACTATCAGCAAACTATTCTACACACACCAAAACCTATGCTGGTCATGAGACCATGACCTATAATACAGGTTGAATCTAAACTCTTGGGGAAAACTTTAAGGGGTGATAGGGCACATAATAAGGAATCAGAATCGCATAGAAATGTGGGGTCAGCAATGTCGTTCTTCGTGTAGCTGTTAATAATCACTTCAGATAAAAGTGCCGAAACAACAGTGCACTTTCCGACCATTGTTCGTCAGAAACTAATGTATTTCCCCCAAAAAACAGAAGACTAAAATTCATAGTTTAAAAATTCTATTTATTTCATGGATGAAATTTTTGGAGACGAGCCTATTGTTAATGAAACTTGATTAAGAAATTAGACGGACACTTCAATACTTTTCCCAAAGTGATTATTACCGGGTAAGTTAAAACTGCGTTTTTGACCCCAGATTGTTATGTGATTACGATTCCTTATTGTGTGCTCTATCACCCCTTAAAGTTTTGGCCGAGAGTTTAGATTCACCCTGTATACATACCCAATTTCAGCTCAATGCACCCTATAGGCATTAGCGCATTTTGAATAATTTCTGTCCATAGGCTATAATGTGAAAGAACACTTATTTGCTGCCTCGTCAAAAACTGTCCTATGCGCAGCAAAATCTGTACATGCGTTACGGTGATCTATAATATACATTACATACCCAATTTGAACTTCTTCGAATGCACCATTCATACACTGGCTCATTTTAAATGATTTGCGTCCACAGACCCCAATTTATAAGAATTATCAACTCTACACACACTAAAAATCTATGCAAATCATGTGACCGTGACTTTTTATATAAATGCCCAATTTGTATTTGTGCTGAATCGAATGCACCATTTAGACGCTAGAGCACTTTCAAGAATTTCCATCTGTTTTTCCTACATTCCTATGGACCTCAGCTCTCGTGGAAATGCAGAAGCTCAACTCGCTTTCTAGAGAAAATCTTCAGAAATAGCCACAAATAGTTCCTGAATATTCAGTCATTTTGAAAAGTTTGATTACAACTTCATTAAAAAATTCATTCGATTTGTTACTGCAAAGCTTCTGAAATGATCGTGGCCGATAGGCTATACAGTTTACTCAGCCTAATGAATAATACGGCCTACTGACGCATTAATGCAATTTTGTGAGCGGAGGCAGTTAGGTGGAAGATTCACATACACATTAGAGATGAGATGGGCTCTGTAATTCATAATTTGCGTTCGGGCTCGGGCTCGTGAAAAATTTCTTCTTTATTGAACATACTCCTTGAAACAGATTTTAAAAAGTGATTCATGAGGAATATAAAAGTACTTATAAAAAAATAGGGGCACCACGGCCCACTAGCGGATTCAGGGGAGGGGCTACGGGGCTTCAGCCCCCCCCCCCCAAAAAAAAAGAGGTTGCTAAAGGGTAACATTCTGCTTCATTATGCGCTTTGAATATGTTAAGTGATCTTTTTTAATCACTTAGCCCCCTCCCAAAAGTTTTTACATTGGTTAAGACTAAAATTTTGCTTTATTGCATATTTTGTTTGGGTGAAATAAGCGTTTTTCAAACTTTAGCCCCTCCCAAAAGAGAATTTCTGGATCCGCCACTGGGCACGGGCGCCTGGAAGGTGCGTGAAGCTCTTAGGGTATTTCAGAACGGCGGCTTATATTAGTTAGTTAGTCATGAGATCCGACATTATTTGATGAACATGAATATAAAGAATTAGAAAGTGCATTGAGAGTTTGCAACTATATTCGTCTTTAATTTGCATAAACGGCAAAATTTATTGTATTCTATCAATGAAGTAATTGAATTTTTTTTTTCTTTAGCTGAAATTTCGGGCTCGGGCTCCGGTTTAAATAATATTGCTCGGGCTCCGATTAAAAGTCCTCGGGCTCGGGCTTCAAAAAATGAGCCCGAACTCATATCTAATACACATCCATTTTATGGAAATAGAATCGAATTGTTTGCATTAATTTCATTTTTCTCGGGAAGGGTGTTCGCCCCTCCAACCCTTTGCCATTAATACATCCTTGAAACTGCCCTGACTCTGTTCTTTCATTTTGGCACTTAGTTTTCTTTCTATATTTGTTTATTTCTGGATTCATTCAACACAGGGCCGTAACCAGGATGAAATGTTAGGTAGGGCTTTGAATCTAGTTAGGGGGCTACCTGAATATAAGTATTAGTAATCGAGGGAAGAGACTGTTTTTCAATTTGTATGCATTTTTTAGAGTATTTGTTTCACGAAACGCCGTATTTTAAAAATATATAACATCCATTATGTTAATAATTTTTTCATTGAGATTTTTTAAATTTTCATTTGAATATGAAAAATATTCAAATGAAAATTTACTGAAAATATGCGTTTACAGACGTGCCAACTTTTCAACATCAAAATGCCTGAAATCGCCTGCTGTTTACTGTCAAAAAGCCTCAGATTTTTTATTCATTATTTTCAGCATAAAATGTATGTATAATCAATACAGACATAGTTTTTTTTTTTCTTAAATGCCAAGGAACGCACATAAACTTAACTAATAGAACAGTGCTAAGTTGTACGATGTAAATACATTAAATTTTAAATATATTTGCCAAAGAAATATTGGAAAATGCAAAACATCAGTCAAAATACATTGGGAGGGAACTACTCAAACCTAAAAATTATAAAAAGATAATTTACAACAATAAAATTTGAGATAATATCTAATTTCATATAACTGATTTTGTGAACCTTATGAAGAGAATTGACGAAAGTTTCAAATTTTTAAAATGCCAGTGAAAATAAAGAAAAATTCTCAGGCCCAAAACAGAGTTGTAAAGCCTGAGACTTGGCACGTCTACATTTTATGTTTCATTTTAAATATGCATGATAAAGCAAAATATAGTGATCAGTTTAAAAGAGCACCCCTTGGTTTTTCTTATTACCCTTAAATCTGATGAATGTGGCAACTATTCCAACATTTAAAGTATAATTGTTTGAACCTTGTTTAAGTGTGGGAGACGATTTCGAGCACTGTTGGGACTATTACAACTTTATATGTGTGAGGTAAAACAGAAACGGAGACACACGTTACTTAATCCTGTGATCATTTTGCTTTTGAAACATATAATTGAATTCCAATTTTTTACATTATCAATCCTCACAGCAAATGTTGAAAATGTTTGCCGCCATTTTGAATGCAAACATGAACACGTTGAAATTTTAAAGTTTTTACTCCCCCCTCGAAATCGTTGTGCGGCAGTTTTGTGCTCTCAGAAAAATTCGATATATGGTGCTTGCTACACGCAACCAAGAGCAGCAAAAAAATTAACTGTATATATAGAATTCTAGCAATTGTAATAAATTCCCCCAAAACAATGGTTATTAGTAGTAGATAAATGGGAGTTCTGCCCAGCCGCAGCCATGTTAATTCGCCGCAGCCGAGCGCAACTGTATAACTGTGTTCCCTATGCTGAGCGGGGAAGGGGGGCGTGGTCGGACCGGATGTGGGGAGCGGATGCTAAGACCGGATGTTCAAAGGGTTGATAAGAATTTTTTTTCCTTTTTTTTCAAATAAGGGGACTTGTAATTTTTTCAGACTTTAAGATATTTTTGAAATAAGGAGACTTGTAATTTTTTCAGACTTTAAGGTATTTTTCAAATAAGGGGACTTGTAATTTTTTCAGACTTTAAGATATTTTACAAATAAGGATACTTGTAATTTTTTTCAGATTGTGACATATTTTTGAAATAAGGGGACTTGGAAAAATTTTCAGACTGTGATGCATTCTCTCATGAAAAATAAGCGACTTTGACATAATTTTAAATAAGCTATATGAATTAAACCTGAAATAAAAAATATTATTATAAAATGAGGACCCACCAGCCGCCCGGTAGAACTCGTCTCATTCAAATAAAACTCATTTCAAATAAAAAATTTTTACTATGCTTTTCCACGTCACGCTAGCCTCGCATGAATGGAGACAGGGCGTAGCACAGAGGATGCGTTGTTGTTTTTGTTTCTTTAAATAATAATTAACTATGTGGAGCAAAGAAATGAATAACATCCCCAGGAGGATTTAGTTTTCTTTACCATTTAGTAATAGAACCAATGCAAATTGCAGGGATGAGAATACACAAATATGAAAAAAGAGGAAAAGTGCGTGAACGTAATTTCGACTTCGAGCAAAGTTCAAGCGCGTGATGCCCATTTTTGATATACTATATATATATATATTACAATTATTTTATATCAACAATATATATGTTACAATTATTTATTAAAATATTTTTATTTAAATTATAATTTTTATTATCTTTAAAAATTAGAATTCATAAACATTTATGTTCAATTTTAGATGCAGAACATTCAATAATGAAACAGAGGTTATCATTATTTAAAGGATGATCTTAATCAATTTTACAAAATCTACAGTCAAGACAAAATCCTAGCTTTACAAAACAATTTTACTTTATTCTTTTGAAAGTGAATGCAATGTAATTTCTAGGAGGGGGGGGGGAGAATTACCTGATTTTCTATGAACTGTCTCTCATGAAATTCCAGAATGTCATTAAATATTTCAAGCTTCCATAGATTTACCACAATTCATTATAAAATAACCCAAGAACGCAGAATATGGCACAGCAAAAGAAATATATATCCAAAATGTTAAAAGTAATTTCAACTTTTCTCTTACATCAGACAATAAAATCTATCCTGTAACTTTAAAAAGTTAACACTAACAAAAATACATAGCTATTTCAAAAAATTTAGGCCATATATGTTCCCATTAAAAATCTGCTGAATGCCATCTCATTTACTTTTCTCTCTCCTAACAAATGGGAGAGGGAGGAGGGGAAAGCTGACTAGTTATATACCTGCCAACAACTAGGGTACAAAAAACCTTAGTTTCACATAATTATAATGCTTAAAAATAATTTTTAAATACAAATACTACTTGCACAATGTATTAGTTTAGCAGGTTTGACAACTACTGATGGCTTAAATCCAGTTATAGTGTTAAATTAAGAACTCTCCCTTCCCTACTTCTCATAGACTATTTAAAAGTACTTTACTGCTAAGTTGAGACATAAGCATATCGTCGGGCAGAGGGGGGGGTGGACGGGGGGCGTGTGCCCCCCGGAACTTTGTTTGAAAAACCATTCATTCCAAAACTTTTTTTTTTTTTTAACTTAAAGAAACATACCTATTTTTACTTTAGAATATGCTATGTGCGCGCTCCCCCACGCACACTTTCAAAAAAAAGAAAAAAAAAAAAAAAAAAAAAAACCTTGCGTTTGCGAGATGCTAACGCCTATGATTTAGGAAGCCAAATAAGAACCTACGATTTAATATAAACAATGTTTTCAATTTAGAAAGAGGAACATTATTAAATAAATAAACGACTGTTTGGAAGGTCAGGTCAACGGCAGAGGAGGGAGAGAGAGAGAAATTCATTTCTTTTAAAGTAAACAGTTCTTTCCTCTTCCACCGGACGGGCCAGCTGTTATGCTGACAATGCATAATGCGTGCATCGGAGAATAATTGTTTGTTTTAAGCTTGGCATGTTGTGGGATTTATCTGATGCCTCAAAATTAATTCACTACGAAAGCAATTAAAAAAAAAAATGCAGATTGTAAAAAAGTCTTAATTGTGATTTTCTTTGTTTATTTCCGCAGCGTTAATGCGGTTTATGATATCCAAATGATTGCTTTCCATAACTGAGGACAGAAAACCGCAAAACGGATCAAACCACAACATGTAATAAAATTCAGCGCTTCCGCTTATGGAAAGGAACAAACTTCGCGGATTGTCTTTCGACTTTTGATCTCCTTATTGAATATTCCCCATACTTCTTCGATGCGCGCATGCTTAGCAAGTTGCAGCGCTTCCATTGGCTTGGAGGAGTGGATCATAAAGGCTTCTCCTTGGATTCCAATCCTGCAAGATTTTTGAATACGCAATAAGCATGGCCGCAGACTAGGGTTGCCAGGTCACCCAACCCAATAGCCGGACAGACCCATCAGTTTGGCCGGACATTTGGGTAAGAAGGCCGGACAGCCTACAATATGCAGGATTTTGTCTCAGTATGAATAGGTACGACAAAAAAAAATTGTATGTAAAATCAAGCTTTTTTGATGATTACCGTGAATCTTGTTCCATTCTAATGAAATATAAATCACATCGAATGCCCAATCAGTTCAAGTACTTTATGACTCACCAGTCAAAGTCACCAGTCAAAAGCCCAACAAAAGCCGGACACCATCCAGTTTGGCCGGACACGCCATCCAAAAGCCTAACTATGTCCGGCTTTATCCGGACGCCTGGCAACGCTACCGCAGACGAATACGTGTTGGGGCTAGCAATACGGTCTTGATATCGGTAAGCAAGATGTATTTCGGCGAATACATCTTTAAAAAAGAAAATTGCACTGAAAATATTTTTAAACGCGGAACTTAAACACACGAAAAAGCGGAAAGTAATGTCTTTTTAAAAACGCGGAAAATAAAAAAAAGCAAAATACGCGGAAATAACCAAACCGCGGAATTCCGCGGATCCGCGGAAGATTCTCATCCCTGAAATTGAATAAATGCTGCTTAATACATACTTCTAATTTTTGTATACCGTTTAAGATTATAGCATATATTTAATAAGTAACAGTTTACTAGAATATTAAAGTAGGGTTTAGGATACCCATACATTTTCTACAAATTTCTTCTACTGTTAGGGAAGTGAGAAAATTATACCATAGAACGATTTTAGTACCTATAGTTTTTACAAATAATGATTTAGATAGTGTATGAACTTTTTTATCTAAACATTTTTTTCTTAAGAGATTTTTACCCAAGTTTTAATTTTAAGTTAAATATTTTTCTAAATTTATTTTTAACCAACAGTTTTAATTTTAAGTTAAATAATTTTACAACAAATTTTTTTTAATTAATTTTACAACAAATATTTTTTTTAATCAAGAGTTAATTTATTTTTTAACCAAGTTTTAATTTTAAGTTAAATAATTTTACAACAAATACATTTCTAAATTTATTTTTTTTTTTAACCAAGTTTTAATTTTAAGTAAATAATTAATTTTACAACAAACATTTTTTTAATCAAGTGTTTTTAATTTATCAAGAAAAATAAATTTAATCAAGAGTTTTAATTTTTGCATACCGTATTTTTGTTAAGTAGCCGTTTAACATTAAAGTAGGATTTAGGATACCCATACATTTTCTACAAATTTAATCTACTGTTAGGCAAGTGAGAAAATTATACCATAGAAAGATTTTTACAAATAATGATATAGTCTTATATTCTATTGCGAGAAAACCACTTTAGCCATATACCCCCCAAAACTCAAGTTTTTGTATACGAAATGCATGAATACGCGTTAGATCCCCTTAGAAAGTCTTCCTACCAAGGCACCCCTCATCCTAGGCAGATACCCCCGCGTGCAGGTTTGCCTTAAAGCACAAACAAACAAAGTATTTATCTAAACATTTTTGATAGATTTTAGGCAGCGATTATACTAGTTTATATTTTCTATAGATCAATTAGAGAAAAAATTACATTTTTAGTAATCCTACAAAATATTTTTTTACTGTATATCCCAAGTAGTATAACTTGATTTATAGAATTTCAATACGATACGAGTTAGATTATTTATGTGCAACACTCATTGCAGTTTGACTATGAAAGCATAATTGTATACATGCATTAATATTTTTAGAGGTATGTACTTAACCTATTTTATAGAAAGGTGAGCATAACTAGCACAAACTTTTAGACTAGATAGTACTATTGTTATAAAGTTGAACTATTGGAAATAAAAATTGAAGATCCGTTTTAGTATACTGCATGTACATAATATATCTTTCAACTACTTAGATAGTTTAAATCGCAAATCATTACTTAAACTAAAAAATACAAGGTTTTACTTACGTGAAGCCACATCGTACTAAATCTTCTAGCCTCTGGACAAAGTACCAACATCTATACGGCTAGCAAGTACGTAAAATAGAGTAATGATTTAAAATACATTAACTCTAAGTTCCGTCCCAGCTGACCGATATCAAGACATTATTTTCAGCATATGAGGATAAAAAGAAGTAGACATAATATTTTGACACTAAAAACAAAACACATTTGAAGATATTAAACGCTTTAAAAGTAAATTTTTTTTCTTATAACAATTTACCAGATTCACAATGCTATTTTATGTAGGATAAAATTAGTTAGCAAGCGAAAATGTAATCTTAATTAGAATTTACTGAAATACAAATACCATGCATGCCTTATTTTCTATTAGGAGAAAGCCCTCAAACCCCAGTTTTTGTATACAAACTGCATAAAGTACTTCTACCGATAATGCCTATTGCTATTAATTACACTGGATTACCCACTTAAAATTTCGCAAAACACCAAAATACAGAAAAACATGCATTAACAAAAAATCACACTTAAAAGTACAACACATCAAAAGTGCAACTATAAGAACCACATAATTATTTTCAATTAGAATTACGGTATCAACTTATATGTAAGTAAAATAATAGAAAATATTACACTTACCCTGTACTTGTACACGCGAGAGGCGAAAATAATAATAATACTTAAATAATTCGCAAATAATACAGCACACAAATCGCACAGCATAAAAACAACCACGTGCACGCCATATTGCTGAACAGAAATTGAGATAAGAAAGTGCCTTGAGGCCCTACAGAGTCGGCTAAATAACAATAGGCCAGTTTGACGATAAGATAAAACCTGGGAGGCTGTTAGGGGAATACCGAATTGTGGGGACACGTGTTTCATTCTACGTTCAAAAATGGGGACTTATGGATTAAGATGTTTACTACTTAAAAACATGATTTAATTTTTACAAACGCATTGGAACTTTGTATAGGATATCTATTGAACGCGTATTAAATACATTATGATTATTCTTCTGATCGACATTATATCCTAAATTAAAATATCAAAGTTAAGCTACAACGATTAATATATTTTATGTAGTTTAGGAAAATAATGAATCATTAAATTAATTTCTGTGAAACAATTAGCAAAGATCATTATACTAAAGCAAATTATTTTTGTTAAGTTTTGATAAATAACAGTAATAAATTACAGGCATTGCAGATGAATGAGTATTCACGTATAAAATAGGTATTAAAATTATTGTTTAAAACAATTTTTAGAATAATAAACTAAAATTTTTATTTAATAAAGTCATAAACTAAAATTATTAATGAAAACTTGTTAATAAATTAAACATATCAAAATTTTTACACTCAGTTTTTTATATACTTAAATTTTACAAAGATATCCTTTTAATAAATTCATAAACTAAAACAATTTTTACAATAATAAACTAAAATATTTATTTAATAAATTCATAAACTGAAATTATTAATGAAAACCTGTTAATAAATTAAACTGATTACTCTAAAAGATAGCTAATCACAACATATATCAGAAAAAATATAAGCAATTATAATACCTGAAAAATACCGGACAACACTCTTGTTGCATGCGAACAAAACATCTGTTTGCACGGCTAAAGAATTCTTAGGTATCCGTTGCAGGAGACCTTACCTACGCCCAACCTACAAACTCTACAAATTTAACGGCAACTGGTTTTCTCTTATCAGGTATCACAGATCAGATAAGAGATAAGGAAGTGACATGCGCAGAAGACACGTGATAGTGACGTGTGCAAATCTGTGTTGATTTAATATCCGCTAGGTTCGTTGGCAGGATGTGCTATTTACATTGAGTGGCAACTCTCTGTAACAGGCTAAGACAAGTTAGATGATGCAATATCCACTGGGTTGAGGAAGGTAGAGGGCGCTTGGGTAATCACGTGATTTTTTAAAGAACCAGTAAAGACATTTTAGTTAGATAAAGTGGTCAGGTGTGTGTTGCGAGACTCCCTTTACACTGTGTGCGCCTATACTTAAGAAATCTGTTTTAATTGATTTTTCACCGAGTTTCAAAAATGTCTTTGCTTGAATCAATTGAAAATAACTTTAACATTCAATACACCCCCAAGTTTTATACCCAAAGTGATGCGGATGTGTTGCTGCAAGACATAATACAATTGCCTTTAGATGTAAAGCCTCTGCAAAGTATTGAAAAGAAAATTTCCCCCGAGTTTTATACTGAAAGTGATGTTGACGTGCTACAGCAAGAATTGTTTCAATTACCCCTGCAAAGTAGTGGAAAGAAAATTTCCTCGACCCGTAAAGTAATTACTTTTGCTGATGAAGGAATCAATTACAGTTTACCTGGAGCAACAGTCTCTGTTTACTCTTGGATACCCATTTTGCAAAAAATACGTGAAGATCTACAGAAAGTGACAAATTATGAATTTAATATGGTGCAAGTGAACTTTGGCTCTGAAGAACAACCTAAAATTGAAGACGGTAACTACGAAGATTTTAATCTAGACCTATCATCAGGTGTATGCATTCTAAGTTTTGGATCTAAACGAACTTTGAATTTTAAACCAGCGAACTGTGAAACCACTACCATTAAATTAGAACATGGCTCAATGTGTAAGATATATCCCCCAACCAACAAACTTTTAACGCATGGTATTCCTTCTGAACCTTATGTGACAGACCCGCACATTAACCTTACATTTGCCAAAATGTACATTTATGAACCTTCCCCGAAAAGGGTAAAGTTGGACGATTGGACGGACGATCTTTACCATAGCTTATATGCTTCTGTAAATAGTACATGGCACTTGGAAAGACTTATCTACGTTTCACTTCACGATGAAAGAACTGACTTGAAGATCCATATTAGACAATTTATACAGAATGCCCAATTAGACTATATACCAACCGGTCAGGGAGTCGTGATGAACCCTTCCACATGGATCGAATTTATTGTAAAACTATTAGATTTTAATATAGGTCATAGCAATAGCTCTTTTATTTGTAATAATCAATTATCTGTATTTAATGATGATGGAAAATGCATCTTACAACAAATTTACAAAAACGGAGATTCATTCACGTTAAATCCAATTTCCTTAACACTTTTAAATGATCAAATAAAAAAACTTTGCGAAATGAGAAATGAAATATTGGAATGCATTTTAAAAACGCTATATACGACGACCCTACCCCATTTAATTTTAAAATTAAAGCCGCAAAAATGTAACCGCGAACCTCATTGTACTTATGATGAGGCTAAACAACAATTAATGGATATAGTACATCAGGAAATTTTTAAAAACATAGGCCGGGTTCAGGATCATCCTTCGCAAAGGATACATGCTTGCTCGAATAGAACACATGTTGATGAGAGAGAGGGTCTTATAAGTAGTAAAGCATGGTTTATGGTCGACATGCCATATATTGCAAGAGAGATATGCGAGAACAAATGTACTTGTCATTATGACGGAGAATTTTTTTCAAACATTTTCATTGAAGACTATATGAAGTATCTTCAAAATGTGCTATTTAATACATTTTTTCAACCGTTTTCAGATTTTGCTAATTCTAAGGACGGCAAAACATGTGTAATTATGTGATGTTATTGGTGTATAACTAGTATTGCGATTGTAAAAAATACACTGCTGGCCATCGTAAATGCAACACCCTGAAGGAAGCATGCAAATAATATGAAATTTACCACATGCATTAGCTGAGGTGAGATATGCAAATGATTAGAATTTCAGCGCAGACGCACATCAAGCGCGCCTGTGGCGCCACCTCAAAGCGCTATTTAAGGCTTGGAGATTTCGACGGTTTCAAGTACAGCAATTGTGTTTTTCTTGCTTTTTTTTCAAAAAAACGATAAATTATGCCTCGTAGGAAACAACGATCATCTTTTGATCAAGTATCCGAGTTTGACAGAGGAAGGATAGTGGCATACCGAGATTGTGGGTTATCTTTCAGGGAAATCGGTCGTCGTATTGGACGAAACCAAACAACTGTGATGCGGATATGTGATCGTTGGGTGCAGGAGGGTACGACGGACAGACGTGATCGACCGCATCGACCTCAGTGCACCACGTCACGTGATGACAGGCAGATTGTACGCATGGCAGTGACGGACCGCTCAGTCACATCACGAACCATATCACAGCAGATTCAGTCTGTAACGCATCATCCAGTGTCTGCGCGTACCATTCGACGTCGTTTACAGCAGAATGGTCTGTCCGCAAGACGTCCGTTGCTTTGTCTACCTCTGACGCGGAACCACAGACGTCTGCGCCGCCAATGGTGCGATGAAAGAAGGATGTGGACGACAGAATGGAATGAAATTCTCTTTACTGACGAGTCACGCTTCTGTATGCAACACCACGACGGTCGGATTCGAGTCTGGAGACACCGTGGAGAGAGGATGCTGAACAGCTGCATTATGCACCGTCACACTGGTCCTGCACCGGGTATTATGGTATGGGCGGTATCGGATATCTCTCTCGCACTCCTCTAGTACGCATTGCCGGTACTTTAACCAGCCAGCGCTACATCTCCGAGGTGTTGGAGCCAGTTGTCCTTTCTTACCTTCAGGGCTTGCCAACAGCCATATTTCAGCAGGATAATGCACGGCCACACGTGGCACGCATTGTCCAAGGGTTCTTCGTCCAATCACCAGATTGAATTGCTTCCCTGGCCGGCGCGCTCTCCGGATCTTTCGCCGATAGAAAACATGTGGTCCATGGTTGCTCAACGACTGACCCAGAGTTCATCCCGGGGTCCCCACCA